>JAQIUQ010001635.1:90000-595949 GCA_030378365.1 Hybognathus amarus | reverse complement strand
TCAGGGCATCAGTGGTGGGTGAACTGAATTTGGCAACAATACAGTAAATTACAGTAAAGTTATTGAATATTTTTCATAAAAATCACAAAAAGATACATTTTCAATTCAATTAAAAATTTATTTTTTTCTCCAAAATAAGTGTTGTAGTATAACCATCAGGACATCAGTAGTGTGTAAACTGAATTTGGCAACAATACAGTAAAGTTATTGAATATTTTTCATAAACATCATAAAAATTTTACATTTTCAATTGTATATACAATAAAAAACATTTTTTCAAAAATAAGTGTTGTAGTATAACCATCAGGACAGCAGTGATGTGTAAACTGAATTTGGCAACAATACAGTAAATTACAGTAAAGTTATTGAATATTTGTCATAAAAATCATAAAAAAATACATTTTCAATTGTATATTCAATTAAAAATTTTTTTTCCAAAATAAGTGTTGTAGTATAACCATCAGGGCATCAGTGGTGTGTGAACTGAATTTTGGCAACAATACAGTAAATTACAGTAAAGTTATTGAATATTTGTCATAAAAATAAAAAAATACATTTTCAATTGTATATTCAATTAAAAAATTTGTTTTCCAAAATAAGTGTTGTAGTATAACCATCAGGGCATCAGTGGTGTGTGAACTGAATTTTGGCAACAATACAGTAAATAACAGTAAAGTTATTGAATATTTTTCATAAAAATCATAAAAAGATACATTTTCAATTGTATATTCAATTAAAATTTTACTTTTTCTCCAAAATAAGTGTTGTAGTATTACCAACATGACAGCATTGATGTGTAAACTTAATTTGGCAACAATACAGTAAATTACAGTAAAGTTATTGAATATTTTTCATAAAAATACATTTTCAATTGTATATTCAATTTTAAAAACAATTGTTTTTTCTCCAAAATAAGTATTGTAGTATAACCATCAGGACCTCAGTAGTGTGTAAACTGAATTTGGCAACAATACAGCTAATTACATTAAAGTTATTAAATATTTTTCATAAAAATTGTACATTTACAATTGTATATTCAATTAAAATAGTATTTTTTCTCCAAAATAAGTGTTGCAGTATAACCATCAGGACAACAGTGATGTGTAAACTGAATTTTGGCAACAATACTGTCAATTACAGTAAAGTTATTGAATATTTTTCATAAAAATCATAAAAAAATACATTTTCAATTGTATATCCAATTAAAAATTTATTTTTTCTCCAAAATAAGTGTTGTAGTATAACCATCAGGACATTAGTAGTTTGTAAACTGAATTTGGCAACAATACAGCTAATTACAGTAAAGTTATTAAAATTTTTTCATAAAAATCCTAACAAAATACATTTTCAATTGTATATTCAATTAAAAAAAATTCTCCAAAATAAGTGTTGTAGTATAACCATCAGGGAATCAGTGGTGGGTGAACTGAATTTGGCAACAATACAGTAAATTACAGTAAAGTTATTGAATATTTTTCATAAAAATCATAAAAAGATACATTTTCAATTCAATTAAAAATGTATTTTTTTCTCCAAAATAAGTGTTGCAGTATAACCATCAGGACATCAGTAGTGTGTAAACTGAATTTGGCAACAATACAGTAAATTACAGTAAAGTTATTGAATATTTTTCATAAAAATCATAAAAAATTTACATTTTCAATTGTATATACAATTAAAATTTTTTTTTTTAAAAATAAGTGTTGTAGTATAACCATCAGGACAGCAGTGATGTGTAAACTGAATTTGGCAACAATACAGTAAATTACAGTAAAGTTATTGAATATTTGTCATAAGAAATCATAAAAAAATACATTTTCAATTGTATATTCAATTAAAATTTTTTTTTTACAAAATAAGTGTTGTAGTATAACCATCAGGGCATCAGTGGTGTGTGAACTGAATTTTGGCAACAATACAGTAAATTACAGTAAAGTTATTGAATATTTTTCATAAAAAAAATACATTTTCAATTGTATATTCAATTAAAAAAATTTTTTTTCCAAAATAAGTGTTGTAGTATAACCATCAGGGCATCAGTGGTGTGTGAACTGAATTTTGGCAACAATACAGTAAATAACAGTAAAGTTATTAAATATTTTTCATAAAAATCATAAAAAGATACATTTTCAATTGTATATTCAATTAAAATTTTACTTTTTCTCCAAAATAAGTGTTGTAGTATTACCAACATGACAGCATTGATGTGTAAACTTAATTTGGCAACAATACAGTAAATTACAGTAAAGTTATTGAATATTTTTCATAAAAATAATAAAAATACATTTTCAATTGTATATTCAATTAAAAAAAATTCAGAAATAAGTGTTGTAGTATAACCATCAGGACCTCAGTAGTGTGTAAACTGAATTTGGCAACAATACAGCTAATTACATTAAAGTTATTAAATATTTTTCATAAAAATTGTACATTTACAATTGTATATTCAATTAAAATAGTATTTTTTCTCCAAAATAAGTGTTGTAGTATAACCATCAGGACAACAGTGATGTGTAAACTGAATTTGGCAACAATACTGTCAATTACAGTAAAGTTATTGAATATTTTTCACAAAAATCATAAAAAGATACATTTTCAATTCAATTAAAAATTTATTTTTCTCTCCAAAATAAGTGTTGTAGTATAACCATCAGGACATCAGTAGTGTGTAAACTGAATTTGGCAACAATACAGTAAAGTTATTAAATATTTTTCATAAACATCATAAAAATTTTACATTTTCAATTGTATATACAATAAAAAAAAACATTTTTTCAAAAATAAGTGTTGTAGTATAACCATCAGGACAGCAGTGATGTGTAAACTGAATTTGGCAACAATACAGTAAATTACAGTAAAGTTATTGAATATTTGTCATAAAAATCATAAAAAGATACATTTTCAATTCAATTAAAAATTATTTTTTTCTCCAAAATAAGTGTTTTAGTATAACCATCAGGACATCAGTAGTGTGTAAACTGAATTTGGCAACAATACAGTAAATTACAGTAAAGTTATTGAATATTTTTCATAAAAATCATAAAAATTGTACATTTTCAATTGTATATACAATAAAAAAACATTTTTTCCAAAATAAGTGTTGTAGTATAACCATCAGGGCATCAGTGATATGTAAACTAAATTTGGCAACAATACAGTCAATTACAGTAAAGTTATTGAATATTTTTCATAAAATTAAAAAAATTGTACATTTACAATTGTATATTCAATTAAAATGGTCTTTTTTCTCCAAAATAAGTGTTGTAGTATAACCATCAGGACAACAGTGATGTGTACAGTGAATTTGGCAACAATACTGTCAATTACAGTAAAGTTATTGAATATTTATCATAAAAGTCATAAAAATATACATTTTCAATTGTATATTCAATTAAAATTGTATTTTTTTTTATTAAAAAGTGTTGTAGTATAACCATCAGGACATCAGTAGTGTGTAACTGAATTTGGCAACAATACAGTTAATTACAGTAAAGTTATTGAATATTTTTCATAAAAATCATAAAAATTGTACATTTTCAATTGTATATTCAATTAAAATTTTCTTTTTTCTCCAAAATAAGTGTTGTAGTATAACCATCAGGACAACAGTGATATGTAAACTGAATTTGGAAACAATACAGTGAATTACAGTAAAGTTATTGAATATTTTTCATAAAAATCATAAAAAAATACATTTTCAATTGTATATTCAATTAAAAATTATTTTTTTCTAAAATAAGTGTTGTAGTATAACCATCAGGACATTAGTAGTGTGTAAACTGAATTTGGCAACAATACAGCTAATTACAGTAAAGTTATTGAATATTTTTCATAAAAATCATAAAAAAATACATTTTCAATTGTATATTCAATTAAAAAAATTCTCCAAAATAAGTGTTGTAGTATAACCATCAGGGCATCAGTGGTGGGTGAACTGAATTTGGCAACAATACAGTAAATTACAGTAAAGTTATTGAATATTTTTCATAAAAATCACAAAAAGATACATTTTCAATTCAATTAAAAATTTATTTTTTTCTCCAAAATAAGTGTTGTAGTATAACCATCAGGACATCAGTAGTGTGTAAACTGAATTTGGCAACAATACAGTAAAGTTATTGAATATTTTTCATAAACATCATAAAAATTTTACATTTTCAATTGTATATACAATAAAAAACATTTTTTCAAAAATAAGTGTTGTAGTATAACCATCAGGACAGCAGTGATGTGTAAACTGAATTTGGCAACAATACAGTAAATTACAGTAAAGTTATTGAATATTTGTCATAAAAATCATAAAAAAATACATTTTCAATTGTATATTCAATTAAAAATTTTTTTTTCCAAAATAAGTGTTGTAGTATAACCATCAGGGCATCAGTGGTGTGTGAACTGAATTTTGGCAACAATACAGTAAATTACAGTAAAGTTATTGAATATTTGTCATAAAAATAAAAAAATACATTTTCAATTGTATATTCAATTAAAAAATTTGTTTTCCAAAATAAGTGTTGTAGTATAACCATCAGGGCATCAGTGGTGTGTGAACTGAATTTTGGCAACAATACAGTAAATAACAGTAAAGTTATTGAATATTTTTCATAAAAATCATAAAAAGATACATTTTCAATTGTATATTCAATTAAAATTTTACTTTTTCTCCAAAATAAGTGTTGTAGTATTACCAACATGACAGCATTGATGTGTAAACTTAATTTGGCAACAATACAGTAAATTACAGTAAAGTTATTGAATATTTTTCATAAAAATACATTTTCAATTGTATATTCAATTTTAAAAACAATTGTTTTTTCTCCAAAATAAGTATTGTAGTATAACCATCAGGACCTCAGTAGTGTGTAAACTGAATTTGGCAACAATACAGCTAATTACATTAAAGTTATTAAATATTTTTCATAAAAATTGTACATTTACAATTGTATATTCAATTAAAATAGTATTTTTTCTCCAAAATAAGTGTTGCAGTATAACCATCAGGACAACAGTGATGTGTAAACTGAATTTTGGCAACAATACTGTCAATTACAGTAAAGTTATTGAATATTTTTCATAAAAATCATAAAAAAATACATTTTCAATTGTATATCCAATTAAAAAATTATTTTTTCTCCAAAATAAGTGTTGTAGTATAACCATCAGGGACATCAGTGGTGGGTGAACTGAATTTGGCAACAATACAGTAAATTACAGTAAAGTTATTGAATATTTTTCATAAAAATCATAAAAAGATACATTTTCAATTCAATTAAAAATGTATTTTTTTCTCCAAAATAAGTGTTGTAGTATAACCATCAGGACATCAGTAGTGTGTAAACTGAATTTGGCAACAATACAGTAAATTACAGTAAAGTTATTGAATATTTTTCATAAAAATCATAAAAAATTTACATTTTCAATTGTATATACAATTAAAAAATATTAAAAAAAAAAAAAATAAGTGTTGTAGTATAACCATCAGGACAGCAGTGATGTGTAAACTGAATTTGGCAACAATACAGTAAAGTTATTGAATATTTTTCATAAACATCATAAAAATTTTACATTTTCAATTGTATATACAATAAAAAAAACATTTTTTCAAAAATAAGTGTTGTAGTATAACCATCAGGACAGCAGTGATGTGTAAACTGAATTTGGCAACAATACAGTAAATTACAGTAAAGTTATTGAATATTTGTCATAAAAATCATAAAAAAATACATTTTCAATTGTATATTCAATTAAAATATTTTTTTTACAAAATAAGTGTTGTAGTATAACCATCAGGGCATCAGTGGTGTGTGAACTGAATTTTGGCAACAATACAGTAAATTACAGTAAAGTTATTGAATATTTGTCATAAAAATATAAAAAAATACATTTTCAATTGTATATTCAATTAAAAATTTTTTTCCAAAATAAGTGTTGTAGTATAACCATCAGGGCATCAGTGGTGTGTGAACTGAATTTTGGCAACAATACAGTAAATTACAGTAAAGTTATTGAATATTTGTCATAAAAATAAAAAAATACATTTTCAATTGTATATTCAATTAAAAAATTTGTTTTCCAAAATAAGTGTTGTAGTATAACCATCAGGGCATCAGTGGTGTGTGAACTGAATTTTGGCAACAATACAGTAAATAACAGTAAAGTTATTGAATATTTTTCATAAAAATCATAAAAAGATACTTTTTCAATTGTATATTCAATTAAATTTTACTTTTTCTCCAAAATAAGTGTTGTAGTATTACCATCATGACATGCATTAATGTGTAAACTTAATTTGGCAACAATACAGCTAAATTACATGTAAAGTTATTAATATTTTTCATAAAAATACATTTTCAATTGTATATTCAATTTTAAAAACAATTGTTTTTTCTCCAAAATAAGTATTGTAGTATAACCATCAGGACAACAGTGATGTGTAAACTGAATTTTGGCAACAATACTGTCAATTACAGTAAAGTTATTGAATATTTTTCATAAAAATCATAAAAAAATACATTTTCAATTGTATATCCAATTAAAAATTTATTTTTTCTCCAAAATAAGTGTTGTAGTATAACCATCAGGACATTAGTAGTTTGTAAACTGAATTTGGCAACAATACAGCTAATTACAGTAAAGTTATTGAAATTTTTTCATAAAAATCCTAACAAAATACATTTTCAATTGTATATTCAATTAAAAAAAATTCTCCAAAATAAGTGTTGTAGTATAACCATCAGGGAATCAGTGGTGGGTGAACTGAATTTGGCAACAATACAGTAAATTACAGTAAAGTTATTGAATATTTTTCATAAAAATCATAAAAAGATACATTTTCAATTCAATTAAAAATGTATTTTTTTCTCCAAAATAAGTGTTGCAGTATAACCATCAGGACATCAGTAGTGTGTAAACTGAATTTGGCAACAATACAGTAAATTACAGTAAAGTTATTGAATATTTTTCATAAAAATCATAAAAATTTTACATTTTCAATTGTATATACAATTAAAATTTTTTTTTTAAAAATAAGTGTTGTAGTATAACCATCAGGACAGCAGTGATGTGTAAACTGAATTTGGCAACAATACAGTAAATTACAGTAAAGTTATTGAATATTTGTCATAAAAATCATTAAAAAATACATTTTCAATTGTATATTCAATTAAAAATTTTTTTTACAAAATAAGGTGTTGTAGTATAACCATCAGGGCATCAGTGGTGTGTGAACTGAATTTTGGCAACAATACAGTAAATAACAGTAAAGTTATTGAATATTTTTCATAAAAATCATAAAGAAGATACATTTTCAATTGTATATTCAATTAAAATTTTACTTTTTCTCCAAATTAAGTGTTGTAGCATTACGCAACATGACAGCATTGATGTGTAAACTTAATTTGGCAACAATACAGTAAATTACCAGTAAAGTTGTTGAATATTTTTCATAAAAATAATAAAAATACATTTTCAATTGTATATTCAATTAAAAAATTATTTTTTCTCCAAAATAAGTATTGTAGTATAACCATCAGGACCTCAGTAGTGTGTAAACTGAATTTGGCAACAATACAGCTAATTACATTAAAGTTATTAAATATTTTTCATAAAAATTGTATATTTACAATTGTATATTCAATTAAAATAGTATTTTTTCTCCAAAATAAGTGTTGCAGTATAACCATCAGGACAACAGTGATGTGTAAACTGAATTTTGGCAACAATACTGTCAATTACAGTAAAGTTATTGAATATGTTTCATAAAAATCATAAAAAAATACATTTTCAATTGTATATCCAATTAAAAATTTATTTTTTCTCAAAATAAGTGTTGTAGTATAACCATCAGGACATTAGTAGTTTGTAAACTGAATTTGGCAACAATACAGCTAATTACAGTAAAGTTATTAAAATTTTTTCATAAAAATCCTAACAAAATACATTTTCAATTGTATATTCAATTAAAAAAAATTCTCCAAAATAAGTGTTGTAGTATAACCATCAGGGAATCAGTGGTGGGTGAACTGAATTTGGCAACAATACAGTAAATTACAGTAAAGTTATTGAATATTTTTCATAAAAATCATAAAAAGATACATTTTCAATTCAATTAAAAATGTATTTTTTTCTCCAAAATAAGTGTTGTAGTATAACCATCAGGACATCAGTAGTGTGTAAACTGAATTTGGCAACAATACAGTAAATTACAGTAAAGTTATTGAATATTTTTCATAAAAATCATAAAAAGATACATTTTCAATTCAATTAAAAATGTATTTTTTTCTCCAAAATAAGTGTTGTAGTATAACCATCAGGACATCAGTAGTGTGTAAACTGAATTTGGCAACAATACAGTAAATTACAGTAAAGTTATTGAATATTTTTCATAAAAATCATTAAAAATTTACATTTTCAATTGTATATACAATTAAAAAATTTTTTTTTCAAAAAATAAGTGTTGTAGTATAACCATCAGGACAGCAGTGATGTGTAAACTGAATTTGGCAACAATACAGTAAATTACAGTAAAGTTATTGAATATTTGTCATAAAAATCATAAAAAGATACATTTTCAATTCAATTAAAAATGTATTTTTTTCTCCAAAATAAGTGTTGCAGTATAACCATCAGGACATCAGTAGTGTGTAAACTGAATTTGGCAACAATACAGTAAATTACAGTAAAGTTATTGAATATTTTTCATAAAAATCATAAAAATTTTACATTTTCAATTGTATATACAATTAAAAATTTTTTTAACAAAAATAAGTGTTGTAGTATAACCATCAGGACAGCAGTGATGTGTAAACTGAATTTTGGCAACAATACAGTAAATTACAGTAAAGTTATTGAATATTTGTCATAAAAATCATAAAAAAATACATTTTCAATTGTATATTCAATTAAAAAATTTTTTTTCCAAATAAGTGTTGTAGTATAACCATCAGGGCATCAGTGGTGTGTGAACTGAATTTTGGCAACAATACAGTAAATAACAGTAAAGTTATTGAATATTTTTCATAAAAATCATAAAAAGATACATTTTCAATTGTATATTCAATTAAAATTTTACTTTTTCTCCAAAATAAGTGTTGTAGTATTACCAACATGACAGCATTGATGTGTAAACTTAATTTGGCAACAATACAGTAAATTACAGTAAAGTTATTGAATATTTTTCATAAAAATAATAAAAATACATTTTCAATTGTATATTCAATTAAAAAACAATTGTTTTTTCTCCAAAATAAGTATTGTAGTATAACCATCAGGACCTCAGTAGTGTGTAAACTGAATTTGGCAACAATACAGCTAATTACATTAAAGTTATTAAATATTTTTCATAAAAATTGTACATTTACAATTGTATATTCAATTAAAATAGTATTTTTTCTCCAAAATAAGTGTTGCAGTATAACCATCAGGACAACAGTGATGTGTAAACTGAATTTTGGCAACAATACTGTCAATTACAGTAAAGTTATTGAATATGTTTCATAAAAATCATAAAAAATACATTTTCAATTGTATATCCAATTAAAAATTTATTTTTTCTCAAAATAAGTGTTGTAGTATAACCATCAGGACATTAGTAGTTTGTAAACTGAATTTGGCAACAATACAGCTAATTACAGTAAAGTTATTAAATTTTTTTCATAAAAATCCTAACAAAATACATTTTCAATTGTATATTCAATTAAAAAAAATTCTCCAAAATAAGTGTTGTAGTATAACCATCAGGGAATCAGTGGTGGGTGAACTGAATTTGGCAACAATACAGTAAATTACAGTAAAGTTATTGAATATTTTTCATAAAAATCATAAAAAGATACATTTTCAATTCAATTAAAAATGTATTTTTTTCTCCAAAATAAGTGTTGCAGTATAACCATCAGGACATCAGTAGTGTGTAAACTGAATTTGGCAACAATACAGTAAATTACAGTAAAGTTATTGAATATTTTTCATAAAAATCATAAAAAGATACATTTTCAATTCAATTAAAAATGTATTTTTTTTCTAAAAAATAAGTGTTGCGAGTATAACCATCAGGACATCAGTAGTGTGTGAACTGAATTTGGTAACAATACAGTAAATTACAGTAAAGTTATTGAATATTTTTCATAAAAATCATAAAAAATTTACATTTTCAATTGTATATACAATTAAAAAAATTTTTTTTTTAAAATAAGTGTTGTAGTATAACCATCAGGACAGCAGTGATGTGTAAACTGAATTTGGCAACAATACAGTAAATTACAGTAAAGTTATTGAATATTTGTCATAAAAAATCATAAAAAAATACATTTTCAATTGTATATTCAATTAAAAATTTTTTTTTACAAAATAAGTGTTGTAGTATAACCATCAGGGCATCAGTGGTGTGTGAACTGAATTTTGGCAACAATACAGTAAATTACAGTAAAGTTATTGAATATTTTTCATAAAAAAAATACATTTTCAATTGTATATTCAATTAAAAAATTTTTTTTCCAAAATAAGTGTTGTAGTATAACCATCAGGGCATCAGTGGTGTGTGAACTGAATTTTGGCAACAATACAGTAAATAACAGTAAAGTTATTAAATATTTTTCATAAAAATCATAAAAAGATACATTTTCAATTGTATATTCAATTAAAATTTTACTTTTTCTCCAAAATAAGTGTTGTAGTATTACCAACATGACAGCATTGATGTGTAAACTTAATTTGGCAACAATACAGTAAATTACAGTAAAGTTATTGAATATTTTTCATAAAAATAATAAAAATACATTTTCAATTGTATATTCAATTAAAAAAATATTCAGAAATAAGTGTTGTAGTATAACCATCAGGACCTCAGTAGTGTGTAAACTTAATTTGGCAACAATACAGCTAATTACATTAAAGTTATTAAATATTTTTCATAAAAATTGTACATTTACAATTGTATATTCAATTAAAATAGTATTTTTTCTCCAAAATAAGTGTTGTAGTATAACCATCAGGACAACAGTGATGTGTAAACTGAATTTGGCAACAATACTGTCAATTACAGTAAAGTTATTGAATATTTTTCACAAAAATCATAAAAAGATACATTTTCAATTCAATTAAAAATTTATTTTTTTCTCCAAAATAAGTGTTGTAGTATAACCATCAGGACATCAGTAGTGTGTAAACTGAATTTGGCAACAATACAGTAAAGTTATTAAATATTTTTCATAAACATCATAAAAATTTTACATTTTCAATTGTATATACAATAAAAAAAAACATTTTTTCAAAAATAAGTGTTGTAGTATAACCATCAGGACAGCAGTGATGTGTAAACTGAATTTGGCAACAATACAGTAAATTACAGTAAAGTTATTGAATATTTGTCATAAAAATCATAAAAAGATACATTTTCAATTCAATTAAAAAATATTTTTTTCTCCAAAATAAGTGTTTTAGTATAACCATCAGGACATCAGTAGATGTGTAAACTGAATTTGGCAACAATACAGTAAATTACAGTAAAGTTATTGAATATTTTTCATAAAAATCATAAAAATTGTACATTTTCAATTGTATATTCAATTAAAATTATCTTTTTTCTCCAAAATAAGTGTTGTAGTATAACCATCAGGACATTAGTAGTGTGTAAACTGAATTTGGCAACAATACAGCTAATTACAGTAAAGTTATTGAATATTTTTCATAAAAATCATAAAAAAATACATTTTCAATTGTATATTCAATTAAAAAAATTCTCCAAAATAAGTGTTGTAGTATAACCATCAGGGCATCAGTGGTGGGTGAACTGAATTTGGCAACAATACAGTAAATTACAGTAAAGTTATTGAATATTTTTCATAAAAATCACAAAAAGATACATTTTCAATTCAATTAAAAATTTATTTTTTTCTCCAAAATAAGTGTTGTAGTATAACCATCAGGACATCAGTAGTGTGTAAACTGAATTTGGCAACAATACAGTAAAGTTATTGAATATTTTTCATAAACATCATAAAAATTTTACATTTTCAATTGTATATACAATAAAAAACATTTTTTCAAAAATAAGTGTTGTAGTATAACCATCAGGACAGCAGTGATGTGTAAACTGAATTTGGCAACAATACAGTAAATTACAGTAAAGTTATTGAATATTTGTCATAAAAATCATAAAAAAATACATTTTCAATTGTATATTCAATTAAAAATATTTTTTTCCAAAATAAGTGTTGTAGTATAACCATCAGGGCATCAGTGGTGTGTGAACTGAATTTTGGCAACAATACAGTAAATTACAGTAAAGTTATTGAATATTTGTCATAAAAATAAAAAAAATACATTTTCAATTGTATATTCAATTAAAAATTTGTTTTCCAAAATAAGTGTTGTAGTATAACCATCAGGGCATCAGTGGTGTGTGAACTGAATTTTGGCAACAATACAGTAAATTACAGTAAAGTTATTGAATATTTGTCATAAAAATAAAAAAATACATTTTCAATTGTATATTCAATTAAAAAATTTGTTTTCCAAAATAAGTGTTGTAGTATAACCATCAGGGCATCAGTGGTGTGTGAACTGAATTTTGGCAACAATACAGTAAATAACAGTAAAGTTATTGAATATTTTTCATAAAAATCATAAAAAGATACATTTTCAATTGTATATTCAATTAAAATTTTACTTTTTCTCCAAAATAAGTGTTGTAGTATTACCAACATGACAGCATTGATGTGTAAACTTAATTTGGCAACAATACAGTAAATTACAGTAAAGTTATTGAATATTTTTCATAAAAATACATTTTCAATTGTATATTCAATTTTAAAACAATTGTTTTTTCTCCAAAATAAGTATTGTAGTATAACCATCAGGACCTCAGTAGTGTGTAAACTGAATTTGGCAACAATACAGCTAATTACATTAAAGTTATTAAATATTTTTCATAAAAATTGTACATTTACAATTGTATATTCAATTAAAATAGTATTTTTTCTCCAAAATAAGTGTTGCAGTATAACCATCAGGACAACAGTGATGTGTAAACTGAATTTTGGCAACAATACTGTCAATTACAGTAAAGTTATTGAATATTTTTCATAAAAATCATAAAAAAATACATTTTCAATTGTATATCCAATTAAAAATTTATTTTTTCTCCAAAATAAGTGTTGTAGTATAACCATCAGGACATTAGTAGTTTGTAAACTGAATTTGGCAACAATACAGCTAATTACAGTAAAGTTATTAAAATTTTTTCATAAAAATCCTAACAAAATACATTTTCAATTGTATATTCAATTAAAAAAAATTCTCCAAAATAAGTGTTGTAGTATAACCATCAGGGAATCAGTGGTGGGTGAACTGAATTTGGCAACAATACAGTAAATTACAGTAAAGTTATTGAATATTTTTCATAAAAATCATAAAAAGATACATTTTCAATTCAATTAAAAATGTATTTTTTTCTCCAAAATAAGTGTTGCAGTATAACCATCAGGACATCAGTAGTGTGTAAACTGAATTTGGCAACAATACAGTAAATTACAGTAAAGTTATTGAATATTTTTCATAAAAATCATAAAAAATTTACATTTTCAATTGTATATACAATTAAAAAAAAAATTTTTTTAAAATAAGTGTTGTAGTATAACCATCAGGACAGCAGTGATGTGTAAACTGAATTTGGCAACAATACAGTAAAGTTATTGAATATTTTTCATAAACATCATAAAAATTTTACATTTTCAATTGTATATACAATAAAAAAAAACATTTTTTCAAAAATAAGTGTTGTAGTATAACCATCAGGACAGCAGTGATGTGTAAACTGAATTTGGCAACAATACAGTAAATTACAGTAAAGTTATTGAATATTTGTCATAAAAATCATAAAAAAATACATTTTCAATTGTATATTCAATTAAAATTTTTTTTTCCAAAATAAGTGTTGTAGTATAACCATCAGGGCATCAGTGGTGTGTGAACTGAATTTTGGCAACAATACAGTAAATTACAGTAAAGTTATTGAATATTTGTCATAAAAATTAAAAAATACATTTTCAATTGTATATTCAATTAAAAAATTTGTTTTCCAAAATAAGTGTTGTAGTATAACCATCAGGGCATCAGTGGTGTGTGAACTGCATTTTGGCAACAATACAGTAAATAACAGTAAAGTTATTGAATATTTTTCATAAAAATCATAAAAAGATACATTTTCAATTGTATATTCAATTAAAATTTTACTTTTTCTCCAAAATAAGTGTTGTAGTATTACCAACATGACAGCATTGATGTGTAAACTTAATTTGGCAACAATACAGTAAATTACAGTAAAGTTATTGAATATTTTTCATAAAAATACATTTTCAATTGTATATTCAATTTTAAAAACAATTGTTTTTTCTCCAAAATAAGTATTGTAGTATAACCATCAGGACCTCAGTAGTGTGTAAACTGAATTTGGCAACAATACAGCTAATTACATTAAAGTTATTAAATATTTTTCATAAAAATTGTACATTTACAATTGTATATTCAATTAAAATAGTATTTTTTCTCCAAAATAAGTGTTGCAGTATAACCATCAGGACAACAGTGATGTGTAAACTGAATTTTGGCAACAATACTGTCAATTACAGTAAAGTTATTGAATATTTTTCATAAAAATCATAAAAAAATACATTTTCAATTGTATATCCAATTAAAAATTTATTTTTTCTCAAAATAAGTGTTGTAGTATAACCATCAGGACATTAGTAGTTTGTAAACTGAATTTGGCAACAATACAGCTAATTACAGTAAAGTTATTAAAATTTTTTCATAAAAATCCTAACAAAATACATTTTCAATTGTATATTCAATTAAAAAAAATTCTCCAAAATAAGTGTTGTAGTATAACCATCAGGGAATCAGTGGTGGGTGAACTGAATTTGGCAACAATACAGTAAATTACAGTAAAGTTATTGAATATTTTTCATAAAAATCATAAAAATTTTACATTTTCAATTGTATATACAAATGTAAAAATTTATTTCAAAAATAAGTGTTGTAGTATAACCATCAGGACAGCAGTGATGTGTAAACTGAATTTGGCAACAATACAGTAAATTACAGTAAAGTTATTGAATATTTGTCATAAAAATCATAAAAAAATACATTTTCAATTGTATATTCAATTAAAATTTTTTTTTCCAAAATAAGTGTTGTAGTATAACCATCAGGGCATCAGTGGTGTGTGAACTGAATTTTGGCAACAATACAGTAAATTACAGTAAAGTTATTGAATATTTGTCATAAAAATAAAAAATACATTTTCAATTGTATATTCAATTAAAAAATTTGTTTTCCAAAATAAGTGTTGTAGTATAACCATCAGGGCATCAGTGGTGTGTGAACTGAATTTTGGCAACAATACAGTAAATAACAGTAAAGTTATTGAATATTTTTCATAAAAATCATAAAAAGATACATTTTCAATTGTATATTCAATTAAAATTTTACTTTTTCTCCAAAATAAGTGTTGTAGTATTACCAACATGACAGCATTGATGTGTAAACTTAATTTGGCAACAATACAGTAAATTACAGTAAAGTTATTGAATATTTTTCATAAAAATCATAAAAAATACATTTTCAATTGTATATTCAATTAAATTTTTTTTTTACAAAATAAGTGTTGTAGTATAACCATCAGGGCATCAGTGGTGTGTGAACTGAATTTTGGCAACAATACAGTAAATTACAGTAAAGTTATTGAATATTTGTCATAAAAAATACATTTTCAATTGTATATTCAATTAAAAAAAAAATTCCAAATAAGTGTTATCGTATAACCATCAGGGCATCAGTGGTGTGTGAACTGAATTTTGGCAACAATACAGTAAATAACAGTAAAGTTATTGAATATTTTCATAAAAATCATAAAAAAGATACATTTTCAATTGTATATTCAATTAAAATTTTTTTTCCAAAATAAGTGTTGTAGTATAACCATCAGGGCATCAGTGGTGTGCGAACTGAATTTTGGCAACAATACAGTAAATTACAGTAAAGTTATTGAATATTTGTCATAAAAATTAAAAAATACATTTTCAATTGTATATTCAATTAAAAAATTTGTTTTCCAAAATAAGTGTTGTAGTATAACCATCAGGGCATCAGTGGTGTGTGAACTGCATTTTGGCAACAATACAGTAAATAACAGTAAAGTTATTGAATATTTTTCATAAAAATCATAAAAAGATACATTTTCAATTGTATATTCAATTAAAATTTTACTTTTTCTCCAAAATAAGTGTTGTAGTATTACCAACATGACAGCATTGATGTGTAAACTTAATTTGGCAACAATACAGTAAATTACAGTAAAGTTATTAAATATTTTTCATAAAAATACATTTTCAATTGTATATTCAATTTTAAAAAGACATCAGTAGTGTGTAAACTGAATTTGGCAACAATACAGTAAATTACAGTAAAGTTATTGAATATTTTTCATAAAAATCATAAACATTTTACATTTTCAATTGTATATTCAATTAAAATTTTTTTTCCAAAATAAGTGTTGTAGTATAACCATCAGGGCATCAGTGGTGTGTGAACTGAATTTTGGCAACAATACAGTAAATTACAGTAAAGTTATTGAATATTTGTCATAAAAAAAATACATTTTCAATTGTATATTCAATTAAAAAATTTTTTTCCAAAATAAGTGTTGTAGTATAACCATCAGGGCATCAGTGGTGTGTGAACTGAATTTTGGCAACAATACAGTAAATAACAGTAAAGTTATTGAATATTTTTCATAAAAATCATAAAAAGATACATTTTCAATTGTATATTCAATTAAAATTTTACTTTTTCTCCAAAATAAGTGTTGTAGTATTACCAACATGACAGCATTGATGTGTAAACTTAATTTGGCAACAATACAGTAAATTACAGTAAAGTTATTGAATATTTTTCATAAAAATAATAAAAATACATTTTCAATTGTATATTCAATTTAAAAAAAAATTTCCAGAAATAAGTGTTGTAGTATAACCATCAGGACCTCAGTAGTGTGTAAACTGAATTTGGCAACAATACAGCTAATTACATTAAAGTTATTAAATATTTTTCATAAAAATTGTACATTTACAATTGTATATTCAATTAAAATAGTATTTTTTCTCCAAAATAAGTGTTGTAGTATAACCATCAGGACAACAGTGATGTGTAAACTGAATTTGGCAACAATACTGTCAATTACAGTAAAGTTATTGAATATTTTTCACAAAAATCATAAAAAGATACATTTTCAATTCAATTAAAAATGTATTTTTTTCTCCAAAATAAGTGTTGTAGTATAACCATCAGGACATCAGTAGTGTGTAAACTGAATTTGGCAACAATACAGTAAATTACAGTAAAGTTATTGAATATTTGTCATAAAAATCATTAAAAAAAATACATTTTCAATTGTATATTCAATTAAAAACAATCAGGACAGCACAGTACTTTAATAAAAATTCTAGGGCTGTAATCAACCAAAGAAATCCTTAGTCGACCAAGGTCTTGTCCTGCGCGACGATTAGTCGACTAAAAAAAAAAAAAAAAAAAAAAAAAACGGATGTTTTGATTGAACATTTTTTAAACAATTGTCATAGAGCATTTATAAAACAACAACGAAAAAACATCGAAAATAAATAAAACTATAATAATAATACAATATTCTTTGAAAATTAAGTGATTTGTTTAACTGCAAGTGAGGAGCTCTGTCCTTGGTCTATAGTGACCGTCACAATCGCGCACCTGATCACACCACACGCTACAAAATAATATAACTGCTATCTGCCACATAATGAAAAATCCTAACAAAAGCTCTCGTTTATACAGGCTGTATTCTTCTTTACTTACAAAGCTATGGGTTAACTTTTGTCCAGCCGATCTGTTAGGCGTCTTAAAACAACAGACAAAATAGCCTAAAAAACTATCTGAAATCTAGCCTGTGTTGTAAGATAGCATATAAGTTTAATTTCGTTTTGTTACATTATTTAGGCTACTTTCAAATGAGTCAAGTGTACAGATAAAAACCTATTAAGAAAACAATCTATTGAGTCAGTATGATAAAGCCGTTAAAAGAGCTGCTCACGTCTTTTGCGCGTCAAGTTTGATTTCAAATAGGCACGCGATGTGCGCGCTCATAATGGAGCAACGCGGTCGCCACCGTCGCCTACCTCCACAAACATGTAGCCAGACAAAAGATTTAGATTTCTTGGACATTCTGTCGACTAAAGTAGCGTGAACTGAATGAATACAGCAAAACCACCTACCAGTACATCCCTTACTGAGCGCGAGCAGCAGCGCAGCCAGTAGGTGCGGTTCCCGAGTGTGTTATGTGTGTGCGCTAAACTGTGGCGCAGTTACAAGAAATAGCCTAAAAGCATTTAAAGTTGGGGATAAAACATAGGCTAATTATATTTAGAATACAGTAATAAATAACTGCTTTATAAAGGAATAAATATCAGGGAGTAAATCATTGAAAATGTATTTCTATTGGCAAAAAAAAAATGCGACTGGTTCGACCAATAAGAATTTCAGTCGACCAAGACGGCATTCGACTGATTAGTCGACTGAAACGACTAAAGTTGACAGCCCTAAAAAATTCTCATTAGTATTTTAAGCAAACACCATTTTACCTGGTCAAAATCAGCTCTTGTTTTCAACAAGCCATTTCAGTGTGTTTCCCTTTAAGTAGTAAACCCTGCCCCTCTGTTCTGCGGGCGTGAACCAGGCGTGAACGCACGTGGAAGTGTTGCCTTGACGACACTTGAAGGACAGAGACAGCGCGAGTCTCTGAGGACATATCTGTGCAACTGTATCAGTTTGAACTGGAGTAACTGTTTACCGGAACAAGATGACGGCCGCAAAGAAGTTCGACAATAAAGGCTTGTAGGACGTTTCTGAATGGTTGGTTAACGTAATGTTACTTTGATCTATCTTTTTAAGCACTGACAGAGTAGAGTAGTAGATACGAACGCTGTGTGTTTACTGATGCGTTAGTTCATTGACAAGATTGACGTTACAACTAATGGTCATGAAAAACTTTTCCCCATCATTTTGCAAAGATTAATATAAAGATTAAGAGTCTCTGAGTGCAGAGGGAACATAATAGTTGGTAGCCTACCCGATTACTTTCCTGAGTAGCTTCTAGCAAAACCAGCTTTATACTCACCCGTTTATAAAGCTGTCAATCAACAACCGCGCAGTGGCGTGTACCGTGTGGCGCCACACGTTGAAGGCTGAATTTGAGAACAGGGGAAAACATATAGGAGATTAAAACAAAACCACTGGATGGATTTTTATCATTAGATGATGGTTGTGTACAGGCACTGACAACACACATTGCAGTACAATCAACTCGTAAAAGTGCATGTACCATTATATGACCCCTTTAATAAGAATCATACAAATTATAAATTTTCAATCTGAATATACAATTAACTTTTTTTTTCAAAAATAAGTGTTGTAGTATCATCATCAGGACAACAGTGGTGTGAACTGAATTTGCAAACAATGCAGTATATTATATTGAAGTTATGGAATATTTTTTATAAATATAAATCATAAAATTTATACAAAAATATCTTTTCCCAAATTAAGAGTTGTAGTATAAACAATAGGACAGCAGTGATGTGTAAACTGAATTTGGTGACACTGTAGTGTGCGACAGTGAAGTCATTGACTGTTTTCGCAGTAATGCTTTTCGGGTTTTGCACTTTGCAGACGGTTCCCTTCTGTATCTGTCTCTCGGCCGCCTGCGCATAGAGATCAATGTATTTTATCCACTGCGAGGGAAAGCTCGTTTCGCGGAATAGGTAAAGTAGGTTGTAGCTGCTCAGTATGACGAATTAAAAAGAGGTGACATTTGTGCATTAATAACGTTTCGCTGAGGAATTAATGACCCGGGAAGTTCGAATCTGTGAATGTATTGCCAACTTTCACTCAACTCCAGGCTCGCAAGTATTTTCATTTTCACTCACTGACATTTAACTAACCAGAAAAAAAAAAAAAAAAAAAAAACACATTGCCCTGCTCTGCCTCTGATTGGCTAGTACTCGTTGCCATCTGGGTCAGAGCCAATTAGAAGCAGGATGTGGGTGGGAAAAAACTCTATGAATGGGGAAAGGGAGAGAGGGAACAGGCAAGACAAACTGCTACGTTTAAATAACATAGAAAATATCTGCTTGGCAATGAGCTGGGAGCAAGCCCAAATAAGCAACTACACTTTAGAAACAAGCCCAAAAAACGCGACCCGCGAACTCCCATTATTTGCAAGCGACTTTACAGAAAAACAAGCCCAAAGTCGCTTAGAATAAGCGGACTTGGCAACACTGGTTAGTGAAGCGGCCAAAGGGATCGTTCTGCCTCCACCTAAGCCCCGCCCACAAAAAAAGTAATCATGTTTACCAACTGAAAAGGGGTCTTATACAATACAGATTATTTTAAAGCAGCTTTACAGTGATAACAGGAAACAGTCCAGCTGCTCTAAAGGAAAACATTGCCATTGTTCGGCTGAAGTCAGTTCCTTTGTAAAGATCATCAATTATTAAATGAGTTCATTTTATCTATAAAGCAGTTCTGGAAAAGACAGTGATGCTCAGTTCAGTCCTCGTACAACAGCATCAGTACTGATCAAACTTCAGATTAATAACATCTGCTGAATAGGCAAGTGTCCCTAACTAAGCAAGCCAGAGGCGACTGCAAATGAACACAAACTCCATCAGGTGACAGTGTTTATTTCGCCAACGCTTCGTGGCCTGATGCACACTAGCTTGCTTGATTTACGTGTAGCTACACGCATTTACATGTTAAGTCCAGTGGTTAAGTCAAGTCCCATATTAGACATTCTCTGTGTCAAGTGTTTCCGCGTAACGCACTTTGTGTTGTGTGCTCATGTGAACATCATGGAATGGCACAAACTACTACTGACTGGTACCTTAACATTTCACAGACACACCGTGAAACACTGCAAAAAATAGGCTAAAACTGCTGAAATGTGTTGCTTGGAAAACACAAGTTTCAAGATATTTGGCTCACCAAAGAAGATTAAAAAGAATTTTTCTTTTTTGTCCCTTATTTAAATGTAAAATGATGCGTTCCGAATCAAATTAATCCGTTACGTGATTTGTCCATAGACAGTGGATTTGTCCCTGTAACTTACATAGACCCAGGTCCCAGACATTCATTTGGTGGTTAATACATCTTCTTTTTCATAGCGACTTGAGTCTAGAGAACATTCGCTGTAAACAGGCGTAATGCACTTTTTTTTTAAACCATGTTTTCTCATTCTCATGTTTTCTCATGTTTTATTTGTAGACCTGTCAAGTTGTCATGTTCGATAAAATCAGTTCCAGGACCTTGACAAATTTTTATTTTATATAATATTTATTTGATTATTATCATTATTTTTGTGCATAGGATTAGGATGTACCAAATATTCTTCGGTTTTATGCAAAACATAAATACGACAAATGGAATATCAGATCTCTGTCATATGGTCAAAATATATGCAAAAAAAAAAGCTTTTTGCCTTTTTTGTTTGACAGATGAAAACTGTAACAAGGTATCTTACATACACTATTTAACCTTGCTCTCACTTGAGTTGTCCCCACATTAATTCCTTGAATTTGATGTTAAGCCAAGGTGTGGGAACCCCTGAATACAAATCACATGTATTAATTTAAACAATGTAATAATTTAAGGCCGAAGCAATGAGCTGATTCGAAGTAATGAATACATGTTTGTTAACAAGTATATTCATTTAAAGTACATTATTATTTTAGAGTGATTTATTTATTTTTTAGAAGTATGCTGAAGGATAGTGGTGTTACTGGTTTTTTCTTGATCTGAGCAGGGGCCAGTATCCTCCACTAGGCCGCAGACAGCGTCACCAGTGCAGTGCAGAAGGCCAGTCAGGCCCTGAACGAGCGCGGCGAGAGACTGGGACGTGTCGAGGAGAAGACCAGCGACATGAGGAACAGCGCACAGCATTTCGCTGACACTGCACACAAGGTAAAGCGTGCCACGTGTTTGTTTACTCGTAGACCTTTTGCCCAGTTCAAGAACAGGTGGAAAACGGTGTGTGTGGCTTTGCTGCCTTCATGTGGCGACTGCTGTCACACACACACACACAGCTACTGTTCAGAAGGTTGGGGCCGGGAAGACATGTTCTTGTTTTTTTTAATTAAGTCTATTCAGCTCACCATGCAGAAAATACAGCAAAAACAGTAATATTGTGAAATATTATTACAATTTACAATAACTGCGTTCTGTGTGATTAAATAGTAAAGTGTAATTCAATCCTGTGTTTAAAGCTGAATTTATCATCATCACTCCAGTCTTCAGTGTCACATGATCCTACAGAAATCCCTCTAATATGATGATTTGATGCTCAAGAAACATTTCTGATTATGATTGTTGAAAACAGCTTTTCTGGATTAGCTTTGAATAGAAAAGAACAGCATTTATTTGTAATAGAAACCTTTTGTAATGTTATAAATGTCTTTCCTGTCACTTAAATAAATATATTATTGATAAATTTAATATGATAAATTTAATGCTGGATCAAAATAATAATTCTCATTTTAAAAACAAAAAAAAACTTTTGAACAGTAGTGCAGGAAATGCATTTTACTCTTATAAATATAAATATGTTGGTTAATTTGATAATATATTGAAAGCATGCAAGGGGCAGGAGATTGTGGACCATTTATGAATGACACCTTAAGACATTTTGTACAGTAATTCTACAGTAAATTTCTCTCTCTCTCTCTCTCTAGCTTGCCATGAAGCACAAGTGTTAATCCTTTGCCGTATTTTTGGAGAATCTGGTACAAATTCCTCAGCCCTGCTATCAGAGACTGTTGTGGGATGCGCATGAAGTATCATATGAAGAAATGAGAGTGGTGTGTGTATCAACATCATGCATCCTCTAACCACAGCTTAATCAAAGCCTTATTCCTGTGTTCCCGCTATACGACAGATCATGTTTATCATTTTAAAGATTCCTACAGAAAGGTTCAAATTCCTGCTGATATATGATATCCCTCTCATATTGTTTGATAAGTGCCATCATGAAAGAATTTTAGTGTGTTAAAGTTTTAGAAATATAAATTTTTTTGTAAAAATCCTTCTAAGGATTCTGTAAAAACATATATCTAAACTTCATAATTTTTTTTTCTTCAAATGTCACATGCCAAAAAACAGCTTTATTTTAATATTAAAATAAAATTCTCAGACAAATTTGAATGGTGTAGTTGGCCCACGTTTTAATAACACTTATACTCGTCTACAAACGTAGTTTCATTTGATACTATATCCACAAACGTCCGTAATCTCTGCCACAGTTGCATAGACATGTGAGTTCTGAGGTTCTTGACTCTGTTCAGTTTCCCCTCATAACTCACAAGTACAGATCTGAGATCAGCGAGAGCGACTACATAAACACATGCCCTCAGGCTGCAAATATGTTTAACATAAACTCACAGTGTTTTGTGTACTAGGGACTACTCAGCTCTCTGACTTTTACTTTCTGCCTTTTTATATTTCCTTTTGGCTTTTTATAAGAATAATTGGTGTAAAATGAATGTTTACACAAAACTAGCATAACGTATTAATGTTTCTCACCCCGAATGACCTGCGTGAAGCGTTTTAAACAGGTTTTCTCATGAGGAGCCTCTGACGAAAAGCACATGGACTATACTTCTTGGTTGTACTTTACAATGTTATTTTCCTATTTGATTGTTTGCTAATGGATTGCAAAAAGTGACCAAAGTGTGTAGTGCTTAGTTTTGTGTGTTGCATTTAAAATTTGCGATTAAATATACAATTATTTCTGCCTTAATATTGCATACAGTTTTCAGTACGGTGTTTTACTTCTGTCGTGCGCTTTCATGTCGAGTGTATGCGCGCAGTCATGTGGTTTGTTTTCTGGATGCTGACAACATCTCTGATGTGCTGTCGTCAAGGCCGGCCGGGAGATACTGCCAGAGGATGTCATCATCGTTAGAGACAAACATGTGAATTATGAAACCGTGCTTCCCAGGCCTAAACGTTCATGTTTTTCATGCCACTCGCTTTCATGATGTTTGCAGAGATCTAACCACATTTTTGAGTGTGTAGAGAAGCGATATGCTTGTAAGTCAAGTTTAAAGGGAACATTAAGATCTTGTTGAACCTTTTTTAAATGTGCCTGTGCTACTGTGTGGTCAATGACTGGTAATAAATGACGATGGTACATCTCTTTGCTCTCAAAGTACATTTGAAACCCTTTGTTATTGTGCAAGAAGGCGTAATCAGAATTTGATATCAAAATCAATAACTGCCAAATGTCAAGCATTCATGCACATATTATCTCTCGACTGGACAGATAAAATCAACAACTAGCAAATTTACATTTGTAATATATAAAATAAGCATATACTTGTGGGTAGTTGTATGTGGTGATGAGAAAAAATGTAATTGGGGTGGTGGTATTATATTTCAATGCTAAGTATCCTCCTGCAAAAGGGAGTTTACCAGATAAACTGTGCATTCACTACTACGTCAGTACAACTTTTGTAATGAAAAAGATATGGGAGGAAAAACTATATTCCAGTGAGAAAGTTTCTCAGGGGAAAGCCACTTTTGCTTTGACGCTGCGTCTGGTATCGGCACTATGGGGAATGGCTTCAGCGCGACCGGTGTCTGAGGCATGTGTAAACAAAAGGATTGCCAGATAGCCATAAAATATAAAGATTAAAAAAAAAAGTGTAAAGGTTTTTTTTTTGCCAAGTATCATATATATACAGATCACTCTAATTATACACTATACGTTCACTAAATAAGCTATAATAGCCTAGTGAAAACATTTAATACAGAGGGCCCAAACGGAGCAAAATTTTGCATTTTTATATTATATCTATATGATATTTATATGGACAAAAAAGTAAGATGAAATTCTTTATAACAGTATAGCAGAAACTTGCATATAAAAATCAGTCGTCACTCAATATCTGCCAATAATGTGTCTTAGTAAGATAATATAGTTGAATGCTTAGTTTATGATCAAAGCTTGTAGTTTTAAAACATATAATGTAATGAAATACAATGAACAAATAAACCGTCCTCAAAATCCTGATATAAACCAAACCACCTAATATTAAACCAAGTTCTGGCATGAGACTCTAGATGGCGCCGGCTGATAGGTCCTCAACTCAATTAGGTAGTGATCACATAGTGATGTATATATATATATATATATATATATATATATATATATATATATATATATATATATATATATGTATATATATATATATACATTAATGAGAACAATGTATAGGCCTTTTATTCTTTCATCAGCTTTTCACTTATCAATAAATACTTCAAAAGATTTAATCATGCTACTTGCTTAAGTAGTTCTCTATTAGCTTGCAACATATGTTAATAATTTAAAGGCTTGCATATCAAGTATGATTCAATAGGCTTTATAGGACAGTTGCTCACGTGTGCATTGGGGACGGGCCAGATTGGACCTCTTGACTAATTTGGCAGATGTGAAATGTGACGCAGCCGAGAGCATCTGCCATCTCTATATCTGGATCTACATCAGATCCGCTCATGCCTTTGGGTTCCTGTGGAGAGCAATGACAGCCATGCTAGAGCAATCATTAATCCAATGTACACACATCACTGCTGTCTGCCCAATGCAAAAAAAGTGTGTGTTTAGAAGATGCAGTGATCTGTAGAATACAAGCAGGTGAGGTCATCTCTGCTGGAATAAAAAAAAATAACTTTTAGGTGTTGCCTGTACGTGAAGTTAGTAGAACAAACACTTTTTGAGAAAAATATCCCAGTGAGAAAATGTAAAACTTATTTTGCTGCTGTATACGTCCTGTAGCAATGACATCAATCAGTCCCACATAGTGCTTCATTTTCCATTATTAAAGAGCACTTAATTAGCATTATTTTGTTTATTTCTGTTTGATCATAATTGCTGTTCTCTTATTAAGTTTTTATTACTTATTGAATAAAAAATTCATAATATTTTCAAGAATTCAAGAATATAAATAATAATAATAAAATAATAATAATAATAATAAAAACAATTAGATAGAGAAATCATGTCTAAAACAACAACAGGAGTCAATAAGGCTTCCTATGTATTTATATAGGAAGCTATGGGCAGCCTAAAGGCTGTACAGGACATTGCACAAATGTAACTATTTTTTAAAGCCACAAGGTGGCGCTCTTCTACTTGAAATTTTTTTTATTTTGTTTTTATTAAGCTGGCACTCTATTTTGATGTGAATTGTTGCATTTATTGAAATGAAAATAAATATAAAATAAAAACATATATCGCCGCTGTTCGATGAAGACCGCGTATGTCCATTTTGACGATTTTGAGATTTTTTCACGGTTAGAATGTCCAGGTTCATTTCCGTATAAAGCATGCTTCACATTATCTAAATGACCAATGAAAAGTTGTGAAATCATGTCATCTGATTTCCACATATTTCCATTTGCTGTCAAAGCTGTCAATCACGCAGCGTATCTCCCATAGAGAGTATGGTATCTCCCCTCCCTGTGGAGGCATCTCGCCGGTCTCGTTAAGTTTCTCGCCGGTCTCGTCTCTGAGACCCCTACACCTGGTATTATAATGCGATCTGTATCCAGATAAGTTATCCGGATAATAAAAAAGTCATGTTAATGCAAGGTATAAATACATTGTGATCAGATTGTGATCGGATCTGCCTGACCATCTGGAGGTAGTCTGGCTCGCATTGTGTTCGGATCTTTACTAGGTGTAAACACAATCTGGTTGTTGAACCACGTATATTTTACTCCTCCCAAAAATGCTAAAAAAAATAAACGAGTGAGAGCGCGTTATATAGGCTATGACACGTTATAGTCAGATATGACGGCGCTACTGCGAGCACGCATCACCGCAGATGAGCAGCTGCGTCAAAAGTGAAAGTAAGTCACAGACACAATCATCTTCACAATCATCTTCAAGTAAAGAAACAAAGTGATCTTACAGGGCAGGCTGCTGCCACACTCTCTTATTGATGTATTTCTTTGATTTTGAAATTAGCAGATGACAAAATGCAGCTCATATCTGTAATAATTTCCAACAAAATTACGGTAGGATTGTGTAAATAAAGTATCCGTCTAGCATCGCCATGCCAGTGTATTGATTCATTTTCTCTTCATAGTTTGCAAGATACATTTAATAAACTGAGCGTATTTAATAAACTGAGCGTATAGCCTATTCATCTGTCAATATAAAACGCGATTTGGTCATGCTAATTAATGATTCGGAAGAACGTAGATCTGACCATCAATATGCACTATACAATATGCACGTATGTCCATTTAAACTCGATTTTGGGTCAAATATGGATTATATCATGACACTGGCAAGAATATGGTTACATTTAAAGATGTTGTGCCAAGCATGACAACGCTACGTTCAGCTGCTTTTGAAATTACATGTTTTTTCACTTCCTGAAAAGTAACCGTTTTGGACATACGTGAGTTTCATCGGGCAGCTATGATATATTAATTCTAATGGAAAAAATAGTGCTTAAAAATTATATAATTAATGCAAAGTAACATTAAAAAAAAAACAATAATCAGAAAATATTATAAAGCAAAAATATATTTGAACGGTTACTCCTGGGAAAAAGTAAAGTTAAATTTTAAGGCTTTGTACCAGGAGGAAGCTAAGTGTAACCCATTTACAAAAGAAGCCCAGAGGGTTAATATACCATAAATGGTATTGTTGTTTTGTTTGCACAGGACACGGGTTGTTACTTCCTGATATTATGTGTATAAAATATTGCCCCTCTACACTCATCGATATGAGAATATAACTGTATTACACAGGCTCTGGCTCTTCACAAAATCTGCTGAAGGCAACTGTTTGAAAACCAAGGTGAGTTTTTGGAACAGAAACCTTCTAAATAAATGTTCTACCTGACGTATTTTTGAAATTATTTTGTTTATTTTTGCTTATCAATTACAGGTTCATCATGGCAATGCTGAAAAGTTGTCTGCTTCTTTTCCTCATCTTCTCCGTGGGGAAATGCAGAAGGTAACCCAGACATTTATTTAGTAAAAACCTAAACATTTTGGAAATTTGAAATATTCTATTGATTAATAACTCCATGATTATTAAAGAGTTTACAGTGTATATAAAGAACACTTATTTTCAGCACATAATCACAAATAAGAATATTTAAAAATATTTAAAAAATAATTATTTGCAGTGACTTTTACAAGAGATGTTAATGGACTGGATGAACTGGTTGGACTGAATGGACTGGATGCTGATTTAGCCAGTGAATGCCCCGCTACATGGATCAAATTTAAACTCCGATGCTACAAGTTCTTTTCTCATCCAACTAAATGGATCAAAGCAGAGGTAAGAGGTACAACACGATTTGGTCGAACTTTAAGTGTCTTTAACTACATCTTGAAAAAAATAATTAAACAAAATTATTAATTTAAACTGATACAAATTATTGTCTAGTGAAGTAAATACTACTGAAAAAAACAAGGCAAGAGTTCAAAAAAATAAATTAAAGTCTATGTAAGTACTTAAAGGTGCATTGCGCAACATTTTATGTTAAAATTAGCCGTTTTCTAACCCATACATGCTGAAACAATCGCCTGATGGGCTGAATGAGCCCTTCTCCGATCACTGCGATCGCCTCTATAATCCTGTACAGTGAAATAAATAAGAGGGATTCGGGCTCGGAATCTGAGACTGGGCGTGAACGTCATTGCGCGTTTACGCTCGGCCTGGCTATGTGCCTGCAGGATAGTGTATTCGCCGCCATTCTCCAGTATCAGAGAAGACAACTCGAGCGACGCAACTTTAGTCAACTTTCCCAAAAGTAGAAGATGGATTCAAAGGGGCTGTTCAGTCTACATCTGGTCACTTCAAGCGTTTTCTGTGATCGGATAACTTTATTTGATCGTGAAAAGACCAGGTTGAATCTCAGACGGATTTGAATCCGACAGCTCAAACCATTGAGGACGTGGTCTGGGCTCGCATTCAAACGAAACTGGACAAGTGTAAATGCATCTGGTTGTTGAAAACAGGCTATGTCATGTTGTTTTAGTCATATATGACGATCGTGCATCACCTGAGCAGGCGAGTGTATTTATAAGCCAGCGCGCCGCAATCTATCGCAAATGAAAGTGAAAGTAAGACGCATACGATTAACACTAAGTTACCTTCTACCTCCACTATCTTCATTAAAAGTAGCCTTAAGAAATGAAATGATCTCATACCAGGGCTTCTGCCGCTTCTCTCTTATTGCTGTCTTTGCTGATTTTGAAATAGCCGAAGCCGATGATTTATAAAATGCAGCTCATCTGTTGCTTTCGGTGACGTGCACTTCATGAAATCTGTATATAACGCGGGAATTGAATATCAGATTAATATCCGTTTTGCAAAAACACATTTATGTGACCAGTGTAATGGAATCGTTTTGATAAATCAAATAGATCTGAAAAAACGCATTGTGGCCAGGTTTAAAAACAGCCCCAAAGAGAGCCGGCTTGTTGTTCATTACAAACCCCAACGCAAACTCCACGTGAGGCAAAGAAAATAAAACTTCTGTCTGTCCAGTGCCAGTCGTCAGAATACGAACAGAGTCAACATCGGGAAGGCTTTCAACAAACGAGAGAGATCTCGGGCGGTTCTGCTCTAGGGCTCAAACGTGTTCATGGAACGTGTTTCCATAATAATACAATCATAAGTGGATACAGTAAGCACATAAAACAGTTCAACATGGAGATCAATGGAAACAAAAGCCGAAGTTTTCTACCCCTGTTTCCCCCTCACACACACATAGGCCTACATAAGTGTGTAATTTACTCAAATGCCTTTCCTTTCATATATTTTAAATGACTTGCAGATTTATAACTGTATTACCTCATTATGACTGTAACAAAAGATGTGTGCCTGATGCTCCTTTGGTTATAAACAGCCTGTGCAACGTGCGTGTATTCCGGTGTATATGTCTACTCTATAAAGTCTTTGGTATTCCATGAGCGCAGCACGCAGTTTCATTTTGTCACCAGATGGGGGCATCAGTTCTGCAGAAACTCAGAGACTTGCGTTTATGCTCCTTTAATTCAAGCATGCGTAAATTAAACCGTTGATATCAATGATATAAAATGAAGTAAATCCTACTCAACTTTTATAACACTGGTGTTAGCATGATGCACTGGGGCACTGAATAATTAATAAGGTTTATTTTTCACTGTTTTTTTTTCATTGCTTTTGTTTAAACTTGCCGTTTTGTGACATCTGGATACATTTTACACACAAAATAACACAGTCATACTCAAAAACGATCTATCGAACGTTACCTTCATTGTGTACTAAGTATCGAGGTATCTGTGTTCGTAGTTTGTTACTTTTATTTACTTAGATAAATAAATAATTATATATGGGGATAAATTAAATATTATTAAGTAATACTTACTTAATTACTTCATTTAAATGTCAAGTCGATTTTACACAATAACAGGCGAGTTGTACAGAGCAGTGACAGTAAAATTGACTTAACTTGTGCAAATTGTTACGATGATTTTAACAATAGATCAATTGGAAAAGACTTTGTTTGCAAATGTCTAAAATGTTGTCAGTTTTGCTTTTTGCTACATAACATTTGATTTTGTACAATGACAATAAAAAAAATTTCTCTTTAGAGAAACTGTCAAAGCCTTGGAGCGAACCTCGCATCTATCCGTAAAAAACGGGAAAATGATTTCCTGCTGAGTCTGGTGCCTCCTTCCACTCCAACTTGGATTGGTGCTCATGATGCTGTAGTAAGTTCAAATGTGTGTCCTACACTGGGTTAAAACAACCCAAGGGCTGGGTAAATAAAGGACAGGACTCAGGCTGGGTTACATTTTACAGCTAATTGGTTTGTTTATTTAACCAAGCATAATGAGTTGATTAAGCCATCAGAGTTGATACATGAATGAATGTCTACGGATTAACTTAAATCCTATAAACGTTTATAAAACACTCCATTCATGGCTTGCATGATAATTTCCTTAATTTTCAAGCATATGTTACCGTCAGTGTTGGGTGTGTAATTTGGGTTACTGTAATTTAATTACTTTTCCCTTGAAAATGTAAAGTAAGGGATTACTCTTCATTTATATGTAATTTAATTACCGTTACTTCTGATGTAATTGAGGTAAATACTGTGTATAGATCAATCCGAGCTCACAGCGATTCGTATGCATTTTATGAGGTATATAGGTTTCAAAATATTATATGACTCATCATTCGGTTCTATTTATGTAATGAATCATAATGCAATCATATATTCAACAGCTATTATTACGTTTGAGATACAACCACTGGTCGATAATATGTTTGTATAAACTGTAAGTAACAACTGGTAAAATGTACGCCTCGCCTATGTCATAAAAACATAATTAAACTCTTAAATATTCTCTTCTCAGCCATTGTTTACAGTCCGTGAGTGAAATCGCCTGCCATCTGTTGTCTGATTGGCCTTTCGCAAGGATTCCTGGGTAGTTAAAGTGCGTGGAGCCTGCATCTATGCGGGCTTCGCGGAAGACCGCTTCAAGGGTACAAAGGGGCGCTGCTGAGCACACTTCAGAGCGTTAAAATGCCAAATGGGACAGCCTACGGACTCGTGGACTCGGCGAGCACGCGCAATCTAAGTCCACGAGACCGCAAGTCCGCGTGAAGTGCGCGATTTGGGACAGGGCCTCTCTCCTTCACAGACACACCCCAACCCCCCAGACCCACCCTCAAATACTTCTTGCCAGTGATTGGCTGGAACACTGTTTGTTAGGTTTCGTGGTCCGGGTGAGACATGATTGTTTTTGTTGCTGTTTGTGGAGCCTGTGGTGTCTACAGAGACCGCGTTTTTTACAGTGTGTTTAGGGGACAGGCAGCTAGCCGATAGTGAGGAGACTGTATGTGACAAAAAATGTTTTGGCCCCACATCGCTTAGAGAACCTTTAAGCCCCCCGCCGCCCATGGCCTACACCATTTTGACGGCATTGCGCTCGCCTGAAGAGACCTGTGGCGAAAGCCTGCGCTGAAATATCACTCCCTGGTTTGTTACGTCTGACCTTGAGCTCTGGGTAGCACAAGAAAACTACCCAAATACTGAAAAAATAACCCAACATTTTTGTAAAGAGACCTGTTTGTCTAAAAACTACAAACAATTCAGCTTTAAACAGTAAAGGCAAATTTTCTGATGAAGATGGTTTTACTTCAAATCTGATCTTAATTGTCTTCTTCCTGAAGTCTGACAACAGTAGTGCACTCTTTGTATTCACTCTCTTCACTCTTTAGGATGGACATTGGATGTGGACTGACGGAACTGTGTTTTTGTATTCCCACTGGTGCGCTGGAGAACCCAACACAAATCCACATGGTTATCAGAACTGTTTGGAGATCAACTATTCCTGTAAGAATGCAGTCTGTTTTTAATACTTCCAATTATAATTTACAATCCTACAATTTTACATCATACAGTAACATTCACAAAGTGCCTTAAATAAAATATTCCATTTCATTTTGATTCTAACACCACTATATTCATCAGAATAATTTCCATTATTTCACCTTACAGCTAAACGTTGCTGGAACGACAGGGGCTGTGCACACGCAAGGCCCTATATTTGTGCTATGCAACTGAAAGACCCTCATGTTACTTCGATTTAACCACATTTACTAAACTTTTCCAACATTATATTGTCAAAAATGTTATTCTGATATCAAATCTCTTCTAAACGTTTTAATCTTTTTTCAGTATCTTCTCTGAAACACGCCTCAAATTAATAAAATCATTGAAAAAGCCATTTGTGCATTGTGGATAATAATGTATGTAAAAATATAAGTATATATGGCATTAAAATGATGTCATCATCAGGGGTGGGGTTTATGAATGCTGTAATGCACACATGCTTCATCATTGGAGAGTAAAAGGACCATTTGCCTATTTTCCTTTATGTGCCAGTTTCTCTAAACTTCTAAAAAAAAAAATCTTATCACCTTGTGTTTTACTCTTTTGGGAATGAGACATCTGTACCATTCACTCTGAGACATTCAAAATGATACTAAACAATACTCAATGATAATCATTCAAACTAAACCATATATATATATATATATATATATATATATATATATATATACACTCACCGGCCACTTTATTAGGTACCCCATGCTAGTAACGGGTTGGACCCCCTTTTGCCTTCAGAACTGCCTCAATTCTTCGTGGCATAGATTCAACAAGGTGCTGGAAGCATTCCTCAGGGAATTTGGTCCATATTGACATGATGGCATCACACAGTTGCCGCAGATTTGTCGGCTGCACATCCATGATGCGATTCTCCGTTCCACCACATCCCGAAGATGCTCTATTGGATTGAGATCTGGTGACTGTTGAGGCCATTTGAGTACAGCAAACTCATTGTCATGTTCAAGAAACCAGTCTGAGATGATTCCAGCTTTATGACATGGCGCATTATCCTGCTGAAAGTAGCCATCAGAAGTTGGGTACATTGTGGTCATAAAGGGATGGACATGGTCAGCAACAATACTCAGGTAGGCTGTGGCGTTGCAACGATGCTCAATTGGTACCAAGGGGCCCAAAGAGTGCCAAGAAAATATTTCCCCACACCATGACACCACCACCACCAGCCTGAACCGTTGATACAAGGCAGGATGGATCCATGCTTTCATGTTGTAGACGCCAAATTCTGACCCTACCATCCGAATGTCGCAGCAGAAATCGAGACTCATCAGACCAGGCAACGTTTTTCCAATCTTCTATTGTCCAATTTCGATGAGCTTGTGCAAATTGTAGCCTCAGTTTCCTGTTCTTAGCTGAAAGGAGTGGCACCCGGTGTGGTCTTCTGCTGCTGTAGCCCATCTGCCTCAAAGTTCCACGTACTGTGCGTTCAGAGATGCTCTTCTGCCCACCTTGGTTGTAACGGGTGGTTATTTGAGTCACTGTTGCCCTTCTATCAGCTCGAACCAGTCTGGCCATTCTCCTCTGACCTCTGGCATCAACAAGGCATTTCCGCCCACAGAACTGCCGCTCACTGGATGTTTTTTTCTTTTTCGGACCATTCTCTGTAAACCCTAGAGATGGTTGTGCGTGAAAATCCCAGTAGATTAGCAGTTTCTGAAATACTGAGACCAGCCCTTCTGGCACCAACAATCATGCCACGTTCAAAGTCACTCAAATCACCTTTCTTCCCCATACTGATGCTCGGTTTGAACTGCAGGAGATTGTCTTGACCATGTCTACATGCCTAAATGTACTGAGTTGCCGCCATGTGATTGGCTGCTTAGAAATTAAGTGTTAACGAGCAGTTGGATGTACCTGAAGTGGCCGTGAGTGCATATATCCATATGTGAGTTTTAGGTGTTACTTAGCCTGAGTTCAACGCAGACTCTAGTACATTTCATTTGCACATAGAGTCTGGCCCCTCTCAATCAGAGAAACGTTTCCTTCCTTGTAGGCGGGTTCACTGTTAAAGTTCAAATCTATTGGATCTGCCCAGAGTCACTCAGGATCTGCCATAGCCAATCGCTAACGTGTGGTCGTGAGTGACGTATGTCATGCGCCGAAACGGTTGGAAAACAAGTCTGAATGATCAGAGGATTATGTTTACAATAGGATTTCAGTCAACGAAGAGCTGCAGGTTTTGTTAATGTAGGAACACATTATTATAATTCGAAATGTATATTTGACACGAAGGACAGTGATATATTCATTCAACGGTGGAAGCTGTGTCTAATCATTACAAATACGCCGCTGTGGTCGTCTTTCTGATCTGCCGCAAATGCTGTAGCAGCTAGCTGTTACAGTGAATGATCAGTCTAGATCATTCACTGTAAGTGCTTAACGTTACTGCTACACAATGCAAGAGTTCAGAAGATTTAAGTCATTAACTTTAGAAGCTTATGGACAATTCTGCTGTGGCTGGGTGCAAGAGAAACCCCAAACCTGTAAGGTTAAACTGCGAGAATTCAGTCAAACTCGATATTTCAGGCTTCATTTATATGTGGAAATAAATCAGATACGTGCATTTTTGCACCTGTCATGTACGTCTTTTTAAAACATTTCGCGGTACAGATAGGCTATATCTATAACAAATTTAACAACTCTAGTTGAATAACAGAGTATTCATTTCGTTTGTTTGTGTTAAATAAAAGGCGAACTGTGCTGAAATGTATTGCTTTTGAAATCATGCTTTGCTCACTGTTGCTGCTGTCAGTTTATCCACAAGCATTTTCTCTAAATAAAGCTGGCTAGCATTGTTATAAACACGATAGAACCACTTTCATTTCTCTTCCTTCTCCATATCTTCCAAAGACACTGCCGTGTATCGCTACAATGTAAACAAATACTGCGCTGTGCTGTCTCTCTCTCTCGCTATCTCTGCCATATTTAGTCGCGCCTCTGTGAAGTTCTGAAGGCGTTATGAGAAGGGGTCTGCTGGCATCATGCAGTACAAGAGCGGCCTCTAGAGGTGTCATAAAAACTATCAACTGATGCCTCGTGTTGTTTATTTTGACACGTGACACTGCGCGCTGCACTGAGAGCGCGTGCTGAGTGGAGAGTGGAGATCGCTGACATCTGATGCTCGATGCTAAAGCACGGACAGCGAAAAGGTACACAGGAAATTTTGTCACATCATTATAAACTGATGAATTTGTTGACTAAATGCTGCATTAGTAGAGAAAGAACCGCACAACAGTGTGTTTGTTTGCCTCCGAGAGTGGCTGAGAGGACGCACATTCAGTCAGTTCCTCAAGCGGTTAAAACACTGACACAAAATACACCTAAGTCTGACCCGAATGTTTAATGTCACAAATTGTTACCATCTATTTGCATTAGTTTATATCCAGCTGGTCACTTTGATGCATTCATTATGCAGCGACGTTGCATATAAGCTAAGAGACGTATGATAGCAAACTGATATGTTCATACACCCGAACAAAAACAAAGAATCAGAGAGCATTCGATTTCGGTTCTTCTTTCACCATCACTTTAATACATATTTATTTGTATTAAATATTCATTAAGTTCTATAAAACAGAAGCAATGTGTGAGACTATACATGTAATATTTTATGTAATTTCAATGCTCTGGCTTTGTAGATATTTAAAGTTGGCCATCTTTAAGATAATAACACTCACAATAAAATTCCATATGTAACATTAGTCAAGTCAAGTATATTTATATAGCGCTTTTCACAACACAGATCTGTATCAAAGCAGCTTCACAGTATCAATCAAAACAACATAACAACGTTTGTTTATTAGTGAAAAAGACATTCACGTTTGGAATGGCTGATCAATGGTATTAACTAAGATTAAAAGAACAGTTAAACAGTTACATTTGGAATGTTTAATTTGTTATTTAGAGTATTATTTTTTTGTTTGTTTGAAAGAATGCCTTTTATTGACATGTTTTCATGGTTCATACAGTTTTTTAAAAAATACAGTATTTTTATAATAAAGTTCAGCACTGTTTTACTTGGAGTGTTATGTTTGTTTTTATCCAGTATCAATTTTAAAAACTATCGGTGTGATAATCGGTTCTCGGGGCAAGTACAGACCAACCTAGCTATCGTTATCGGTAAAATCCAATATCGGTCAACCTCTACCCCTGGCAACCAATAGCGTGTCCTCCCAAAATGGTGGACGGCCTCAATCGGTCACGTGACAGCAAGCTACCGTGACGCATGTCCTCATTCTCAATAGTGTAACATACATTTTGCATTCACCACATCTTCCTTCAGGGTTTCCACAGTTCGGTTACGACAGTCAATACGAAGAAACTCTCTCAAAGCTGATTCAATGTTCCTATTATTATACTTGATCTGTAGATAAACGTCTATGGTTTCGCATAAAACAACTTTGTCTTGCTGGAATATTGCTGTAACTAAATCATGACGTTACTTTCTACCGGGTGTATGTTAAGCAAAACACTAGTCAGAGCACGATTGTTCTTCACGCGCACAGTAATTGAAATTTAAAACTGTTAAAAGAAAAGGTTCAATAAACGATTCATAGTGATACTGTATATTATAGACGAATCAGTATGTATTTCCTTTGTGCTTTGAACTGTTCAGTGCGGACTGCGGACTCGACGCGCTGGGCTGCGCACTATGACTCCATGTGGCTTCAAGCGCATCATTCAGCGCTCGAATGGCATATGAATGCGCATTTGAAGCGCTTTGTGCGGCGGCCGCGATGTATTAGACGAGCCTTTCATATCATAAGTACGTTTGCGCAATGAAAGATTATTAATAGCCATTTCTTGTTCTGTCCTATCTATCATATGTTGCTGTCTCATTAAACAGCTGTGCTATACATTTAAAACATGTCTCAAATGTATAGTAGACCTTACTATATAATAATTGATCCTTTTGATTTTTGTTATCTTGTTTTGTTTTGTTACCGCCATACCGGTTTAATTACACGACGTTCGGAACGACCGTTGCGCTGTGCGACCATAGAGTGCGCGACACTGTTTTCAGACGGACCCTTTACCCGTTGCACTACTAAGCACCGACGAGGGTAAACAAACAGCAGCGCTCTGTTACGTTACATGGACGATGGATGCTGAAGAATTAGTACAACATGACAGTGATGACACCGAAGAAGAACTTGTGCCAAAAAGAGGAGCCGGGTCTGTTGTTTGGAGGTTTTTTGTTTTCCAAAAATCCGACGTCGACCAAACAACCATTTTATGTAAGTGCTGTCGGGCTAAAATTCTCCGCTGGGGAGAATGACCCGGCAACACAAGCAAATTGCTCCAGCGCCTTAGCCGCAAACATGTCTTGGAATATCAAGAATGTATTAAATCAGCCGCGGATTCAGCCGCGGATTTCACGCCCTCCACATCAGCATGTAACACGGGGAAAGCTAAAGAAAAGTAGAGCCAAATATTGTTTCCATTATACAGGATAATCCTGTGTGCCAAGTAAGTTAGCACTTTATATTTATTTTATGTTTGTTCTGGTTTCGAAGCAATACTTTTGAAGGAATAACTAATGCAAGTTGCATAATTTTGTTTTAATTTCTTTAATAGACCTCAAAAGCAATGCAAGACAAGATTTCCTTTTATATTTATTTGAATGCACGTAATGTTCCTGGATTTGTACTTGAACTAGCAAAAGTATTCCAAGTTGTTCTAATTGTGTTGTTTAAAATAAAAGTTCTGTATTTTGACTGCAGTTGTCTTTGCATTTTGATTCCTCACTTCATTAGAATCATGAATGGCTATTATTTGTAAACAGCATAATTTTCTGGGGCCATGCAAACCTGTATTACTAGTGTGTAATTATTCTACAATATTCACTAATGACAGTAAAATAGACCATCCTAAGTCAATTTACTGCAGTAATTCCTCTCTTAACCAGTAGAAAATGCATTGAACACCTGACTATGCATAAAAAAATAAATTAAAAAAACCGAACCGAAAAAAACGAAAAACCGTTATGATTTTGAAAAAAACCGTGATATCAATTTTTGGTCAAACCGCCCAGCACTAAACAGAGGCATCACCGAGGTTTCTGCATAGTTTAAAGTGACAAATCTGTACCAGCGTACTTCCTGAGGTCAAAATGCGTAACCCGCTTACACAAAATGCGTATGGCTTGGCAGGTCTGTTTATGTTTTATGACGTTATTTTCGATTTGATCTGAGAACGTAAACTTGCCAACGCTGTTACAGTATAACATTAGTAGCCAGTCAGTTGCTATTGTTGCCAGTCAGATGCTATTGTGTAAAACAAACGTGTATAAAGTAAAAAAAATGTAGCAAATTATCCTTCAGAAACGTTTAGTAAGAGCCGTGTGTGGTGAGGTTCTGCTTGACTCTCTTCATTGTGGCTTTCTCGGTCTGATTCTGCCTTACTCGATACAGTCTCGACATCATTATTTACGGTGTATCCACCTTTTGCATACCCGTTCGCCCGTAAAGGTAATGGGCATTGCACCTTCCGACACGGTGAGCGTCAGTTTAGCGCAATCACAACACACCGGGCCAGACTAACCAATCCTGAGCCCATTGCCTGTTTCCTGAGGGAGTGGTTTCATAGATTCAGGAAGTGAACCGCCTCGTTCAGGGACAGAGGAGAGTGTGGCTTAACAATAAAGATGAAGTTCATGAAAAATAAGACTTTAAAAATAAGAAAAAACATGAGTAACATGTTATATTGCACCCTATAAACACAATCATGCAGAAAAGAAAGCAGTCAACCCCCCCTTTAAGCTACAATAACAGGATTAACCCACGACAGAACATTTATGTTTCAAGAGACATTACCGGCTGTCATTGAAACAATGGAGGATGGTGTATATAGGAATGCTAAAGCTGACTTAATTAAAAATAAATAAATGCATAAATGCATAAATATACAAAGAAATGTAAAAAGCAAAAATACATAAATAAATATACAAAGAAATGTAAAAAGTACAAATAAATGAGTTTCTATTTCCATATATAATGGTATTTTTTCACACATTTATTTATTTATACATTTATTCATTTATTTATTTCTACTTTATTTATTTCCCATATTAATTTATGTATTTATGTTTTTATGTATACATTTATTAATTTCACATTTATTTATTTATACTTTTATTCATTTCCACATTTATTTATTACGACATTTCTTCTCTGTATGCTAATGAGGGCGGTGTTTTAACTCAGACATCAGCAATCGAGCTCAGAGTGGCACTGTGAAGCTTTGCGTCCAACAGCCACACCTTGTGGTGTGGGGAAGATATCACGTTTTAACAGATTAGTTCACTTTTGAAAAAACTTTGCTGATAATTTACTCACCCCCCTATGTCATCCAAGTATGTCCATGTCCTTCTTTCCTCAGTCGCAAGAAATTAAGGTTTTTGATGAAAACTGAGGGATGAGTCACGAATCTTCGAATGGTTTCGAATACAGTCGAAATGCGTTCGAAATCTCTCCGATCTTAAAATAGCTTTTTCAAAGATCGTCACAATCGCTAGAATAGGTTCCAAATTGACGTGTATTTAACATAATTGACGCAGCGCCCTGCTGTCAACAATGAATCGCCGAGCAAGTGCATTTTCCCTGTTAGGGACACGAGGTGTCACGAACATGTGCATCAAACCCCCACTGCGCCAGCGATCTAGGATACCAGCATTTCTGAAGCAGCGTAAACAAACAACAGAAGAAGAGCACTTGTGGTTCGTAACCTACGTGGCCGTCAGAACTCAGCGACACACAACCCCATGCAACAACCAAAAAGCTCTGTGTGGAACTCGACCTGTAAAAAAAATTAACAATGATAAAGTTAAGATGTAAATTATGCCAAGCAAAGCTGGCATACCACCAGTCTACAGACGACGCATAACATAGCCACCTGAGATCAAAGCACCCGGCAGCTTCATCCTCTTCAGGCACAGGCAGCACCCAGCAGTCAATGGCTAGTTTCTTGGGACGTAAGTTGGATGCTTAGGCGCAGTGAGCAGATTACTATGCTAATTACTAAGATGATCGCTAAGGATCTGTCCCCGTAGCTTTGTTGAAGGAGAAGGTTTCCGGGAGCTAATGAAATTTATTGAGCCTGAATACACCATTCCAACAAGAAAGACAATCACCAACAGATTCAAAAATGCATGATGAAAGCACAACTGATCTGTGCGCCCGTTTAGCGAGTGTACGTACAGTGTCATTGACCACGGCACTCGTGGATGGCATGGACAACGGGATAATATGTTACGATCACTTGCCATTACATGCATAACTGGAGATGCAGACCAAAGCCATGCCAGAGCGACACACGGCTGAAAATCTGGCACTTGTTCTTCTTTAATGCTAGAGACCAGTGGGGGCTAACTGGGAAAGGTCACAGCCTGCGGTGCATGCACAATGCCAAAGCATGGGTTTGGGCAGACGCGTAGCGATCAACTCTGAATGGGACTCACAGCCCTGTTTCGCACACACACTTCAACTTGCAATAGACGATAGTTTCAACTACCGAACATAAAACACATCATTGGAGCTGCTAATCGCCTAGTGTCCCATTTCCGTCACAGCACAGTTGCAACACACGCACTTAAGCAAAAGCAACAACTCCAGAATTTACCTGAGCATAAGTTAGTGCAATCCTGTAAAACCAGGCGGAATTCTGTATATGAAATGTTCGAGCGCTTATTTGGAGCAGCGTTGGGCCATGTGTGCTGCCTTGTCAGACAGGAGTGTCACTGGCTAAACTATCAGACGCACGCACCCTGGAATTGACAGATGATAGTTGGATTGTAATGGTAGGAAGTCTTACCTGTGTTGCACTCGCTAAAATGTGCCACCACTGCGTTGTGTGGAGAATATGACGTGTCCATCTCCATGGGTGTACCCCGGTGACCGTAACTTTACTATCCAAGCATCTCAAAGAAATCCCAGGGCAGAACGCTAGAAGTCAAGGAATTCGAAGCACAGTGTCTGTCTCACACTGGAAAGGAGACTCGGGCCTAGCAGAAAGTCAGCAACGCGCGAAAAGGTTGCCCATACATCGCATAATCTCCACAGACCCAAGGCACAAGCACACTGCGATTTGCAACAGATGATGTAACAAGAGGCGCATGTGCAGGCCAAAGTTAGCGAGTCTCCTGTCCAGCATTGATGGCGATGGAGAGCACGGAAGGCGCAGAGGAATCGGGAGAAATGCCTACTGAACCACCGGCGGCTAAAGATCCACGAAATAACGCCTTCTCTGCTGCAGCGATTGCGGTCTTGTTTGCGAGGATAACATCGAGCAGACAGCAACAGCGACAACCCGGAACTCTTGCAATACTGTCAAGACATATGCCCACCAATGAACGCTGATCCCATGACATGGTGGAAGGCCAACGTGAAGAAATATCCCCGCCTGGCAAAGTTAGCAATCTCCTACTTGAGTGTGCCTGCGACATCTGTGCCATCCGAGCGGGTGTTCTCCCGGCCTTGGCACTAGATGCCGTCGAACAGGTTGCCGATCAGCTGCCCTGCTCCAGAACATGTCCACATGCTAATTTTTCTGGACAAGAATATGTCATATAAGCGTGATATGCTTATGAATAGTTTATCTGTATTCTAAGCTGGAACGAATTTGTTGGCGAACGTAGGCTGTTGCCGGTTGTTTAAAATAGTAGGCTATTGCACAGGCAGGTTCGCATAAAAACATGATATTACCTGATATATTATATTTTGAGCATCTGGTTTGAGCATCTGAGGTTGTCGAATGCAAAATCGTTTATTGTGCTTTTAGTTTTTTCTTCTTCCAATTATTCTTCTGTGTTAAAAAAATGACAAACACGCTCACTGTTCAATTAACAAATCGCTAAAAATTCCTTGCAATTAACCTTCTCCTTTCTGTCATTGCTGAGTGTGCTTTTTTTTTTTGATTTTCGAACGATAATTCCGATGCTTTTGTCCTCGATTTTCAGAAATGCCATTTTGGCAGTAAATTCACATCCCTAATGAAAACATTCCAGGATTTTTCTCCATATAATGGACTTCCATGGGAACCAGATGGTCCAAGCTCCAAAAGATTGTTAATAACAGTTTCAGATGCAGCTTCAAATGTTTTTAAACGACACAGACGATGAATAAGGGTCTTATCATGCGAAACAATGGGTTATTTCAAAACTTATTCCAAAAATGTAACTTTTCTAAGGACAAATTGTAGCCTAGCTCTATTCTGGAGGCGCGTTCTAACGTCACGTAATACATAATGTACGTTCAGAAGGTCACGGGCGACGTAGCCGGAAGTACAGAATCAAAATCGTCCGACATCGTTATTTTACCTTTAATTCCTTTTTTTTGTAAACGCCGTTTGAGTTAGTTTGCACGTTCAGACCTACGTGTTCAACTTACTGACTCTGTACTTCCAGCTACGTCGCCCGTGACCTTTGGAACGTAATTACGTATCACGTGACGTCAACGCGCCTCCAGGAATAGAGCTAGGCTACCATTTGTCCTTAGAAAGTTACATTTTGGAATCAGTTTTGAAATAACCCATCGTTTTCGCATGATAAAAAGACATCTCGGATGACATGGGGGAGTAAATTGTCAGCAAAAGTTTTTTCGAAGGTGAACTGAATCCTTTAAGTCATGTGTTTCACCCTAACTGTAGCCTATCTAGGGTAGGCTATATAGGGTTAACACACATAGCACACATGAACAGAAACTGCACTTCAACGGGTCTATAGCAGATAGGCCTACTTGGACATGAAAGCACATGAAAGTATCCACTATAGAGCTTGGGAATGACGTCACATGGCGCAATGCACTTTGGAGTCAGCGGCCATATCTCTCAGGACTGGTTGCTCGGAACTAAGGTAAACAAACCCACATGGACCGTGCGAGGTCAAGCACAAGGTCTCTACCGAGATAAGCTGAACAAGGAAGCAAAGGGCGCTGGTTGGAGAGAAAATAAAGGCAATTAACGGGCTCGTACCGTACAAACACACAGAGTGATCCATCTGAACAAGCTATCGCAAACAACATTTCCTACGTGTTTTCTTACCTTGTTTGTGGTGTGAGCGCATACACATTTGAAGCCGGACACACCTCTCTGTCACCAACAACAACATGAAGTTAAACTCTGCGCTCGAAACTGATATATTTTGAGATCCCTAAATCGGAAAAATAAGAAAGCTATGTTAGCAATTGAATTATGCTCTAAAATGTTCAGGTGAAAATTAGGAAAATTATTTCTCTTTTTATGGATAATGAAGTTGGTAAGTGTTGCTCATTTAACTATGTATTAATATTTTATTTATTTTATTTTGATTATTTTTTCAATTAATTGTATTCTGATTTTATTATTTTTTTCTGTATAATATGTGTTTACGAACTGTGATGGCTGTATGTTTGTAACTGGCATTCTAATAAAAAAATTTTAACTGCGGTATAGCCTATATTTCTCTTTTTTACTTAGGAAACATTTTAGTTAAGCTGCTTACTTTTATTAAATGTAATTTCCAACGAAAAGCTGTTGTTTTGTTGCTTCTGCAATGTTTTAGATTAGTTTCTGTAATAAATCAGAATCCAGTTTATTTCCAGGTTTTCACATACTTAGGATTGGCAATATTGGTGCTTAACATGAAAACATAAATAAAGAACTAGTAAATAGATCAAAAGTTCATGTCTACAAAAAATACACTGCAGATTTGACTATGCCATTTGACGTTTCGTTCAATCTCTTGTGTCCTAAAATCCACAACGCTTCGTTACTGGGGGCCGCTGACATCACGCTCCCATTCTCTATTAATAACAGTGTAATGTGGTGGAGAGGGCTGCATAGCTTGCGTTGGCTCTGGGTTTACATAACAGGTGACAATCACACTTAAACGTAAACCCATATTTAAATGCTGCTCTTAGACATTGATTAATCAGAAGCAGTGGCATCTAGGCAGATTTTTAATTTTGGATGGGCCAGTGGAAGAAAAAACACAGTATATTTGTATATTCAGCAAATCATTCAACCAACAGAGCTTTATAAAGGCTGGATAAACCAGTAGATAATAACCTGTCTGATTTTATTCCAGGCTAATCAGCAGTGTAAAGACAGTTCACCCGAAAGTAAAGTAAGCTAAAATAATATTAATAATATCGCAGTTCAGATCGCGCGAATAGATAGATTTCGCGTCCGGGAGAGAGGGAGAGAGAAGCGGCCGCCCGCCGTCAGCACCTGACTTAACCTTCTTGTGGGTCAGATGAGTCCTGAAGAACTGGGCTGTGTGGACTCGGCGTGTCTTCTCCTCAGCTCTCGCTTTTTACAAATAGCACATTAAAGAAAGTTGTTTAGCCATTATTGTGGCACCAGTGCCAGTGAGTTTTCCTGTCGCGAACTACGGTCGGAACCTCAGCAACCATAGCAACCAATAACAAGTTCCGGAGTGAGGCTTTAATAATAATAATAATAATATGTTTATTTCTATAGCGCCTTTCAAGAACCCAAGGTCGCTTCACAATGTTATACAAAAAACAAAATAGCAAACAAACAACGAGCGAACAAATACAAAGGGCTTCTGCTTACGAGAGACAAAACAGATGGAAACAAGCATACACTGGTTTGCATGAAAAGGAGATATTGCATTATTTATCAAAATATGCTATTATGATAAGTATGTATCAGATAGAGTTGGAAAAGTATAGAACAGAGAAAACAGTGATAAGGAAGATGATTTATTGAGCAAGCTTGAAGAAATGAGTTTTCAGATGTTTTTTGAAGGAACCGTATGTTGTCGTTCACACAAAGATTCGGGGGCAGCTTATTCAGAGCGTAGGGCCAGCAACATTAAAAGCCCTTTCGCCCACCGTGGAGAGTCTGACCTGGGGAACCACGAGAAGGTTTTCTGTGCTAGATCTGAGGGCCCGAGTTGGAACATATGGCTGTACCAAGTCAACAAGGTATTTGGGTGCCGGGCCATGTAGGGCTTTAAAGGTTCTCTAAGCGAATGTGGGATCAAAACATTTTTTGTCACATACAGCAAACATCTCCTCACTATCGGCCAGCTGCCTGTCCCCTAAACACACTGTAAAAAACGCGGTCTCTGTAGACACCACAGGCTCCACAAAAGGCAACAAAAACAATCATGATCTCACCCTGACCACGAAACCTAATTGAGGGTGGGTCTGGGGGGGTTAGTGCGCGTGCACATGAAGGGGTGTGTGTGTGAAGGAGAGAGAACTCAGAGAAGCATCAGGGAAGTTTGAAAAATGGCCGACACACGACCAAAGAGATGACGTTCTGATGAACAAATTTAAAAGAAGAAGGAATCGGATAAAGAACGTGCGAAGTTCCGAATTTACATCGGTAAAGCTTTTGAACGATGGCGAGAACTCCGGCGGCAGAAGGGCTTCCAGTCCGACATTCAGGTTGCTCTGTTTTTGCTGGACAGGTGGGTAACGTTAAATTATTATATATTTTTTTTTGCTAAATTGACGCTTATGTTCGCCAAACCCACACAATTCACCTTCACAATTATTTAAGGAAGCACGGAAGGGAGGGGGAGGAGATGCGATGCGGAGGAGGGAGGGTTCTAGCTAGCCTCCGATTTGTTTGAAAATATTCTGAATGTCAACACCCAGGATCGCTTACAGAACCTTTAAATATTAGGATTAACAGTTTAAATTGGATGCGGTGTATGACAGGAAGCCAGTGCAGTTGGTGAAGGATAGGAGTGATGTGAGCAGATTTTTTATTATACATGAGGGTGCGTGCAGCAGAGTTTTGAACCATTTAGAGGCGGTGTATTTCTTTGATGGGTAGTCCGCTATATAATGAATTACAGAAGTCCAATCTGGAAGAGATGAAAGCATGAATAACAGTTTCCGCATCTGTAAAGGTAAGAGAGGGGCGAATACGAGCAATATTCTGCAGGTGGAAGAAGCATGATTTGACAGTCTGACTAATGTGTGAGTGAAAGCAGAGCGTGGGGTCGAACAAAACTCCCAGATTCCGTACAGTTTTTGAAGGCCTAATCTCAACACCGTCAATGTCAATAAAAATGTCATGTCTGGGTGAGTTTTGTGATCTAGGGTTAATCAACAGAATTTCTGTTTTACCAGCATTAAGCTGCAAAAAGTTAGAGGACATCCATGTTTTAAGGTCGTGAAGGCAGGAAATTACTGAAGGGGGTGGAAAAGATGAGTTCGGGTCAATCGTGAAGTAAATTTGAATACCATCATTTCATTGCTATGCAATGAAAATTGAGACCATGCTGTCTGATGATCTGGCCTAACGGTAGTAAGTATATTAGAAATAGAAGCGGGCCAAGTACAGAGCCTTGGGGCACGCCATAGGAAACACAAACTGACCGTGAGCGATTTTTGCCTATCTTAACAAATTGTTGTCTATCGCTAGATATGAAGTCAACCACTGAAGTGCCGGACCCGTGATGCCTATTTCAGACAGTTGCGAAGATAAGTGTAGAGTGGAACACAGTGTCAAATGCTGCACTGAGGTCAAGGAGAACCAGGATACTATTACCCCTTTTCCACCAAAAAAAGAACTGGTTCGGAACTGGTGCTGGTTCAAAGTAGGTTCGGAGTTGGTTCAACTTGCGAACCGCTTCAGAACCTGTTTGTTTTTCCACTGACTAGAGCGCTCAGGGAACGACGTCGTTGCGTCACTGTTTACGTCGCCATACGTCTTAGCTAGAAACGCTTGCAAGTACAACATTACTTTGGGATTATCTTAACTCGTGTATCAAGAAGGCTTTAAAAACAATCGAAATGTGTAAGTCTTTTAATATTTTTGTTTGATATGTAATCTTTTCTGATAAGTTATGTACCTCTGTCTTGTGTCTATAATGTCTTCAATAAAAAAAATAGGAAAAAAGAAAATAGAAACGCTTGCGTTAACCTCAAGCATAACAATTAGGCGGACTCCGTCGTGTTTCTGCAAATGTTTCTCTTGGCTTTGCGATCCTTTATTATGGTCAGAAAAGATGTTTAAAACACATCTAAACCCGCCCCAGCCCCCGACGTAAGCATGACGTGGTAAAAGAACGGTTCTAGTCCAGCAAAGAGTTGGTGCCGCTTTGGAACCAGTTCTCATGGCCGAGAACCGGTTCTTTGGCTGTCGAAACACAAAGAACTGGTTCGCGTGCAGGCACCGGCTCCGAACCGGCTCTCAAAATGCTTTGGTGGAAAAGGGGCTTATGTGCACCCAAATCAGAAGCCAGAAGGAGATCGTTTCATACTTCTAGGAGTACTGTTTCTGTACTGTGATGTGTACAGAAACCATTTCTCTAAGTGTGATTGTAGCAGGGCCACAACTACCTTCTCAAGTAGCTTGCCAACGAAAGCGAGATTTGATATTGGTCTATAATTACTGTGAGTGGCGTTGTCGAGACCAGGCTTCTTAAGGGTTGGGGTAATAGCTGCTACTTTCAGATTAAGTGGAACAGTGGCAGTGGCAAGAGACATGTTAATAAGGTGGGAAATAAATTGAGTGAGTAAGGAGGAATGAGTTTAACAGGTATGTTGGAATAGGATCAAGTGTACAGGAAGTTGAGTTTGATTTGTTAGTCATATGTGCAACCACAGATGTATTTGTGAGTGAAAAAGTGTCTAGCGGACAACCAATCAAATATGGAGTTGAAGGGGTAGCGGCAGGAGAGGAAAATGACTGATAGATGTTGTCAATTTTTTGTAGGAAGAAGGACTGAAAATCTTCACAAAGATCAGCAGAACCAGTAAGAGCTATGGCGGACGGTTTGACCAGTTTATTTATTTTCTGTAAAAAGAGTTTTGGGTTTGGATTTAGCTTTGTTAATGACAGTAGAGAGATAGTTGGAGCGTGCGATGTTAAGCGCTTCTTTGTATTTCACTACCGATTCGGAAAAGGCTATGGAATGAACAAGAAGGGAAGTTTTGTTGTGGAGTCTTTCAAGACGCCTACATTGAGTTTTCAGAACTCTGAGCTCAGGGGTGAACCAAGGAGAGGAGTGAGTAGACGGAACAACTCTAGTTATTAAAGGAGCAAGCTCATCCAATACATCACCAAGCGATTTATCATAGGTGGTAGCTATCTCATCAGGACACAGCAGATTGAGTGAGGAAGGAAGAGCAGAAACCGCAATGGCAGTGGAGAAATTTTCAACAGTTATGGTTTTCAGATTTCGGTATGATATAATAGTGTTAGTTATAGATTTTACAACGGGTAGTGAGAAGTCAAAAAGTATTAGTTTGTGATCAGAGATGCCCAGATTGTGACCCTGGGCATGCACATTGTCAATACCAACCGTACAGAGCAGGTCAAGAGTATGAGAAGTGAGAATGTGTTGGAAAATCAGATGTGCTGAGATATTTCAAAATAATCCAGAACAGACAAAAAGTATTTTGCAGCAGTACAATCAGAATCAACATGTATGTTAAAATCACCAAGCATCATTATTCTATCATGCCGGGCAAAAGCGAGAGTGAGAAGTTCAGTCAGATCAGAACAGAAATTTGGGTTGTTTCTAGGGGGTCTGTAAATCAGTAGAATCAGAAGCGGGTCCAGCAAGTTGAAGTGAGAGACATTCAAAACTGCAACATCGAGAATGTCATACTTAGTCATTTTGTAGTTGTTCTTAAAGATCACTTCCAGACCACCACCTCTACCACTAAGTCGAGGTTTTGTGAAATAACTATATCCAGCAGGGTTAAAAGGTTCAGTTCAATGAAATCATCAGGTGTTTGCCAGGTTTCAGTCAGAAAGAGTAAATCCAGGTCTCTCTCAGATGTAACTTCATTCAGCAGTGTACCCTTACCAGTCAGAGAACGAGTGTTAAAAAGTGCACAGTTGTATCGATGGGAACATGCGACAAGTAGGTCACATCTTTGGTTAGGGGTATGAGCAGGGGCGTCACTAGGCCCTTTTAGGGGGGCTTCAGCCCCCCTAAATTTAAGCCTAGCCCCCCTAAAAATTTGTGATTAATATGCTACACAAATTCGTGTTGCTTTTGTTTTAATCAGATTCAGCGCGTTCTTCATCTTAAATCCGCTTTGGCGTCAAGCAAAGAGCACGTCAAAAAGAGAGGAAATTGTGTGTGTGTGTTTGTGTGTGTTCATCTGAGCCCATTGGTCTGTCACTGCTCGTTAATGTGAGATGACCAATCAAATCAAAGTAGGCGGGCTTTACATTCACAGACGCTGAGCGCGAATTTTAGCTGCACGACTCGATGCTTCAGTTCACAGGCAAGTGCGAGACAAGATGTAAGTTGCTAAACTTATAACGATATATATTTGACAGTTTTTTGAGGTCATAAATGTTAAACGAATGACAAAAAATAATCAGGAAAACGAATATAGTTTTGTCTAATTTCGCCCTTTTGAACTGAAATTGGGCATGTAACGTCAGCCTAATGTAATCATTCGTTTACTGTCATTGTGAGAGGACAAGAAACATTACCAAAGCCGTTTTCATCATGTTAGGTACAGGATTAATAATGAATGTGTACATATTGAAAATATAATACAAATTGTAGCCTTTAGTAAATAAAAATAAGCTCAGCTTTAGGAGGGGAAGAGAAAGGGCACGATGAGGAGACTGACAAAAAAAAGGAAGATGGAGATGAGGAGCGAGCAGGTATTGACAAATAGTCTACTGGCATAGTTTTAAAGCTATTTCTTATCCTTTTTTGGTCTTCAAACGTCTTGAAATGCACATATCAGAGATAAAAAAAATAACCCCCAAACCTCCACCCCAAAAATACGACCTCTTTGATTATAAAGTCCTGTCTACAGCCCTGTATTAGGCATTAGAATCAGAAAGAGCTTTATCCCAAGTGTGCTTGCACACACAAGGAATTTGTTTTGATGCTAATGTTTCCAGTGCACATATACATATATGTGATAAGGCATAAGATAAAAAATGAAAGTGTAGCCTTTAATATGAATTAATTTTATAAACTTAGTTACTTTTCCTAGTAGTTTTCAGTAAATTAACACATCTGAGAAAATGAATCTTAGGCAAAATCAACCAGTTGACCCTATGTTTACTTTCTTCACTGTCAGACAAAAATGAAAAGCCTATTATCAGTCAAATCTCAACTTTAGGAGGGGAATAGACAGGGCAAGAGAAAAACAAAGACAAAAAGAGTGTGATGCTGATGATGAGCGAAAAAACAATCAGCTGCCCTCTGACATGGTTTAATCCCCAAAAAATTTGCCTTTAAAACATCTTAAAATGCACATAATAGTTCAGAGAATTCAACATTTTCTCGGGGAAACCCCGAACCCCCCTAACTAACACAACTCAAATTCAGGACTACAGTGATTATAAAACCCTGCAAATGCATGGTAATGAAAGTGAGCATTAGACTTTAAATGAAACTTTTACCTTGTTTTTTTTAATCATACCCTCATTGGGGGCTTAGCCCCCCTAAAAGGAAAATCCTAGAATCGCCCCTGGGTATGAGAGTCCTCAGCACGGTGGAGAGTCACATCGTTACCATGGTAATGCTCATCTATGGTGACAGTATTCACAGGTATTGAGAGAGAGGGGTCATAGTTGTAAAGCCATCTACGTTTAGCAGACCGATGGATATAACGTGTACAACGTGCCAATTCCGAGAGTAGTACATTAAGTCAAACGTGGGAGGATACCAGACGGGGTTAGACTTGCGCAGTTGCAATGAAGTGTAATTTAACTCCATTCCGTGAAAGAGAAGCAGAACAAGGCCAGCAAAGTCCAGGGCCAGCAGTCTCAGTGCCGGAGTTTTATAAATGGCAAGGTATATCTCTTTGCAAATTAATTAAACTTAAGACAGCACTCACAGAAAATCAAATGGCCACCTACGTCATCTACAACTCTATGTTAGCCAAAACCCCGACTGATATTGAGCGGATCCATAAAACTAAACCAAGCAGTTCGCCAAACAAGTAAAAACTTGCCTACCTGCTGCATTAGATGTTATGGGACTCACAGATATGCAGCGGCAGAGGGCTCGCAGGGAGAGTGATGCGAGGCCAGTACGTTAGCCAGACCAAAGCGGGCAGAACCACAATAAAACACTACGCAATGAATAAGGGGAAACTTACCCACCAAGAGTGCAGAATGGTAAAGCCGAAACAGTGGACAGAGGGCTCGTATGGATTTCATAAAGTGAGACGCTGAGCAGAGATTAGCAGAGATTGTCCAAATTGTCCAGAGACTGTCAGGGACTTCGGAAAATGTAACATCCATGCAACAGGTGCTTCGAACATCCAACACTGTTCCATTAAGATTTTATGTCGCAGAAAAGCACATCCGAAGCCAACAGCAGGAGTTATCCCAAGTATATCCCTGGTAAATATCCAAGTTTCGTGACCCGAAAAAAAAAAATCCAGATTCTCCGTTCAGCAGTGTCGCCCAGAAAACGAAGCAAACAAGTCCCGGTGTCCGCTTGCCAGTGTCACCCAGAGGCAAGCAATATGATGTTAATAGAAAAAACGTGACAAACAAAGATTTACAGTTTACAAAAGATTAACAATAACAAAACAAAACAACGGTTTGCGATGAGAAGCGGCAGCCATTTCGCGCACAGCGTACTCTCAGTCACATGACATCGAATAAAGTCATCCCATAAAGTTGCTTCGACAGTATTCCATTTTATTTGGGAAACGAATTAAACACACAGCAGTCAACAATAAATCAGGTATATATTCGTATATTTTCTTAAATACATTTGAATAATAAAAATAAACTAAAAATATATTTTTTTCATCAAACTTGCCTGGACAGGCCAGTGCAGCTTCATTTCAAGACCACTTAAACACTGACTTATTGTTTTACAATAAAAAAAATCATGCTACTGTTTGAACAGCATTTTTGAGGGTACAAGAGTGAGAGTGAGAGAAGTGGAAAAAGGGAGCCACTGTTGATAACGTGGGCGGGCCCAGTGCCACCCTGGCCCAATACTGGCTACGCCCCTGATCAGAAGGCACCAATTTTGAATTATTCTTACAGTTTTTCTCGATTAATTAAACACATTTCTTGAAACTATGCCTCTTATTCTCAAAACAGTAAACACAAATCCATAACGTCTCACCCAGTTTCCCAAACAACCTATTTTCAGGTCAAAATGAAACTCTACACCCAAAACCATTCACTCTTGCTGAAAAACCAAACTTTGCCCTCAGACAGGACACACAAGCCCTCAAAATAACACACACTAAAACATAGTCTAACACACTGGTGCAATAAATTCAAAACAACATTTCCAAAACTGGTAAGTTATGTTACTTGTGGTTCCTCTCCTCACAAACCTTTTCACATGATGAACAAAAGACACAACCAATGGAGACATTGGCACATTTTTTATTCATTCATGTACACAGTACCACAAAAAAAAAGAAGATTATTCCACCTCAGCCTCCTGGCTTTGGTCTGGGTCAGGCCAGGGAATCACATCCACATCAAAGGCTATATTAGGCCTTGCCAGGCAGTGGGGGTAAAATCCTCTTGCATGCCTGATCCACCCGTTTTCCTGTTTTTCTCCCTGAAAGCTCTGATGATGGGGGTGACGGTGATGCTACTCAAATTGGCTGTACTTCGTTGTCCAGCCTCACTCATAGTCATGTTATGGACAAGAACATGATCAACTATGGTGGCTCTAATTTCATCTGAGACTGCTTGTCTCCTTCCTCTTCCTCCTCCTGCTCCACCACGATCTCTTCTACCTAGTCCTTCACCACCCTTCATCTTCTTCCTCTCCCTCCTCATTCACCACGTCCTCCTCTTCCTCTTCGTCCTCCTCTCCCTTCTCCTTCACCACGTCCTCTTCCTCCTCCTTCACCATGTCCTCTTCCGTTCCCTCCTCAACTTCTTCCTTCATTTCTTTGTGGATCCATTGTTCCAAAACTCAGATGAACTGACTCTGACACCTTTAGGCATCTTGAAAGTTCTGATTTATGTGTGTTAAATTGTGACTCTTAGTGTTTTCATCTGGGCAATGGTGTGCTAATTGAGCTGAAACTATGCTGACTTGAGTGAACAATATTGAATGCTTGTGCTTTCTAAATGACCACATGGTGTAGGCAATGAAATATTAAGGGATTTGTGTGTAGAGTTTTGCAGTGACAGTTAAACAATTCTGACTCATGTGTCAAAACAGGGAATAGTGTTTATAGTTTAGGGAAATGGGTGTGTTTTTTGATAAATGGCATTATGGTTTTGAAAATTTAGTTCAAAAGCCTGGTTATAGTGTTTAAGCAATTGAGAAAAACTGTAAATCAAACAAAAGGGGCATGTAATCGCAGTGAGCCTCGACTCACTCCTCATGCATTCTGTATTAAGATAATTTTATTTTACTGATAACAGCCATAGTGCCTTAATTACTGAGTAGTTTATCGATTAATATTAAGAACTTGACATATATGATGATGCATAGCTATAAGCCTACCTATTTAATAAGGTTTGGGTAGATATGAAATCAATGTATAGAGGGAAATATCACTTACGACCATGTACGACCGGTACTGTTTGAATGGATGATGCTTCTGTGCTCCAATGCATGGCTTGAGATGCGTGGCTCAATGCGTTTACATGAGCCCCTTTTGTTTGATTTAAGAATAATTCAAAATTGATGACTTGTGATTAATCAGTATCCAATAACAGCATCTGCGTTTTAAGCATTTGAATTGTCAGCTGTTGTGCTTATCGAAATTAGGAAACGCAAATGTAAACCACTTTGAGTCGCGCTTCAAACGGATCAATATTTGGGAGTCAGTGAAATGTACGCTGGTTTTCTCTCCGTGTTCTGCCTGGTGTGCGAGTCTCATCGATCGACAATAAACCCAAGCCAAACGCAAGCTATTAGCCCTATCCACCGCGTTTACACTGTTATTAATAGTGGATACTTTCACACGCTTTCATGTCCAACTATCTGCTATCAGACCCGTTGAAGTGCAGTTTCTGTTCATGTGTGCTATGTGTTAACCCCTATATAGCCTACCCTACATAGGCTACAGTTAGGATGACTTAAAATGTGATATTGTCCCCACAGCTCTTGCGTTTCGTTTGGTCAAATACCACAAGGTGTCACTGTGGCCGCAAAGCTTCAGCACTGCCACCCTGAGCTCGATTGCTGATGTCTGATGCTGTGTCCAAAATCTCCAATTACTCACTATATAGGCTAGTGGACTATATAGTGAGCCTGCCATTTTGTAGTGCTGTCCGAATGTATAGTGATGATTATTATACCCTATATAGTCCACTCAATGTATCCCAGAATGCATTTTGAAAGTAGTGTAGGCTACAACCGATGGTCACTAACCTAAGCCCTACATACCATCATGCATTGCACTGATCGTAAAAATAATAATCGTTATAATCATGTGTGGAGTAGCGCATTATAACAAAAACGGTCAGAAATCACTTTTAGTTTTTACATTTTGGAGAAATAAGCTCAATATAATGTAATGTATTTATTTTTAAAAATCTATTTAGCCCAGAGCCGGCTCAGCACCAGCTGACAGATGACGTAATCAACGGCGCCGAGAGACGATCGAGTAGTGTCCGAAAGTGGCTTCTATTATGCTGGTGAGCTCACTATATAGTGCTCTGCTCTCTACCCCCAACATAGGGGGTAGGGAATAGTGCTTTGAGTGGAGATTTCTGAACGCAGCATGAGTTAAAACACGCCCCACTCAATTAAGCATAACGGAGAAAGAAATGTTGGAATAAATAAATGTGGAAATAATTAATTACATGTGTAAATAAATAAAAGTATAAATAAATAAATGTGAAAATAAATAAATAAATGTATAAATAAATAAATAAATGTGTGAAAAAATACAATTATACATAAATATGGAAATAAAAGTATAAATACTCATTTATTTGTACTTTTTTACATTTCTTTGTATATTTATTTATGTATTTATTTATGTATTTTTGCTTTTTTACATTTCTTCGTATATTTATTTATGTATTTATTTATTTTTAATTAAGTCAGCTTTGGCATTCCATAGGTGTACAGATCACTCGAGGGCGGGGTCTATGCCACAACCACACTGTCAATCAAACCCCTTGCTCAATTCTACGTCACAAAGCGCCGAATCTTAGAACAGCTCGTTCTCAGACAGTGCATTTGATTTATTGAGATTTAAAAAAGAAAAACACTGGGTGGATTTTTATCATTCTAGGGTGGTTTTGCTCACACACTGCCAACACACATTTATGTTCAAACACCATGTAAAAGTGAATTTTCCATAGAAGGTGCCCTTTAACTAGTTAACTAATGTTAACTAATGAACCTTATTGTAAAGTGTTCAGTATTTTTATAAAGATAATATGGAACTGGTCATATTAAAATAAAGCTCATACATTTATTCATTCAAGTGAAGTACGTTGTATTCATGTTTCTTGATGTAATACATCACCATCTATATGCATAATGCAATGCGTTGTGACTCTTACTACCAAAAAACACTTGTTTTCTTTCAAAATGAAATATGCTCATTAATGTATAATTACTTCTACCAACTAATCAAGAATTCTCATAAGCGTAGATACAAGCGACTCGACTCGAATGTCGGCATGCAGCCATGTTGCGCCTCCATCTTGAAATACAATAGCCAAAGAGGGACATACCTGGAAATTCAAGCTTCGCCTTTCGTGTTTTGCACTCAGCGGCAGGGGCGTCGCTAGGCCCAAATTCGTGTTCACTTCCAGTCTTGTTATAATCAGATTCAAGGCATTCTTCATCTTCAATCTGCAGCAGTGCCGGGCAGAGAGCACGTCAGAAACAGAGGACAGTGTGTGTGATGAATGGAGAAGAAGTGTTTTACATTGAGCACATCAGTGTTCAACTGGTTCTTTTGTCTATTCATGTGTGTCATTTGAAAACAAAATATCATTTTGAGAATATATAACATTGTTTTGAATGTAAATTTTAATTTTGTTTAGAATAGAATCTTTATTGTCATTATACATGTACTGTACAACGAAATTAGATGCAATCTAATCAGTGCCACAAATACTTATATATATGTATAAATATTTTAATCTATTTGTTCAAGTCTTCATTGTCCTGTAACGTCTACCCGAGGACAGCAGTTCAAACAGGGAATGTCCGAGGTGGAATGGATCCTTTATTATATTTTTTGCTTTTTTTGAGACGGCGAGAGTGTGTTTTTAGATTTTAGTTCTGAGAGTATGATGCAGGAAAAGTGTGTAAACAATCTAGAAAAACTGTATAATAAGGTGTTTTGTGGCTCTTTTGCTATATGATGGTCACACAACTGTAAGTAAATAAAAAAATTTTAGAAGAGAGAGAAAAAAGTAAAACGGAACATTTTTTTCGTTTTGTTTTGTTGTGTTGTACTGTGTAGTACAGTACATGAAAGAATTAAAATGTGCCACGTGAAAGTTTATATATAGAATTTTTCACAACAACAAAAACGAACACTCAAAAAATATATATCTATATAAAAAAATAAAAATAAAAAATAAAATTACATTACAGTTTTTCTCGATTGTTTACACACATTTCCTGCAAGTATGTCTCATACTCTCAGAACTCTACACACAAATCTAAAAACACACACACACATTGGGCAAAACCCTCAACATCCCAACCAACACAAATTTGCACATAGGCTACAGTGCTCTACATACAAAACGACAGAAAGAAATGTAATGTACAGTTACAGTAAAACAAATAAAAATAAAATAACTATGCTGCATCCTCTCTTCTGTTTTGGTCTTGTATGCTAAAGCTCTGATTGCTAGTTGTAAAACTGTGTGACGGGTGTTTGCCCATGTGACGAGTCAATGTGAATATTTGAATGGCAGTGTGTTCCTCGTGAAAACAAGATGCAGAGCCAAATGCAGAGAATTTGTGTGTAGTGTTTTGAAAAAAGTGTGTTTTAGAACTGCAATTTGAGTGTAAAGCAGGAATTGTGCTTGTAGTTCAGCAGAATTAGTTCAGGGGGTTGGTGAATGAGTTACATGTTGTGTTCATTGTGTCTCAAGTACCAGAATTTGTGTGTAAACAACTGAGAAAAACTTTTAAAAAATCAATACAAAAACAAAAACTGAACTGTATGTATGTATGTGAAAGGTTTGTAAGGGGAACCACAAGCAACATAACTTACCAGTTTTGAAAATGTTATTTTGAATTTATTGCACCAGTGTGAGAGACTATGTTGTAGTGTGTGTGATTTTGAGGGCTTATGTGTCCTGTCTGAGTTAGTTTTTTCAGCAAGAAGTGAATGGTAATAGGATGAAAATAGAAAATAGGATGTTTAGGGAATTGGGTGAGACATTATGGATTTGTGTTTACATTTTTGAGAATACGAGGCATAGTTTCAAGAACTGTGCTTAAGTAATCAAGAAATATAGATGTGTGACATTTACAGATCAACATAAGAATGTGTGAACCTAACAGAGAATAGTGGAAACTTAACAGAAATTACTAAGTGTTGCTTGAAACTAGCACGTCTTATCTGTAAGATCACAGCAGGAGTATATGCAACCTGGTTTCAGTGTTGGGGTAGTTACTCAAAAAAGTCATTAGTTATTAGTTACAATTACTTCGATAAATTGTAATGAGATTACTTTACTAGTTACTGCGTTGGAAAAGTAACTTCACTACTTATTACTTCACTTTCCCGTTTCTTAATTTACCGTGTAGATACATGGACAAACATCATGGCCTATCATCACTTTTTGCCCTATATCATCACTTTATTGTACAAATTTATACAAAATGGCATGAAAGAACAATATCCCTGTCTACACAAATAAATATGCCGCACTGTAAAATCCACAAACAATAGGGTGGGGTCATTTTAAAATGGGGTTCAGCACACAAGAGAATAAAACTCTCCTGAGAACAAAAACAGCTTTTTATTCGACTTTTGGCAATAAAAAAATAATTAAAAAAAATGAAGAGGTCAATGAAAAATAATAAAATAAAGGTCACTTTATCCCATAAAATTCTTAATCTTAATTTAAAATAATTTTTTCTTAACTGGTCGAGTAGGGGAAGCATGTCTTCTACAATGAACCCTGCAACAATCCTGTTCATTTCGTTTTGTGTGTTTATGACTTCCGAGACTTGTTTATACTCGACGCGTCCGCATTACGAAGCGTGAAGGTGCGCGCGGCAAAAATTATGTCACGCAAGACCCAATTTCACTTGAAGTGCACAGCTTTTTTGAAATCTGTGCGAGGAGGAGCCATCAATGAGGATTGAGAAATATCTTTATTTCACTTAAGGTGGATTTAGTGCCAGTGAGTAGAAATTTTAGTTTTATTGCTACTAAGTTCTGAGAAAGTTTGACGTAAACCAGGACTTTATTTCATGAAGGCAGTTGGTTAGGGAGGACGGTGGAAGTATGCTGTTGGGTTTACTGGAGATGTAGAGCTGGGTGTCATCCACATAGCAATGAAAATGGATATTGTGTTTCCTAAAGATGTGACCAAGGGGAGAAGATAGATCAGAAAAAGCATGGGGCCAAGAACAGAACCCTGTGGTACACCAGATGTGACAGGGACGGGATGAGAGATGAAGGACTTTAGTTGAATAAACTGGGAGCGGTCCTGAAGATAAGAACGGAACCAGGCGAGTGGAATACCAGTGATGCCAATGGAAGAAAGTCTGTCAAGAAGGATAGAGTGTGAGATGGTGTCAAAGGCTGCACTGAGATCAAGCAGGAGGAGGATGGTCAGTGAACCAGAGTCAGCAGAAAGGAGGAGATCATTGGTAATTTTGAGAAGGGCTGTTTCGGTACTGATGAAGAGGGTCGAAAGCCAGATTGAAAAAGTTCATGAAGGTTATTGGAGGAAAGGTGAGTATGAAGCTGAGCAGAAACAGTTTTTTCAAGAAGCTTGGAAATGTGTGGAAGGTCAGTTGGATCAGAACCAAATTTCTTAAGAATGGAGTGACAGCCGCAGTTTTCAGAGAGGGGTACAGTGCCAGAAGTGAGGGAGGCATGAATAATATTATTAATGAGAGGAGAAAGAGCAGGAATTGAAGCTTTAACAAGAGAAGAGGGGAGAGGGTCTAGTTGACAGGACGAGGTATTTGTATTCTGAATGAGAGTAGAAATCTGATTTACAGAGGGAGTGGTAAATGTTGATAATGAATGAACTGAATTAAATAATGGTGAAATGGGTGGACTTAGGACTGAGGGATCAAGTTGCTGGTGAAGGTGTTGAATTTGTTTTGGTGAAAAAAGATGCCAGTTTATTGCAAAAGTCAGAGGAATTAGAGATGGTATGGAAGTGAATCAGGTGGTTTTGTGATGTTGGAAAAAATAGAGAATAGAGCCTTTGAATTACCTTCATTGGAGCTGATTAGCTGGGAGTAGTAGGATGTTTTGGGTTTAGAAATGGAATCTTTGTATTTGAGGATGTGAGTTGTGTACATGTCTTTGTGTACGGTAAGTCCAGTTTTCCTATACAGTCTTTCCAGCCGGCGGCCTATTGCTTTTTGTTTTCTGAGGGTGGGAGTGAACCAAGGTGATGTATGAGTGAAGGTGACAGATCGAGTTTTGAGTGGTGCCAGAATATTGAGAATATTTTGAAGATGTGTATTGTAATGTATGAGAAACTCATCTGTTGTAAACATCTTTAAACATCTTACCGACCCCACATTTAAAATTTACTATAATTATTCTAATTTGTGCAATTACATTTAGTTTTTATTGATCGTTTAAGTTCATATACATAGTGTCATATGTTCTGTAATTGATGTTAATAAATCTGTCAGAAGAAAATGTGCCTGCAATGTGGATGAGGTGATGTGGCCCAATGCAGCTCAGCGACATGATGCTGCACAGTCATTGTGGTGTGTGTGTGTGTGGTGTGAATAAAGTAAATAAAAAACTTCACACCCTGATCATGTTTTAAGAGTACTGTTGTGTACAATAAATTCTGTTTTTGCATTGAGTTGTTACAGTAGTGTACATGCAGAATTTACTATACATTTATACTCTTCATATGAAGCTCAAAAATCTAAATGCCTAATCCTCTGAAGAGATCTAAGAAGATCCATTACTGTAAAGTTTTTAAAAAATGCATTGGCAGTTATGAAACAAAGAACCTTCTCACAATTTGAGCATTGTGTTTTCTATTGTTTTGCTGTAGTGTGTTATGACGAGTAAAGTGTTTTAGACTTTTGAAAGTTTTAGAGCTGCTCTTTTGGTGTGAAGGTTTGAGTTTTGAAGTGAGAAAGTGTGATTGTGTTTATTTAGCTTTAGAAAAGGGTGTTGTGTTTAGACATTGGGGAACATGGAGGAAACGTTTGTGAAATGTGTTTTAGCATTTGAGAAAAACTGTAATTAAAAGCCACGTCTCATTCTAGCATTTAATGCTGAGGAGGACACTAGTTTTAAAGCCTCAGAAGAACTGAACTAGGTACTGTAGGACACAACCTCTGTTTATGAAACACCAATTGAATGCACTCATTCAATCCCACAATGCACTGCAATAATGAGTGTACAACTGATGTAGGGTCTTGTACATGCAAAAACAGCATCCCTTCATTCGCACTAAGGGCCCCAACACAGAGTGTATTTTGCTAGTTTCAGCCCGATGCAATTATCATTTTCCCGACCTGTGCAGTCTTGTTTAAATAGAATGCATTTGTGCCCATTTGTGTGCCCATGGGTGTGCTGGTCTGAAAACCAGGTGTGTTCAGGCACATTGTTGGCACGCTGCTATTTTGAGGCAACTGAAATAGACCAACTGAAAACTGGTCCAAAGTCAACCTTTTTTTTTTTATAGAGTGCATTAGTAATGTGCACCCATATCCACAACACTTTGTCCCGTAGATATCCTGCTTGTGCATTTTAACCTCGCCAATGAGCAAATCCATTTCCTCACTAGAGAAGCAATGTAAATAGTGAATCTGCCCTTTTAAAGGGAATGGGAGATGAGACAGAGCATTTAAATAGACAGAGCATTTAATACAAGAACAAGCATGATCCTTTCGTATAATGGCGAACCGGGCTTACGACTGGACTGGATTGTTCCCACGGCAACACTAAGGCTGGGCTGTGTCTCTCCTCCGAACAGGCAGCACACAAGAAGGCGATGGCAAAGGAACCTTCTATTTAGATAGACAGAACAAGTTAAACAGGACAATCACACTCCTCTTCCATATCACAGGACCTAGTGGCCGAAGTGCAACATACACATTCAACCTGAGGGCTTCGTTCAGCAAACACTGGGCGAGAATGTGAACTGGAGAATACTGGCGGTTAAATAAACATGTACATCCACACACTGCAACTTCACGTCAAGTCCAATACTGTGTGACACTTCAATTCAGGCACCGCAATCCACTCTCAAATCTTAGTGCAATAAGGCCAGCACTCACCCAATGATCAATCCTTCCACTGTTGCGCTGAATCAACAATCAGAAGATGAAGAGATGCAGGTGACTTCGCACAGCATGGAAAACAGCGTCTTCAATACTCTTTCACACTCAGAAGAAGATATCAGGATTTCAAGGATGACTCAATTCACACTCTTAAGTGACAATTATATTTGTGGTCAATACACTTCACAATTCCTTATTCAATTCACTGCAAGATATGCATTCACACGGATCCGGTGTTTTATTACTTATCTTCCTCTCTAGAATGATGGCATTCTCCAGTCTTGACTCAATCTCCACAATTCACTCACTTCACATCCATTTCACGTTCCAGCTTGTATTCCACAATCACCAACCATATGACCAACTTGTTTAAATGTTTCAAGAGGCTACAATAAAGATAATAAATAAATCTTGAGTTCCTTATGAAGTCTTTTTATTACACTGATCATATCAGGCCGATACAAACTGTACTTAAAAATAGGCAGATTTTTTGCACGATTTGTAATACTGTCATCTTTCATAAACACTGTTCAAACTACATATGTTGCACTCTTGGTGAGATCCACATGTTCTGTGCTCAAACATCTGTGGAACAATGTAACTTTACTCTCGTAGTAGAATATAACAGAAAACCACTACGGATATAAGCTAGAAAAACAAAAACAAATCAATGATATTACATAATATAAATAAATGTCATATTAGTCATGTTTACCTTGAAAACTTTGTTTTGTAATAGGTGATTACAGCTTTGAGTAAATCGTCCGCAAGATCCTGAAAGACATTAACACAGTCAATGTAGTTCCTATTCAACATACACATATTGTTAAGGAATTTATGTAATTGTCATACTTACATCTCCTCTGTGAAGTCGAGCTCGAACTAACTCTGCAGTTGGTGTGGAGGAGGAATGGCTGGTAAGTTGCCCAGGGCTCGGGGGTCGTCAGGCTTCAATGTCCTCTTTCTTGACAATCCTGGCGCAGAATCTATTCTTTGCTAACAATGGACCTCTGCAGTTCTGGGATGTACATGTAGTCTTTGTTTGTTTTTAATGCATAAACACAGTACCTTTTAGATCTTTTATTGTACAGCCTCCTGTACCTAAGACATGAAGGTAGAGTTAAATCAAAAGATCATATTGACCTGTTATAGACCACAATACATCTATTATAAACATTTTACCATTGAAGATTACTCACATTTGGTTGCCCTCTGCATTCACCAATACTGGACGATGATTGTGATGATTGTAGTCCAGAGCAGCAAGTTAGGTTCTGGCCTCATAGACAGGTGGGGAAAATGCAAATCTCTTGCTGGCGTACATCAAAATATGATTTTGAAATGACTCTAGATCAGCAGTTGTCCCGTAGGTACATATGAAACACAAACATAGATTATCTATTGATAATCTATATCAATAAATGTAAATAAATGACTGTGAACAACAAAGTTCATAATAGAAAAAAACTTATTGCAAAATGATACATAAAGTACATAATTACCTGAATCTAAGATACTTATCAATTCCTTTAAGCCATCTTGCATCAAGTACAATCCTGGACAAGGCCTCATGTGCAACGGAGCCCGGTTTCATCCAATCCTTACTGTGGTACTAATCAATGTAACAACAAGTATTTAAATATGTCACTAAGGTGTGAAAAAAGCCTGCACTTCCACGTGGTCATTTTGTATCTTTTAAAAAGTGTATCAAGAAGAAAGCTGATCGCCAGGTGTACTGCGCAAGCTCAAACTGAGCCTGTCACATGAGCAACCTGTGTGTCTTCTAGCAGTGATGGAGTACTTGAGTCCTGGACACTGACTCGAGTCCTTATTCTCTGGACTTCGAGTCCGACTCGAGACTCCATTCTCTGGACTCGATGACTCGACTTGGACTTGTGGACTGACTCGGACTTGGACTCGCATTCACAAACCGAACCATTACAGTTGGACCAGTTTGCAACATCAAATGGCAAACGTAATGAAAGCGGAACGAAACTCATTTTGTGCTTCATGGACCTTTATCAGTTTGAACCATCAACAACAGTGCAGCGGCGAGCCGATCTTGATCAAGCGATTCAGGGCTGCCAATTCTCAGCGCTCTCACGGCACCACACCCCCGATTTCTCACGCTGAAGTGTCAACCCGGCCGGTCAAATGCCTGAAAGATGAGTTTATCTATAGAGCTACCTGTTGAGCCACTCGTGATTGACTAGTTTTATCGTTAAAATATCCTCTAATCTAGAGTGAGCATGCATGCGAGACAGATGTTGAGCTCCTAACGGCGCAGACACAAAGCCAGGACTGGAGCAAAAGCACGTTCCTCTCTGCACTCTAAGCGTTCTGTTATCACTCCGCTGAAGTCCACTACGGGTTTTCCAGTCTCGACTCACCGGAAAAACTGCTCTCGATTTTAAAAGATAATCTTGTGTTTTATCTTTATTTTTTTATATACATCACAAACGTTTGAATTTATAATACTATGTAATGGTTTGGAAAGTATTCTACATGTTTAATAAATGTTCCAGCTGCCTTTACTTACACAAGTAAATAGTATGGGAAAGCGCACCAAGGAAAAAATAAGAATTTGACAAATTCTACAAACAATTTTAGTTTGCCAACAGTTAATAATAATAAATAGGCTATACATTATATAATGAAAAAAGTGAGAAGCACTAACATTTCTCCGTTATTAACCAATCAAACAGCGCTGACGTGGTGTTAAAGGTGCAATACCTAAGATTTTTGCATTAAAATATCCCAAAATCACAAGGCCAGTGTTATATATTTTAGTTAAGATGATAACTTACAATATTCCAAATGTTTCAAACAATGTAATCATGAGAAAATTAAGATTTTAACCAAGGAAACGGGGCATGTGAGCAGGGGTGAGCTGGGAGTCGCCAGTCAATTCGCGTCATATTCGTGTTACCTCGGTTTCTGCTCGTACTACGGGTAGTCCTGGACAAATGCGGAAGTTGTAGTTGTGCATTAGCGTCTATCAAGCAACAAACGTCAGCTTGTTTCGTGCATTTGTTATGGAACGGAGCACAATTATTCTTTTCAATTATTCTCGGAATGTGAACTGTTGGCTGTAAAGGGGGTCGCACACCGGACGAGAAGAGCCGCGCCACGTCTGAAAACTCCAGTATCGCACACCGGACGTGCACTTTCTCATCAGTATAGGGCCAGCAATATTGTCATGTTTAATGAAATGAAAGGAAGATAATGTCTGTTCTATGTTATGATTGTACTGTACAATTAAATACAATCATTGCTGAGTCTGCATTCTGAAAACTTTACCTCAGAGCATCCGTTCACTGAATTAATTGAGAATCTCACCTGAAAAATCTAATAACATCAGCAATTGTCATTCAAGCAGCTGATTTCTGTAAATGAACGCAAAACTAAATGCATATTGCAGCATAGGGCGAAGTCAGGATCCATTAGCAACGATTTGACTTCAAACCCTCTCCACCATAGCTTCATCCAGTGACTCGTACAGTAACATCTGTGATAACTAATTTACTTTTAAACCTGACTTTTCTTGTGGCTATTTCAGTTTAATGAAAAACAAGCATGTCATTAAACGCAACATTTATAGAAATCGAACTTTACCTCATCCATGACAACTAATTTTCGATTCCCTTCTGACTGATTTATCCACGGTGGAGTTGAAAACAACAGTTCCCCTCATTCCACGTTCCTCCACGTCGTCATCAAGCAAAGCCGTTGTTGTTGTTTTGAATGTAGCGCCCTCTAGCGGCATGCAATCTTAGGTATTGCAGCTTTAACTAGTTATAGGTTTTAAGTCCACAGATCAAAAACATTCACCATGGATTTAATGTAGTAACAGTAACTTGTAACCATGGAAGTTTGGCAAAAAAAAGTAGCCTACATCACATATCTTTTTCCAGCACTTCAAAACTCAGTACTTCAAAACATACTGTAGTATTATATTTAAAAATATATTTTTTAATGCAATAACCAAAACATTGTTTGTTCATCCTTCAAAGATTACTCCCATTTATAAAACTAAAAGTTTCAAGATGTAGGAAAACTCTTTAAAGGTGCCAGAGTGGAGACATGTAGGCACTGGGGGCTCAAGACTTCAAACTCGAGACTCAAACATCGGTAAGCTCGAGACTTTACTCGGATTCGAACACTGGGCTTAGAACTGAACTCGAGAACTCAAACACGGGGCTCAGAGACTGAACTCGGAATCGAACACGGGACTCGAGACTCGAACTCGGACTTGAACTCAGGTAATGGTGACTCGACTTGGACTCGACTCGGACTCTTCTTTGGTGACTCGGACTTGGACTCGGACTCGAACACTGGGACTCGAGACTCGAACTCGGACTTGACAGTTGGTGACTCGTCTACAACACTGTCTTCTAGTAGCTGTGCCGAGTGAAATCTGAATAATACTCCCTTCCGAATCTCACAGAGATGGAGAGAGTGAGTAGCAGCAGGATCAACTTTATTAATTCCTATGGGTTTCTTCCTCAACTTTAACGGACTGTATGCCTCCACATCCCCCGACTGCCTGCAAGCTTCTCCTCCTGTCTATCCCGTGAGGCTTCAACTCCTGGTTGATGGATTACACCCTTGGATAAACAGCGAGCGTGCACGTACGACAGTAGGTTGAAGTAGGCTAAATTATTTACGACAGTGGTAATGGAAAATTCTGCTTCCAACCTGTAGGGCGACCGCAGAGGAAAAGTTCCATGGTGTTGCTTTACAGTTTTTCTGAATTGCTAAAACACTAAACCCCATTCTCTCCCAATTCTCAATAGTTGAATTTGCTGAATAAATCACTTTCTGTAAAACATTAAACAAGTTCAGGTGGTTAAAACACTGTTTGCAAATCTCATGCACTCTTTTTTTATATAACCCTTAAAGAGTTTCTATATCTTGGGGGATACAGACATTTAACAGGCTGTAGGGGGAGGGGCTATGGGGGGAAGGGCATTATTTGGTTGCAGTTGATGAGAAACACTGATGGGGTGATGGGTCATGTAATAAGGTCATGTGACTTTATGCTATAACATTCCAAATATTTGTATCAAAATCCAAAATGGCAGCATACATGGACAAAGACACTGGCCATGAGCTAAGTGTTTTTATATTTTTCACGATAATGATATTTTAGAGTGATTTTGTTTTAGAAAGTAGTTTTTTAAGGATAGTTTTACATGTTCTTCTTGATATTTTCAAAATAATCTTCTCACAACTTTGATTATCAGGCATTGAATGTCTGTATCCTGGGGGATATATTGCCTGTATAAGGGTATTTAACAGGGCTGATCACTCACAGATATTCCTACGCTATCTCACAACCAATTCGTAAGAATTCGTAGGAGTGATTCAAAAGTGGCTAATTCGTACGACCTCACTTGTACGAATTCGTACGATTTGTCTAAAACCACGTGATGTTATGTTTAGGGGCGGGGTCAGGGGTAAGTAATTCGTACAAATTCATACGAATTGGCCAATTCGTAAAATATGTGCGATTTAGCAAAATCGTACTAATTCGTATGAGTGAGGTCGTACAAATTGTTACGAATTAGCCACCTCGTAAAATTAGCACGCGTTCCCATGAGATCGGGTTGCTACGCTATCTCACGACCAATTTGTATGAATTTGCACGAGTGATTGAAAAGTGGCTAATTCGTACTAATTCGATACGACCTTACTCGTATGAATTCGTACGATTTGTCTAAAACCGCGTGATGGTTATATTTAGGGGCGGGGTCAGGGGTAGGTCATTCGTACGAATTCATACGAATTGGCCAATTCCTAAAATATGTACGATTTAGCAAAATCGTACTAATTCGTACAAGTGAGGTCGTTACGAATTGTTACGAATTAGCCACCTCGTAAAATTGGTACGAATTTCATGTGAGATCGGGTTGGATATTCTTATGTTTTGAGTCCTGTTCTCTACAGATATTGAATAGAATAAAGGTTTTGGATGTGCCAGGATGGGCTGATATCCATCAATTAATTTATTATTGCCAATTAATTGTTCATTATATGTTTTAAAAGTTGTCATATGAACTATATTAAAAAAAATAATACATTGCAAAATGTTACCCTAAATGGGCAATGTATCTCGGGAGATACAGAGTGTAACTTAGATAATATAGGTCATATTTTGAAAAAAAAAAAATGCATGAACTGTGATATTTTAGTCTAGATACATACAAAAATAGCAATGAATCATTTTTCCATAAATGTATTTATGCTTGCCCCTTTAAGGGATAAAAGGGAAAAAAAAACTTTCAAATAAATAAATTCAAATAGATAAATGTTAAGAAATTATAACATAAGGGAAGAATTCATCCTTTTCCAGCTATTATCCTCAGTAGGGAAGTGTTTTAGTGTATCATATGTTTTTTGTGCTTTCGCATGAAAGACCTTTTAGAGTTTAAGGATTTTATATAGCCTACAGTTTAAATTCATTTTTTTTCTTTTTTTCTTTTTTTAACAACAAATTTGGGAGATGATTTCACAATTCTACATTTGAGAATAAAAAATGTAGACATACAATTGTATTAGTATAAAGCTCATCACCCTTGCTTTGCAATATCAATCCAAATGTTGTAATATCGAAGCTGGAACTCAAACACAGAAGATGTAAACACCCTCAGAAATGAAACTATAACATAACTGGGGAAGAATCATATTCTCACAGAATAAACAACGCCTGTAATGTGCTATTTACACTGTGAAGAGTGACACCTACACCACATTTTAAATGTAAATTGGCATTAAAAAATAAAATAATGTACCATGGTGTTCATATTTTTATTAGGACCTCTTCTACGTTATAGACGGTTCAGAAACTTTCTGTCTGATAAAAACATTATCACTTTTACAGAGGTAAAAATCACTATAATACCGGTGTTTGCATTTCCCATTGCACTACAGACAAACAGCCCCTTTTTGAAATGGCTTGAGATAAATATTGATTTGGAAAAGTTTATAATTTGCAAAGAAATGTAATAATATTGTGAAGAAACGAACATTAATTAATTACATGGCTTATACTGCACTAGAGCGCTATCTAGTGTTATTAACCTGAAATCCACCTTTCCAAGATTAGCTCCACTAGCCAATATAAATAGACCAATTTGAAATAGAAAGCATAAAGAAATTACAGTTGATTAGAAACTGTTCAGGATTGAGTTTAACCGCTAGTAAAGCTCAGATGTTGAATAACATAAGTTTAGTGCATCAGTGTTGAATGTATACGGACAAACTATGATTCACAAAAGATAAAAAAAAGTAAAGAACAGGATTGATGAAACAGGCCTACAAAAAATACTATAAACATGGGGTTAATACTAGTGACAAACTGACAATGATTTTACTGAAACTGATATTTACATCTTTCTACTCTGATCAACAGTGGTATGATATTGATTTAACTGATAAATGACGGCATCTGGTGTTCTTTTTTTTTCTTTTCTTTTTGTAGCTCCTGTGCTGAAGATGTGTTATGTGCGAGCTCACCGTCACCGAGTTCTACACTTTTCAAAAACCTGTTATTATTATTGGCCATAAACTTAAAGGGCACCTTTTATGGAAAATTCACTTTTACATGGTGTTTGAACATAAGTGTGTGTTGGCAGTGTGTGAGCAAAACCACCCTAGAATGATACAAATCCACTCTCAATCTCAATAAATCATATGCACTGTCTGAGAACGAGCTGTTCTAAGATTCAGCTCTTTGTGACGTAGAATTGAGCAAGGGGTTTGATTGACAGTGTGGTTGTGGCATAGACCCCGCCCTCAGTGATCTGTACACCATCCTCCGTTGTTTCAATGACAGCCGGTAAAGTCTCCTAGAATCATAAGTGTTCTGTTGTGGGATGGGATGTAATGACATACATAGCAGTTTTCACTTATTTCTGACATCAGAGCCACTGAAAACACAGTGGGTGTATTGTATTTTGGAAGTTTAAGTGGCGCCTTTCCTTCGTAAATAAGTTTATGTTCAGAGCGAATCATTTTCTGACTGACGGTTTTGTGAACGGGGGTCAATTCAGAAGCAGGTCTTGGTTCAAAGTTAATCCTCAAGTGTGGATCGTCATCTACTGTTTGCGATCCAGACGACACCTCCTGTAACAGTAAGTGTATTTTATGATTTTTGAGCAAATAGTCTTTTCAGTCGATGTCAGCCAATTCAACAACAAATGTGCCTAAAGTTGTTGTCAGTCGTCGACGAACGTAGGATGTCTGTGACATAATAGATGGAAAAGACCATTTACAGCCAATACAGGCAATTTACAATAGGAAATATATGGTTTTTGACAGTTAAAGCGCCACCTATGGTCCGCTCTCCATGAAACTTTGCATGCTTCTTCAGCATGTTGTGATACATATTCTCATATTTTTTTGTGAGGTTCTGAGTTTTCCTTTAGGATTTCTAGGCTTTTGAGTGTATTTTGTCACGCCCCTTTTTCTAAATGGTCCTGTTATCAAAACGGGGAAATTATTTCATTTGAATTTTGGAAAACAGCAGAAAACTGAGAGTTAAATATCGACATTCGCCGTGCTGGAATACACAGTTTAGAGTTACAAGGAAGAGAGATATCAAACAGAACCAGCATGTGATCAGGTAGAGAATAAAAAAACACGTTTCAGATTTTTCAAGTTTAGAAACTGGTACACCACATGATAGCCTAAAACAAGATTTAGTGTGTCCATGTTCGTGTAGAACCTGTCAGAGTCTGAAAATAAAAGGATCAGTTTGAAGTTTTTGACCAGTGGCTTCGTAGGACAGCATGCATGATGATTAAAGCCAGCAATAATTAAAATCCAGTCTTAGTTTAGCATGATTCCAGACAAAAAATCAGAGTAGTCATTGATGAAATCCTGATTGTATTTAAGTGGTTAATATCTCAGCGAATACGGCTGGAATCGACACAATTAAAAAATATTCAGTTCAAAACTGGCAGATGACGGCAGTTAAATGTTTCTTATCTTAAAGGCAAATGCAGGATGTCCCTTTAGCATTTCTGCTTGCATAACTCTAGCCGTTGTGTCTGATTTCTCTCCACTGGAGAGCGCAGTGAGTGGTCTGGAGGTCCAGTGCTTTATGTGTGTTTTAGCTGGTGAGTAACAGATTTCTCCCTGTAGGCAATGCCATGTGGACAGACTGGATATCAGCCCTACTGGCTCTTAAACATGATTGATAGCAGTGTGATCAAGCTGTCACACTGTTCCTCTGTCCACGTGCGCAGGAGACGCATTTGACCTTGGACTAAACATTACTGGGGGGCTATATGCATTATCTGGCTGCTGTACTCTTTGGCAAAAGGAAATACACTATGCATGTCATAGTTTGTTATGAAAGTCGGCACAAAATTAAAATTCACTTTTTCAAATTAAAATTCACTTTTTTCAAATTAAAATTCACTCTATTTACTAAATGCATATTATATATCTTATTGTGAACAATTCAATAAGGGATCAATTATTTTAATGTTCCTTGAGGTTCATTTAGGCAAGGCAAGGCAGGGCAAGTTTTTTATATAGCACATTTCATACACAATGGTAATTTTTTATGCTTTACATAGAAGAAATTAAAATAATCAAAAGAAATCAGAATAATTTAAAACAGTTTTGAATAATAAAATAAAATCCAGTAAATAATTAAAACAGCTTAGAATAAAAAAATTTAAATAAAATACAGTAACAAGTCGGACGAACAGTGGCACAGTGCTCATTCAGTAAATGCACAGCTAAACAGAAGTGTTTTGAGTCTGGATTTGAATGTGACTACTGTAGGAGCACACCTGATATCCTCTGGAAGCTGGTTTCTAGCTTCGGCTGGCATAATAGCTAAAAGCAGACTCGCAATGCTTCAGAGTGAACCCTTGGTATTTCTAGCTGTGATCCTAATGATCTGAGTGATCTGTTGGGTTTATATTCAGTGAGCATATCTGTAATATATTGAGGTCCAAGCCAGTTGAATGATTTATACTGTATACCAGTCATAATACTTTAAAATCAATCCTAAATGTAACTGGGAGCCAGTGTAAAGACCTGAGGACTGGTGTGATATGTTCATATGTTCTGTGTGAGCTGAAACTGTCTAATGGTCTTTTTAGGAAGGCCAGTGAGGAGGCCATTACAGTAATCCACCCTGCTGGTGATGAAAGCATGCACAACTTTCTCTAAGTCTTGACTGGAAACAAAGCATCTAATTCTTGCAATATTTTATAGTATGCTATCAATGGGGTTAGTATGCTATAATGTTAATGAAGTTTTTTTTGCATAACATAATGTGGAAAACAATTATTTTCAACCCTCACTCTGCCCCGAAATTATCCGTTTTTAAGGTTCGGCTCCTTTAAGACTTAACGGCCACTGTTATGATTGGCTAGCATCACTGCATATGAAATCGCTAGTGTTTTAAAAAACATTATCTATATAAAACAGTCATTTACAGACAAAGGTTTATATAATCATTCCAGGGCAACTTTTTGAACAATGTTGCTGGACAACCAGACAAGACAAGGCCCACGACCCATCTAAACTATCCAGATATTGCCCGAGCCAATGTATTGCCCGTTTGCAATGGGAAAGTGCCCAAGCAACAATCGCTCTGCTAGATTGCCCAGCAACATTGCTCAAAAAGTTGCCCTGTGTATCATCACCTTTACAGTTTGTGATGCAGGTGCTGTCAGATTCAATACAGCTGCTTCATCTGTCAACAAAACGTTTCTTTGCAAACTCTCTATACACTGTGCCTCAATTTCAAAACAATCTCAAATTCGCTGACCAAACATATAATTCTGCTACACAATCCGGGACTCCATCAAGAATCAAGCCGCTGGAGTAAAGTGAATGTGCATCTGTATAGTGAATCACAGCATCAGTGATCATAATGGATTCGATTTGTTTTCCTCGCAACACTCACATGTGGTGTTGCAAATGTCAGCCTTTAAAGGGTTAGTTCACCCAAAAATGAAAATTAAGTCATTAATTACTCACCCCATTCTGTACCAACCCCGTAAGACCTTCATTCATCTTCGGAACGCAAATGAAGATATTCTTTCTATGTTTTTCTATGTCACATCATTTGGATGCACGTCACAATACACTCTAAAAAATGCTGGGTTGTTTCAAGCCAAATTTGGGTCAAATATGGGCAAACCCAAATGTTGGGTTATTCAATTTTTAACCCAACATTTGGGTTTGTCCATATTTGACCCAATTCAGTTTAAACAATCCCAGCATTGTTTAGAGTGTAAGGAAAACGGAGATCCGTCACTCCTTCGCAACTTTGACATTTGACGTCTGTGATAGCCGAAAACAATGACTGACTGATGAGTTCTGGCTATTACAATCATTTATAGCTCACACTTAATAGCTCATTTCAAAGGTGGAACATGTTATTACAATATGATGATGGATTGGGAAGTCAAACCATTTTATTTGGAATAATGTGCACAGATTAATCAGACCAGAAAAGTAATAGAAATGGTCCATTTTGATTTCATACAGCATTCAAAGTGTTGTGCTTTTGTTACTCAGCATTTTGGGCCCTGTTCTTCAGTTTCCCCCAGCGAGGGGCAGCTGTGCTCCAGAAACCAGTCCACACACTCTCCAGCGCGGCCAGGCTCTCTCATGGCAGTTCACAGGGTGCAGAAACCAGCTGAGCTTTTCATTCGCCTTCTGCAGTATCGCTTTCAACTCCGCTTTCCTGCACATATTTATGTCTCTAACAACTGTTCTTTTAACCCTTAGCTTTTGACAATATAAGAGTTTAAATAAAACCCAGGTGAGCCATAACCCTCTAGTCTGTGTTAACTAATGATACATGACTGTTATCATGATATTTTTTTCACACATTCTGAAAAAATGGTTACGTGGTCACCTTTTCCCCTTAAAGGGTTAGTTCAAACAAACAAAAATAACGACTTTATACGACTATTCCTTTTCTTCCTTGTTGGCCTGAAACGAGACTTCAAGAGATTTCCACGACGCATGCGCAAGAACTGAACTGAAGTAGTTGAAGGAGATCGCAATTCTCGCGCATGCGTCATGGAAATCTCTTGAAGTCTCATTTTAGGCCAACAAGGAAGAAAAGGAATAGTCGAATAAAGTCGTTATTTTTGTTTGTTTTTTGGCACAAAAAGTATTCTTGTCGCTTGATAAGCTTATAGTTGAGCCACTGTAGTCACGTGGAATATTTAAACATTTTCTTCAATGACTTTCTGGCCCGTCAAGAGCCAGTCCCTTAGGCAGTCTATGGAGGATGGATCCAGCTTCTCAAATTTAATCCAAAATATCTTCATTTGTGTTCTGAAGATGAACGAAGGTCTTACAGGGTTGGTACAGCATGGGGTGAGTAATTAATGACTTAATTTTCATTTTTGGGTGAACTAACCCTTTAAAGAAAGATATCATGAAGAATGTGGCTTTTTAGCTCTGTATTCCTTTTAAAATATGTTTAGTCCTGTATTCAAATGGCAGTTAAGGTAGAACATATCAAAAAGCAATTAGCCAAGAGTCTTGAAATCTTGAATTAGCCAATAGCATTCAGTTTACAGTATATTACAGACTGACAAAATGGACAATTCTTTTTTTATTAAATATTGCAGTATTTATTATATTATGATAATGTAACACTTCCTGCTCAGCTACTGTTCGGACGCTCCTGCTTACTGCTCCGCGCTTTGCACTATCGCTTTTATATTTTTTATATATTTTATCTCCTTTTCACCTAATTTTAACTTCAGCAAATCAGCACAGTGCTCTGACGCTTGGATTACTTAAAAGTACTTCACACTTTTATTCAACCAGCCTCTCACTGCTTACATTCCGGGGAAGAGAAAACACAACTCCCAACATTCATAAGGATAAGAAAATGCCTCTTCTGGAATCTACTTGCTGCCCTAACTGCCACAGACTTTTACAAAGGATTGCAGTTCTTGAAACAAAGTTAAATACGGGACCGACAAACCAGACGGAACGCACAACAGAGCTTCGTCATGGACGCCCTCAACACACAGCCGGTGAGTCCCATGAATCTAGTTCTCCTTGGACAGGCTATACTGACTGTAGAGAAACGAGCCGATCGACTTACAAATCGGATGGCACAAACAGGAGCGAGACCCAAAGGCACTCGAGACATCAGATTGTCACGAGCACCACATATTTCAGCAGTAGCATCATCTACCCCAGATATGACTCTGACAAGGATTGCAAACACTGGTCTCCTACCACCGCCTATACATCTTGAGAACAGATTTGAAGTGTTAATGAATGAGGAATCCCTAAATTTGATGAATGTGATCGAACACAGACTGAGTCAGCCTGTAGCTAACACTGATGCAAGCCGGCGCTCGAGGTCGAGCAACAGCGGCACTCAACTCAGAGCACAGCCGGGCCCAGGACTCTGATAGTGGGCGACTCCATAATCAGAAACATTAGTAGCAGGGATACAACTACGTGCTGCCTTCCACAAGCAACAACTTCTGATGTAAACAGGGAACTTCAGAACATTCTTATGAAACATAAGACTGCAAATCGACTCATCGTTCATGTGGGGAAAAATGATATTCATAAAGAGCAGTCGGAACTCCTAAAGAAGGATTTCAATGAACTTTTTGAATCACTTAAAAGACTGAACGTTGAAACATTCATCAGTGGACCACTCCCAGCAAGAGGAACAAACAGGTTTTCACGGTTGCTTGGGCTAAACACATGGCTGCAAAAAACCTGCAATATAAAAGGAGTGAACTTTATTGACAACTTCAATCTTTTCTGGAGTCAGAGGCAACTGTTTCAACGGATAGCAACCACCCAAACAAACTTGGTTCATCATTGTCCTTGTGTGATGTGTCAACAATATATCCATTCAGGTGCTGAATTGAAGTCCTGTGGTCATTCATACTGTGTCCAGGTGTATGTGTGCCATTCAGGTTGAATGGATTGGCACACACTGCAGAAGGATGATGGAGGGAGAAGTAGGACAATGCAAAAAAACTGCAATATAAAAGGAGTGAACTTTATTGACAACTTCAATCTTTTCTGGAGTCAGAGGCAACTGTTTCAACGGGATAGCAACCACCCAAACAAACTTGGTTCAAGAGTGCTAAAGGACAATATCTACTTCTCCCTACATCATCCTTCTGCAGTGTGTGCCAATCCATTCAACCTGAATGGCACACATACACCTGGACACAGTATGAATGACCACAGGACTTCAATTCAGCACCTGAATGGATATATTGTTGACACATCACACAAGGACAATGATAACACCAGCTCCTACAATCTCAGCAGAGCCCTGCCCACAGAGCTCACCACAGTCAGACTATGACATATCAGAACTGCTCCAAGATTCAACACCCAAGGACGACTTTCTGGAAAACAGCCAGGGACACCAGGACAGCATTGTACAGCCTCCAATAACACCAGAGCAACAGCCCATCTCACCTGACACGTTATCACTCTCTCCAGCATCTCCACTTCTGTGTTTCTCAGAGAAAATGGAACAACTGGTGTCTGCTGGAACCAGACTATCCCACTCTTTTGCTGCAAGCCCCCAAATACCAACCAAAAAACGGCAGGCCCCACAACCACCAAAGCCTGCGGGCCCAGCTCGCCCTCCTCCTCCCCCTCCTCCTCGAAGAGCTCTTCGGCCTCTGCCACAGCGCCAGGGCCCACACCCTCCTCCATCGGCTCAGAGGTGAACCAAAAACAACTGATACCAGCTCTAAGTGATGTATATCGGTTCCTCGCTATGAAAACAATAACTTTATCAAATGTTTACAAAACAAGCGGGAACCCAGTGTGCCTGAATCTTTTTCTATTGCTGTTCATTTACATGATAGAAAATCTAAGGCCTTCAACAGCCGTGCAGCAAACCCATCTAATCTGGTGCCTATTCCACGCCAAACTAAGATTGCTGTGGGGACAAAAAGTAAGACTATTAAATTAGCACTTTTAAACATCCGCTCCATTAATAATAAATCACTTCTAGTCAATGACTTAATAACCACATACAACCTGGACTTCATGTTTCTAACTGAAACTTGGCTAGAAGACAGCTGTAGTGCAACGGTCCTAAACGAAACATCCCCTCCAAATTTTACTTATATGAGTGTCTGCAGAGCGGGTAAGAGAGGCGGGGGCTTAGCTGTTCTTTTTAAAGATGTTTATCAATGTAAGCAAATATCATTTGGGAATTACTCCTCTTTCGAATATCTGGGTATTGTGTTAAAAGGTGCTCCTCGTATCTTACTTATCATTGTTTACAGGCCTCCAAAATACTCTTCAGCCTTTGCTGAGGATTTTACAGAACTGTTATCAACAATTGCCTCTGAGTTTGACTGTTTTGCCATTGCTGGAGATTTTAACATTCACATAGATAATGCAGAAAACAATATGGCAAAAGAAATCAAAACTGTTTTAAAAACTTTTGATCTGACACAGCATGTACATGGTCCCACACACAATCGTGGACACACTCTAGATTTACTTATCAGTACGGGTTTAAACATCTCATCGATTGTTATTAAGGATGTAGCACTGTCTGATCATTACTGTATTTTCTTTGATATATTGATCTCTCCTGCCATTGAAGCTAGAGCTGTGTCTGTCAAAAAGAGATGCTTAAATGAAAACACTGGTGTGCTATTTATGAAGGCTATATCCTTAAAACCAAGCATATCTGCCGACTCCGTTGATTTTCTCCTTGATTCTTTTAACTCAAAAGTTAAGAGTGTAATTGATGATATTGCTCCTGTGAAAGTCAGGAAGAATAATGGTAGACAAAAAGCACCTTGGAGAAACTCAACAGCAGTGCAGAATATGAAAAGACAATGCAGAAGAGCAGAACGCATGTGGCGGAAGACAAAACTTGTAGTCCATTATAACATCTACAAAGACAGCATCCACGCTTTCAATAGGGAACTAGGCAAAGCTAGACAGACTTTTTTCTCAAATATTATAAACAGCAACTTAAACAACACACGCACTCTTTTTGCTACTGTAGAGAGACTGACAACCCCCCAAGCAAGATTCCCATAGAAATGCTCTCAGAAAGGAAATGCAGTGAGTTTGCTTATTTCTTCTCTGAGAAAATCAATAATATCAGAAAGGTGATCAGCACATCCTTGAGTTGCTCTGGGGTCAGGCAGATCAGACCACAACCTGAGAAATTAGTAACTATGTCTGATTTCGAAGAAATTGATGGAACAATTTTGGTCGAAACTGTACAGCACCTTAAAACATCAACCTGCGCCCTTGACACACTTCCCACATCTTTTTTCAAAAATGTGTTACACAGCTTAGAAGCAGATCTCCTAGAAGTGGTAAATGCCTCACTTCGCTCTGGGAGTTTTCCGAACTCCCTGAAAACTGCAGTTGTCAAGCCCCACCTGAAAAAGAGCAATCTGGATAAGACCATCTTAAGTAATTATAGACCGATCTCAAATCTTCCTTTCATAGGCAAGATCATTGAAAAGGTTGTCTTCAATCAGCTGAACAAATTCTTAAGCTCAAATGGATACTTTGACAATTTTCAATCTGGTTTCCAAATCGCATCACAGCACAGAGACAGCGCTCATAAAGATAATAAACGATATTCGCTTAAATACTGACACAGGCAAATTATCCGTGTTGGTACTACTCGACCTCAGTGCTGCATTTGACACTGTCGATCACAACATACTTCTTGACAGGCTGGAAAACTGGGTGGGGCTTTCTGGGATAGTCCTAAAATGGTTCGGGTCATACTTAGAAGGGAGAGGTTATTTTGTGAGTATAGGAGAACATAAGTCTGAGTGGACATCCATGACATGCGGAGTCCCTCAGGGCTCGATTCTTGCGCCACTCCTATTCAACCTGTATATGCTCCCAATGAGCCAAATAATGAGAAAGAACCAAATCGCTTACCACAGCTATGCAGATGACACACAGCTCTACTTAGCCCTATCGCCTAACGACTACAGCCCCATTGACTCCATGTGCCAATGCATTGATGAAGTAAATGGTTGGATGTGTCAAAACTTTCTTCAGTTAAACAAAGACAAAACTGAAGTCATTGTGTTTGGAAACAAAGATGAAGTTCTCAAGGTGAATGCATACCTTGACGCTAGGGGTCTAACAACTACAAATCAAGTCAGGAATCTTGGTGTGTCTCTAGAGTCAGACCTTAGTTTCAATAGTCATGTCAAAGCAATAACTAAATCAGCATACTATCATCTGAAAAATATTGCAAGAATTAGATGCTTTGTTTCCAGTCAAGACTTAGAGAAACTTGTGCATGCTTTCATCACCAGCAGGGTGGATTACTGTAATGGCCTCCTCACTGGCCTTCCTAAAAAGACCATAAGACAGTTGCAGCTCATACAGAACGCTGCTGCCAGGATTCTGAGCAGGACCAGAAAATATGAACACATCACACCAGTCCTCAGGTCTTTACACTGGCTGCCAGTTACATTTAGGATTGATTTTAAAGTATTACTACTGGTATATAAATCATTCAATGGGTTAGGACCTCAATATATTGCAGATATGCTCACTGAATATAAACCCAACAGATCACTCAGATCATTAGGATCACATCAGCTAGAAATACCAAGGGTTCACTCAAAGCATGGAGAGTCTGCTTTTAGCTATTATGCCAGCCGCAGCTGGAACCAGCTTCCAGAGGAGATCAGGTGTGCTCCTACACTAGTCACATTTAAATCCAGACTCAAAACACATCTGTTTATCTGTGCATTTACTGAATGAGCACTGTGCCACTGTTCGTCCGACTGTTTCTAAATTGTTTTAATTGTTTTATTTTTATCAGTATTTTTATTTTTTATTCTAAACTGTTTTAATTATTCTGATTTCTTTTGAATATTTTAATTTCTTCTATGTAAAGCACTTTGAATTGCCATTGTGTATGAAATGTCTATGTAAATAAACTTGCCTTGCCTTGCCTATATAATATATCTGTGCACATAATTTTTTTAATCACTGTGTCTCATAATCTTGATTGAAGCGGCATGTCTTCTCTTCTCTGCATAACCTGTCAATCACATGAGATCAGCCAATAGCAAACTACAACAAGCCAATCAATTCCCAGCGGACACAATCAGGGGCTGTGTCCTAGATTGCCCCATTTTCCCTAAAATCAGGGCTCTATATATGAAGGTACAGTCATTTGTAGTGGTGTCTGAAAACATAGTGGACGTTATCGAGTGTACTCTTTCAATCCCATAATGCACTGCAATAGAACGAGTGTAGTCATCCATCCATTTTCTAAAACAAAGAAAAAAAGAGACGTTCTGTCTGTTCCCTCTGTAGCCATCTGAAGCAGGCTAGTAGTAATCATATGCACTAATCCTGAATAAAAGTTTGGCCACGTCCCAAATGGCACCCTATCCAGTCACGGTCTTCTTCTGAGTTTGCGCTTTCATGATGAAACGCTGCTTTTACTGTCATAGGAAATCTGCTGCAGTGTTGCCAGGTGTTCACAACGAAACCCGCCTAACTCATCACATCCCAGGGGGTTAAATCTGGTGTTTGGCGTTCTCCTAAGTAAAAAATTAATTTCGGGGTAAATATTGCATTATTGGTGACGCTTCATCCCGCCGACTTGAAAAAAAAACCCATGGCAACAATGTAAAAGCAAGCCAATACCACGGTAAAATCTGCAGACTTGCCAACATTGGTCTGCTGTGCGGCTCGTGTAAAGTCAAGCCACCTTCATTTATACAGTGCTTTTAACAATATAGATCATTTCAAAGCAGCTTACAGTGATAATAGGAGATTACAGTGACAGAGATAGTTTGGGCTTTACAGCAGATCTAGAAATAAAGTTATAATCCAGCTAAAGTTAGATTTTGATTGATTCACTTCGGTTAAAAGATCATCAGTTATTAACTTAGGGGCCGCTAACAACAGAAAACTTTGAATGTGTGTTCTGGCCGTTCATTTGCTGACAACAGTGTTTGGTGCTCGAGAACGCAAACTTTGAAATAGCTTCTAAGGTGCAAACTCCAAAAACGCGACTTTGTGAAAACGGTGACGGCGTGCACATGCATATTACGTGTTTAGTCTTTATAGGTTATGTGCTTTTGAATATGTATGTGCACAGGGGTGTATTCTTCTTTACGAGGTGCCATCGCCAAATTACAGTTTAATACATAGTCGTTTCCACAGATCCATGTGAACTGGAATCATTCTGATAACGGCACCGGATATTGGCCGCATGTGAGAACCCTTCTGAAACCTAAATGTGCACTTTTGCTGAGCCCACGATCTCCACAACACACCCCTACCCTACAGTTAAAGCGGCATTACCTCACGAGAGAGATTCACAGGGAGATTCAGGTACCATTTGGGACAAGGCCTTTGTCAAGTGTGTTTTGGCTGTGCGAGGGAGCACTGCAATGCAGATCTGAGTGTGTGCCTCAGAGAAGCAGCTCAGAGAAGAAGAAAAGCAGAGTGTTTGTGTGTGTTGCATTCATATGCTGCTGTGTTATATCTAAAACAAAAAGCAAGCTGTTAAAGGAACAAAGTTTAATTTGTTAAACTGTAATTGGGGGGTGGTGATAGCACAGTGGATAAGACACATGGCTTTGGTGTGAGAGACCCGGGATCCGGGTCCCTGAGCAAGACACTTAACCCCTAGTTGCTCCAGAGGCGTGCGACCTCAGACATATATAGCAATTGTAAGTCGCTTTAGATAAAAGCGTCAGCTAAATGAACAAATTTATATGTAATAATCAAATGGTATGGTAATAAACAATATTTAATGATAAATCAAATGTTCGGATAACTGTGGAGAAATGTCTCTTAGGTGAAATGTCATGGCGATTCATTGCACCACACACACCGATGTCCCATTCAAGGCAAGTCAGCTCACTCTGTGTCAATGCACTCGGGCAGTCACTTTCAGTCCTGCAAGTAGAGCTGCTGTTTAACTGAACGGAGACCGAGTGAAAGAGCCGCTAGACTGATTCACATTTCAATAACGTATTTCACATAAGCAATGAAGTCTGACGTGAATGGGAGCTTTAAAACCGGCACGTCTCAGTTTGTCCAGGTAATGTGCATGTGCAGTGTAAAGCCAAGACTATAAGGTTAGGGTTTGTTGCATATTATAATTGTGCATATTTATAGTTATTTTTTATTGAAAAGTTGCGTTTTCAATAATACATAAATTTGGATGCGCGTCACAATAAGGAAGAACGAGTGTCACGTAAAGGCCAGGTGTGAGAGGTGATTGGCTTTTTATTTATATTTCTTCATATCTTTGTGTAACTGTTTTCAGCATTGATAATAATCCGAAATGTCACTTTCAAGGAAAGTCTCTTCACTCAACGGCCATGTTTGCAGCTCTTTTGGGCATCCATCCGATCTGTTGGGCATCCATCCGATCTACTTGATTGAAGGAATCCTGAAATCTCCAAAACGTCTCACCCTTAACAACACGAAGTCCCCGTATTCCTCTGTCAGACCTCTGTGTTCTCGCACATAAAGCTCCCTTGGTCCTAATTTTGGCTTGCTAGAGTATTTATTCTGTATAATCAGTACAAACTTGTCAGGACACCCAAGGATACAGCGAAGATGTCCTATCTGGAAGCTTTCCAGAGTCCTGGTTATCTGCAGGTCACGGTGACGCAGACGGCTTGATAGATGGCAGTGTCGGTGTTGAAGCGAGGGATATTTTGGATGACTGAGCACTTTCCGCTTGCCAAAGGCAATTGATGCTTGTTTAATTCTGTTTTTAAATTTGATCTTGCATTGAATGCAGGGTTATTGTCACTTCAGGTCAGTCAGCGGTGACCTTGCTCGCTGACTGATTGTGAGGAGGTGTTAAAGAGCCCCAGGACACGTTCAAGTACCAAGTCGAGGTTGCTGGTTCAGACCCCATATGGGATGACAATCATAGCAAAGCTCAGGTAGCTGTAAGATGCCTGTGCTGTATATCACTACAGTAAACATGTATGCTAAATAATACTTGCCTGTGTAAATTAGGTGCTTGATGGTAGGCCTATATATATGTAATATCACATGAACAGCTATGGCTCTATTTGGTTCCTTGCCACTGTCGTCTTTTTCACCTTTGTTGCCATTGGCTTTTGGCTTGCTTAGTTGGGGACATTAATTCAAAATTTAATTTAATATTCAGCATTATTATTGATCTGCCTGCATTGATAGCATTATTTGAGAACTGAACTGAGCTGTTTTCTCCAGAGCGACTGTATGAGTGCTGAATGAGCTCGCGTCTGCGAAAGCGGCTAAACTCATTTTGAAATAGGTTCCTGGCACCCCCGCAGCGTTGGTCTGGTTTAACACTCAACTTGATTCTATCAAACCCTTGTGCTGGTGCATATTACGTCATCGCAAACGTACGCCTGCACGGCGCATGATGGAAAACAGAATGCGTGTCAATATTGTGTTTTTTATTAATTTGCTGCTATTATGCGCAGTTGAGTGAATACAGGTTTACTGTGCGTGTTTCGCATATCTGCTGCTTGCAAACGGACTCTTTTGAGGAAACAGTGGATTTCCACATTTAGTGTCCTATACACTGCAGGCTCACACTCGCTCGTACTCAAGGTAAATCATCAACACTATCATCCCTTAAAACGGTTTTATTTAACTGAATACATCACAACAAGCTAAAGCGCATGCCGGGTATTAATGCACCGGTCCCATGACAACGTTCACATTAGCGATTTTTCATGAGAACCTTCCCCCGTTCCAAGCTAAACTGCCAGTATGAATTAGAAATCATGTTCATTTCAAATATTTATATCAATGACAACACTAGTCCGGCCAGGATATTGTCATTTAAAAAGATAAAAGGACCGCTGTACAGTCATTTGAAAGTGATTGTAGTACCAGTTTTGGCCACAATCTTACATACGGTTCCTATAAAACTATTACACAAATAATATAGGACCCATTTCATTTACGTAGGGCTGACAAATATGCATCACATTAACTAACTTTCTTAATGTTGAAATAGACATTTTATATGTATTTCAAAAACACATATCTTATGTTTCAGTGGTGTATAAAGAACTTACTTTATAAACCGTAAAAAATTCATAAAACTTCATGAACTTCGTAAAGTTTTTATTACCTTAGAATTAGACATTTATATCTCCATAAGCGCGGGCACCCTCTTCTATGAAGGTCGACATATTAAAACATCATGTTACCGTAGCCGAACGCGAACAAACAGCGATACAGGGCGCGTTTCATTACTACCCTGAAAGAGAAGCCGCAGAAAGATGGAAGCTAGTCATTGACACCGTGAGTAGTGACTTTTCCCTGATCAGTGTAAAATATGTAGTTGGATTGTTTCATGTAACTTAGATCTTCTTTAACCAGCTCAGCCACAGTAACAGCTCATATTAGCCAGCTAAACTTTTACTAACCTGTTAGAAAAATATATAGTTGCATAATTGGTAACCGCTTCCTTTTACAGTCCAGTTACCCATGTAAATACTATGTACTTATTTTAGTAACTACAATTACTGGGTATTAACTAGTACTGAACCCTGAACTTACCCTAAACCTACCCCTGTTCCATGTACTTACCTTATATTAGCCAGTACTTTCTAGGTAAGTACACTGTAAGTACACCGTATGTACTGTACTGTAAAAGGAAGCTGCTGACCGCATAATTTCACCTGGTTCTTCTCCCTTGCTGTATTATGGGTTTGCTATGTAGGGAGAAATGTGCTGGTTACGTTTGTGAGACAATCAGCTGATTACTGTTATTATATTAAATTATATAATAAGACCCTTGATCCTCACCTGACTATGGCTTTGTAAACTTTATCCATGATGTGATTTATAATGGACTGTGGTACAGAAACAATGACATTGTTACACACTCTTGGCTTACTCTAGCTATTCTCTGCTGTCTCAGACGACGATATGTTTGTCCCATTTGAGCCACCGTAGCTTCTTCAAGAGGGAGGGGTGAGCAGTGGGCTGAGCCCTTATTAGCACCTTATTAGCATATTAGCATTCGCATCTGCCTGTATTTATGAAGTCCTAACACCTTCATGTCATCGTGGATTATAAGTAATCATGACAGTGCATTTAAGTAAGTCTATTCAGAGAACAATGGAATTGTGCATAATTAATTTTTGTGCCTATATATTATGAAGCTTTGACGTCACCAGGTAGCCTAAAAACCAGCTAAACGATCAATAATTACAAAGAGCAATGATCTTCATCAACACTCATAACTGATGTGTCCCGTGTGACACAGATCTCTCGGGTAATTCATCGCTTTGAATCTGACATTTTCAGTTCACATCTGTCTCACTTTGATATGTGTTTATTTGGTTTATTTTGTTTTATTTTTTAAGGATCGCTTTATTTAATATAAATAGTTTCAAAGCATCTTCTCTTTAATTATAAGGAAAATAAGGGTTGCAAAAGCCATCTCTATGGAAGACGAGTGTAAATTAGACTGCTTTAAAAATCTGTGGAGTCAGAATATCTACAATTTTCTGTGAATATATATGTAAATACATGTATTAACCAGCAGCCATATCACCCTGTAGCCCAAGACTGGTTGCTCACTGAAGCTAAGCAGGGCTGAGCCTGGTTAGTACCTGGATGAGAGACCTTCTGAGAAAACCAGGTTGCTGCTGGAAGAGGTGTTAGTGAGACCAGCAGGGGGTGCTCACCCTGTGGTCTGTGTGGGTCCTAACGCCCAGTATAGCGACGGGGACACTATACTGTCAAAGAGCACCGTCCTTCGGATGAGACGTTAAACCGAGGTCCTGACTCTCTGTGGTCACAAAAAATCCCAGGATGTCTTTCGAAAGAGTAGGGGTGTAACCCCGGCATCCTGGCCAAATTTACCCTTGGCCTCTGTCCATCATGGCTTCCTAATCATCCCCATATATACTGATTGGCTTCATCACTGTCTCCTCTCCATCAGTCAGCTGGTGTGTGGTGAGCATTCTGGCGCAATATGGCTGCCGTCGCCTCATCCAGGTGGATGCTGCACACTGGTGGTGGTTGAGGAGATTCCCCCTCTATGTGAAGCGCTTTGAGGTCTCAGAAAGCGCTATATAAATGTAACGAATTATTATTATGTATTATGCTGTGTTTCTGACTCCCCTCCAGAGGATACTGTGGGTAAAGAAGATGGATGGATGTGTTTTTCACAATTCCACAGGGAACATGTGACGCAGAGTATGGACTTACACTGCCACATTGAAAATCACAATTTAGGAAATGTAATATTTTCCAGTTTTGGATTATGTGTTTCTACTGTGCTAGTGAAGGTACAGAGAGTGTAGCATTGGAGATTATTCAGTCAGATTACAGACGGTGATGCATAGAAGCTGATGCTTTGGTTTGGCAGGTTTGATGGTGTTTCACTGCCCTGATGTGCTTCATTGTTTCGAATCTGCACTTGTAGGCCTACTTCAAACTCTTAAAAGCATATTTAAGAAAAACTGTTTATGCAGATAATAAAAAGTAAGGGTTAATGCCCAACGAGGTGTCCTTGTCAGGTATTAATGGACGACGGCGAGGCGTGAACCATCCGACGCGCAGCGGAGTCCATTAATACCTAGACAATGGACACCTCGAATGGCACTAACCCGCTTATACCATGGTCACTTGCCAAATAACACATTTTTAAAACATTTGTTTGCATTTTAATTCGTTTTACAGTCGAAATCTAAAGTTTTTACAGACAAGAACTTGGTTTCCCTGGTTACTGCTTACGGTTTATTGACGGGGCAAGCAGAGATATTTATAGTGTGCTCAGCTCATAGAGACCCCTCCAGTTTAGTTAACATATGAGCCTGAAAGTTAAGGTATTTTTTTTTCATGCAAGTTAGGCTTGTCTAGCCATGGGCGTTACACTTTCGTTTTTTTTTTAATCTATAATTAAAACACACAGGTAGGCATAGTTATTTAAAAGAAAATTGTACACAGATACTTTGACTGCCTGTTGCTATGGTTACTCACAGCTGATTTAGCCAGCGCATTTATTAATTAAATGACCTATGGCTAAGCCACACCCCCTCCACTGGACACACAGTCAACATTCGAGGACAGGTGCTATGGCAGCGGTTGCAGGAAGAGACATTTCACAGGAGGCAATTGATGATTTTTGAAGACAGAAAGATTATATATCATCTCGCAGTCGCAGTTCGACCTGTCCACCCCCCTTTTGAAAATTGACATAAAAATGCACTATACAAACTTAAATGGTTGTAATTCAAGAATTATGCTTTGGAAAATATAGACCTAAGTTTGGTCTTGTTTTAAAGAAAACAATTAGTTATTACTGAAGTGAAAGCAATTCAAAAAATGAAAGTATGAAAAAGTTATGGAAGTTATAATTTACAGTAAATCAATTGTACTTTATTAATATGTTTTTTTTAATATGAAATAAATATTTTCCACTATATTTTTTATATTTACTATTTTACTATTAAATTACTATAAAATGAAAGCTATATATCTAACCAAGTTCTGTTCCAAATTTGTTGATATCACAAAATATGAAGTTCCCATGAGATTTTGTTTAGGCGTAGTACCAAAAATAGCATTGAATTCCATTGAATTTAATTGTATGCATTTTGCCATAACAAATTTATAAATTTCTATCCAAATATCACTTCTGTTACTAAATATGGAACCTTGAGACTGAGACCTTTCTGACAATGTGTTTTGTCAAGATTAGAAAAGGTTTTCATAATACATTATGAAAGATGATGCCCAAAAGGGGAGGGGCCTAATAAACAAATACAGTATCTTTGGTAACGCAACATCCAATTTCAAAACGGTTTTCACAGGATGAATTCTGAGTTCGTAAGCTTTCAAATGATACCTAATTTATGATAACTACTAAAATATGTGACATAATAATAATAATAATAATAATAATAATATATATATATACATATTTTATACTTTTTAGAGGACTTCTTAGGTAACTTTTTAATATATATATATTATTATTATTGACAATACTAATACTATACAATACTAATTATGTTTTATAATGAACTTTTAGCACTAAAAAACAAAGTTTCAATAATTAAAAGTGTGTGCGTCGACTTTTTGTGACAAAGGTCAGAAACTGATATGGGCAAGTGACAGTTAAGGGGTTAATTTATCCACATTTAGTGGATGTGTTGTGGTCTACCGCATAACTTAATCAAGAGCAGACACTTATCTCAGTTGAGATGTGGCTTGGGAAAGGGTAAAAAAACACACACCGTTGCCCAGCCTCTCGGGAACCTATAGTGTCGGAGTTGCATGTACCCCATGCACACTGTTTGACCATTTTTAACTCAAAATGACAAGAAAAGACTAATGAAAACTGACTAACTGCAATGCATTTCAATGGACGTGGAAGCAGAGAATGTCCGAGTGTAGTGGGTTAGCTGCGCACTGTGATTGGCTCATTGCGTTTGAGGGCGTGGCTTAGGTCAATTTAGAACAGTAAACAGTCAGTTTCACCAGAACTCCTTTACTAGGTGTCCTCTATCACTTTTTAATGGACACCCTGCAGCCAATCAGCTGAGTATTCACCCAGACCATATTATAATATTAATTAAATAAAAGGAAATACTTCAAAGATATTACACTTTCATTATTATGTTTCTTAACACACTCTGTAAATGTCAAATGAAAAGTTTTACCCCTTTACATTTTAAATTGTTTTGAATTAATACTCTTTTTAAAGTAGTACACTAATTTTGATGTGTTGACTAACATACTAAAATACTTAGTTAACTGTAGTGTCTTATTCGATATTACATTTAAAGTTAATATATTTTAAATGTAGTAAATTACAACTTTATCATTACAAATGTGATAATAACAAATATATTTAAAGTCCACCTGGATTGAATAATTTTATCCCTCAAAATATCTTTTATTACCGAAATTTCATACTTGTAAGTTTTTACCTTGGAAAAACTTCTTCATGCCTTCAAATATCTTGACTGTAACTCGACACCTAATTTAGTATACCCGCCTCCACTCACTCACTCAGCTCAGAGATCCACTGGTTGACAATCACACGTTTATCTGACTGGTTATAAGGTAAGTTTTAAGCAGAAAATACTCAGCAACGCTGTCGACTTATGAATTTACACATGGCACTTAAGTATACACTCACCTAAAGGATTATTTGGAACACCTGTTAAATTTCTCATTAATCCAATTATCTAATCAACCAATCACATGGCAGTTGCTTCAATGCATTTATGGGTGTGGTCCTGGTCAAGACAATCTCCTGAACTCCAAACTGAATGTCAGAAAGGGAAAGAAAGGTGATTTAAGCCATTTTGAGTGTGGCATGGTTGTTGGTGCCAGATGGGCTGGTCTGAGTATTTCACAATCTGCTCAGTTACTGGGATTTTCACACACAACCATTTCTAGGTTTTACAAAGAATGGTGTGAAAAGGGAAAAACATCCAGTATGCGGCAGTCCTGTGGGTGAAAATGCCTTGTTGATGCTAAAGATAATGACAACTTATTTTTAGCATTAATTATTTATTAAAATGTTTAAGAATTATATTGTCCTATGAAATGTATTTTATTCAGAAAATTAATGTTTCTTTAATTTAATACAAATATATTATCAAAAACGGTGGTAATCAAATGTAAATTCAAACTTGTGTCCTTTTATTTTTGGGGAAGCGCTGCAAAAACAGATTTACTAAATTAAACCATGAACAAAAAAATATTCCTTTAAATAATGAAATGTATTAATATTGTTGTTGTTATTATTATTATTTTGAGAGGTAGGCTACGTTCTTCTGTATGCCTACAATAGTAATATATTTCTGTCATAATTTCTCATAGTGAAACCCAACTTTTATTTTGACGGGTTGTAGTGAAGACCAAAAGTGAAGAAAAGTGTAAAAAAACAACAACGTTTTTTCTCAAATAAAATTATGAAAATGCCCATTAGGCGTTCTCTCAGAGCAGCTCTGGAAATGTTCATATTCACAAATTGTTTGCGAGACGCTGAAAACACCATTGCTGTGTCCGAAATGTCCCACTCCTCACTATTTAGTGGACTATATAGTGAGCTCGCCATTTTGTAGTGCTGTCCGAATGTATAGTGATGATTATTATACCCTATATAGTCCTCTCAATGTATCCCAGAATGCATTTTGAAAAGTAGTGTACAACCATGTTTACAACCGATGGTCACTAACAAAGTCCTACACCATCATGCATTGTGCGGATCGTAAAAATAAGTTATAATCATGTGTGGAGTAGTGCATTATAACAAAAACGGCCAGAAATCACTTTTAGTTTTTAAATTTTGGAGAAATAAGCTCAGTATAATGTAATGTATTTATTTTAAAAAATCAATTTAGCCCAGAGCCGACTGGGCACCAGCTGACAGGTAATGTAATCAACGGCGCAGAGAGACGATCGAGTAGTGTCCTAAAGTGGTGTTTCTATTATGCTGGTGAGCTCACTATATAGTGCTCTGCTCTCTACCCCCAACATAGGGGTTAGGGAGTAGTGCTTTGAGTGGAGATTTCAGACACAGCACATGAATGTCACGCATACTTGATTATGTACTAAGTTAACTCAGTAGACAAAACGCAGCGCAGCTTAGGCAGAACAAATAGGGTTATACATTTACATGCAGTATTTTTGTGCTTAAATATTCAGCACGATTGGATTTATTGCACAGTTCTACTTTTCCATGTATCTATCCATTATTTTGCATGTTTTACGTGATGCGTTAAGTGTATAATTCCACTTTCATGACTGGATTTCGGGATTCCCTCTGCATCACGTAAGTCATTCGAAGTTATAATCGGCACATACCTTTATCTGCAGGAGGGGTAGTGTCCTATATCCTCCTTTTGCAGCCACTTTGCGTCCACATTTTTAGCAAACAATTCCTCGAGGGACATAATTCGTTTCATAAGAATTCGAGCGCGAATCGTTTTCAGCTTCAGCTGGGTCTGTCTATGGGGTCTGTGTCACCTTTCTTGCGCGTTTGTTCTCCCCGCCTTTCAACCAATGCAGTAGTTTCCGGAGTGTGATTTTTTTTTTCTCCCGTGTACTATTATTTTTTTACTCAGTAACGGATATGATTTAAAATGTAGCGAAGTACAATACTTCAAACAAAATGTACTTAAGTAAAAGTAAAAGTACAGATTTTAAAAACTACTTAAAAAAGTAGAAGTACACAAAAAAACTACTCAATTACGTAACGCGAGTAAATGTAATTCGTTCCTTTCCACCTCTGAAACTGCTTAACGCACCAGCGGGGCTCGACAGCCTTTTAGACAAACGGTTTCGAACTGCGGTCCGGCGCGGTGCTGGTTGGGTTCAGAGAAGTTTGTGAGATACGTGATTTTCTAACACTGACTCCTGTATAATGGAAATCATTCTGAACATCAGCTATGCTAATTATTCTCCCATCTGCCTTTCTGCTGTTATCTCCGAGACGGTTGTCCCAGAAAAATGGCGTTTGTCAGGTCCAGTTTGTATCCAGCCTCTCACGGGGATCTCAGATGCCCCAACGCCTGTGAAGAGACGACTCAGACGCTGGCGATATGTTATGGCTCCATATTATATATGAACAATATTTATATTTAATATTTATATATAAACAATATGAATGTTAGCCAGAGGAGAACTGGCCCCACTGAGCCTGGGTTCTCCCAAGGTTTTTCTTCATCCAATCTGATGGAGTTTTGGTTCCTTGCCACTGTCGCCTTGCTTTGCCTTGCTTTTGGCTTGCTTAGTCGGGTTTTTACCATTTAACAATATTACTTATCTGTGTTGTACTTCTGTCATGTTATCACTGTGAAGCTGCTTTGATACAATCTGTATTGTGAAAAGCGCTATATAAATAAATGTGACTTGACTTGACTTGACTTAAAGGTCAGAGGAGAATGGGCCGACTGATTCACGCTGACAGAAGAGCAACTTTGACTGAAATAACCACTCGTTACAACCAAGGTATGCAGCAAAGCATTTGTGAAGCCACAACACACATAACCTTGCGGATGGGAACAGAGAGCCCCACCGGGTACCACTCATCTCCACTACAAATAGGAAAAAGAGGCGACAATTTGCAAGAGCTCACCAAAATTGGACAGTTGAAGACTGGAAAAATGTTGCCTGGTCTGATGAGTCTCGATTTCTGTTGAGACATTCAAATGGTAGAGTCAGAATTTGGCGTGAACAGAATGAGAACATGGATCCATCATGTCTTGTTACCACTGTGCAGGCTGGTGGTGGTGGTGTAATGGTGTAGGGGATGTTTTCTTGGCACACTTTAGTCCCCTTAGTGCCAATTGGGCATCGTTTAAATGCCACGGCCTACCTGAGCATTGTTTCTGACCATGTCCATCCCTTTATGGCCACCATGTCCCCATCCTCTGATGGCTACTTTCAGCAGGATAATGCACCATGTCACAAAGCTCGAATCATTTCAGATTGGTTTCTTGAACATGACAATGAGTTCACTGTACTAAAATGGCCCCCACAGTCACCAGATCTCAACCCAATAGAGCATCTTTGTGATGTTATTAGTGTTACACGATCTTAGTGCTGCATTCGACACAATTGACCACAACATTCTTTTAAAAATACTAGAAAACTGTTTTGGCATTTGTGAAACTGCATTAGCATGGTTTAAATCCTACTTATCTGACCGTTATCAGTTCGTAGCAGTAAACGAAGAGATGTCTTATCTATCACAAGTTCAGTATGGCGTACCACAAGGCTCAGTACTAGGACCACTGCTATTCACCCTGTACATGCTACTATTAGGAGATATCATTAGGAAACATGGAATTAGCTTTCACTGTTATGCTGATGATACCCAGCTTTATATTTCTTCAAAACCTAACGAAACTTACCAACTCACAAAATTAACGGAATGCATTGTTGATATAAAAAATTGGATGACTAGTAATTTCCTACTACTAAATTCTGAAAAAACAGAGATTGTAATTAGTGGACAAAAGACTTCCACACGTAACAGCCCAGAATACTGTCTAACACTTGATGGCTGCTCTGTTAAGTCTTCGTCGTCGTTAAGAACCTGGGTGTGTTTTTTTATACTAATCTCTCATTTGAAATCAATGTGTCTAGTATCTGTAAAACCGCATTTTCCATCTTAAAAAATATATCTAAATTACGCCATATGCTCTCATTGTCAAATGCGGAACAATTAGTTAATGTGTTCATGACATCAAGGCAAGATTATTGTAATGCTCTACTGGGTGGTTGCCCTGCACATTTAATAAACAATCTTCAGCTAGTCCAAAATGCAGCTGCTCGAGTTCTTACCAGAACCAGGAAGTATGACCATATTAGCCTGGTTCTCTCAACCCTGTATTTGCTGCCTATTAAACATTGTATAAATTGTAAAATATTGTCCGGGAAGCAGACACACTCTGTCAGTTCAAATCTAGACTAAAAACACATCTCTTTGGCCTAGCATAAACATAAAACACTATAGACTTCCTAAATTCAAATTAGGCTGGATAGTTTAGATGAGCCGGAACCGGGAACACATCCCGTAAATCCTGATGTACTTGGTACATCAAAAGAAGGATGGCGTCTACGCTAATATCAGTTTCTCTGTTTATCCCGAGGGACTCTCAATGGTGGACCTGCGCCTGGACCCATACGGACTCATCCTTAAGTGCCGGCCTCATCGAACACGAACAGCCATCGGCAATGATCCCCAACATCTCGTCTCCAAACCGGCGTGGTTACTTCGCCTTCCAAACAGATGGAAATGGACAATTTTCTTAATGTTTCGATCCAATTTGTTTTGTAATCACTTTTCTTTCGTTTGCCAGAGGAGAAAGGTGGGTTCTCCCAAGGTTTTTTTCTACATTCAATCGCCTGATGGAGTTTTGGTTCCTTGCCACTGTTGCCTTGCTTTTGGCTTGCTTAGTTGGGGACATTTAATTTTCAACAATATTATTGATCTGTGTTGTATTACTTTCATGTAATCACTGTGAAGCTGCTTTAATACAATCTGTATTGTAAAAACTGTATTGAATCAATGCCACGTAGAATTAAGGTAGTTCTGAAGGCGAAAGGGTTAAACACAGTATTAGGATGGTGTTCCTAATAATCCTTTAGGTGAGTGTATATTAGTTTACTATAAATATCAATATTCAGCAGTACACTTTAACCATATTTCAAAGACATCATGAAATTACTTATTGTAATGTGTATGCTCTGTTTAGGTTTAGTTTTCATTGTTTCCTTTGATGTAAGTTTAAATTATAATATAACAATTGGATAGTACTACTTTCATTTAATTGGAAATAACATGCAATGAAATGTCTGAAAATATTACATTCAGTTCTCACGTAAAGATTATATTTCAAAATATATTATTTTCCATAATAATTACCCTTTTATAAAAGTATGCTATATGCTATAAAAGGTTATGACTTCACTGGCATTTGATTTGACCTGCTGAACTTCTTTTGAAAATTCATATGAATTATTTTGAATTTATGAAACTCACAACCATGTATGTCTTGAAATACATGCCTTGTTCTACTCCTCCATGAATTTTTAAAAACTTCCATGCAAGAACACATCCGTGGTTCATGTCTGTTATTCGGCCTACTGCAGGTTTGTAAAAGGGCTTCTTTACTCAGCATTTTCCTGGATGCTAATGGTTGCTCATCCCTGATGAGAGATCGATACAGCCAGCTGGCGTGATGGGCAGACCTTGAGAGTATCGGATGGCTTTGGAGGAAACTCTGGATGCGATCAATCAAAGCCTAAGTGAGAGGAGAACATGTGTACGAGAGAGACACTGTCTCAAAGTCAACACTCACTGAACTGCTTTAGCTAATTCTACTGTCGGACCTGTTGTCCATGCATCAAAACTGATGGGATTGATTGTTTTTCTTGTCTTTCATTCTAGTACGTAAGATACTGTCGATAAAATGCAATGCTGTATTAGGTGAGCGACCGGACAAGTTTACTGCATCTGAAAAGCACTACATCATTAGAATTTAGTAAAATTTTGCCAATTTAGTAACTTTGGTGACTTTTCAGACCCCTGTAGCGACAAATCTAGTGACTTTTTGGATTGCTGGTTAACATGTAGTCATGCAAATGTAAATGAGAACAGCTTTGTTGAATATTCGTCTATATAATGCATCAAAATTGCAGTATGTGAGCACAGATTAGGAGAGAAAACAGATGTAAACTGCCAACGGTTGGCCCATTAACGTCCTCTACTTACATTTACCGACTTTGACCAGACTTTAACTACTTTTCATTGACAATAGTTGGCATCACTGACATCAGAGTGACAAGAAGTTGATTTAAATGTATAGGCTTTGTCTGCTATTTAATGTGACCAATGCCTTGCTAATGTAAAGCCAGTCAAGCTACTTGAATCTGAATCTGTGTGATTTGACAGAGAAATAGGTGGAGTGGAAACCTATAAAGTGCTGAATCAGACAAGCATCTCTCCACACTGTTTCTTTTTGAACCCAACAATGTTATTTCAAACTATTCTTGTGCCATTAGTCCATTGGAACAGTGTATCTTTCAGGACTTGGGAGTCTCATTTTTATCTCAACAGAAAGCAGTTTACAAAAAATGTGTTATTTTTCTTCTTCTATTGCTGAGTTATAGCTTCACAAACTGCTTTTTTGAGCAGCCTGTAATTTGCCCTTTAAACATGGTCAACAGGGCCAGTGTTGAACGTCAATACCATTACAGGTTGTTAATAAAGGACTGGATTAAGCTTTTCAGTCTTTATTTCCTATATCTTCCATAAAAGAGAGAAATATCCAGTGAGTCCTTGACCTCTGTTATATCCATCTTCAATTTGTGTCTCTATTACCCTGCAGTGTATCTTCTGTCTCTGCTCATGTTGGTGTGTCTGTCCTGGGCAGTGGCCATGAGGGGTTGATTGATTGCTCACTTAAGGCTTGAACCCACTAACCTGGTCAGGAGATCAGCTTTCTGCTGCATTTCAGTGGAACAAAGTGTTTTTTTTCCCCTGACATTTACCAGCTCTTGAAGATGCTTGACTTATTCATTCCTCACATGACAATGTCACATTGTGTAACAGTTAGTTCACTGAAGGAAAGTTTGTAGAGAACCCAAGTGCATTTTTTTACAAAACATAATCAAATATAAAACAAGGCATGAACTCAGAACATGAACGCACCAAACAGTGACAACCGCAAACAATACTTGACAAGGACACATAGCAGACATGAGGGCTTAAATAAACACAAGACTAATGACTGAACAAGACACACCTGTGCACAATGAAACAATGAACCACTGACAACATGACAACACAGAACACATGGCAGGATGATCAAATGACTGACATGAACATAAACAAAACCAAAACGTGACACATTGACAATCAAATTATTAGCCGTTAATATAAAATGTGAAAGGTGCTAAACTTTGTGGTGGCTTATAATGTATTTGCTAAAACTAACTATAAGTTCACACCGCCGACTTGAGCTTCTAAAGTGGCTGGAAGTCATTCATTTTCAATGAAAGCTGGCTTTTCTCAGCTTCAAGTGTGTCAAATCCATTGGTGTCGCGTTTTGAGCGTTGTGAGAGTTGATCAGAAAGTTGGAAGAAGCTCAACTTTATAGTAGTGAGTAGGGGTGTAACGATACACGTACTTCATATTGAACCGTTCGGTATGAGGCTTTCGGTTCGGTTTTCGGTACGCATTTTCTGCCGACCAACATTTCGTTACTTCAAATGTATGCGCGTTCATAATGTAAGAGACGCTGGCTGTGACCACAACATTGTCCAACAACATCAAATGGCAAATGTAATGTAAGCGGAACGAACCTGAGCTATTCGTTATTGTGTGGTTGTCTGGATAAATGGACCGTTTATCAGTTTGGACCAATGCAATGCGAGCCGATCTTGATCAGCACACAGCCAAATCCAGTAAAGAAAACATTTGAATTCGCAACTGAAGTAATAATGTCGCTGTGAGATCTAGTGAGAAACATTCACATTTCTCCGTTATTAACGGATTAAAACAGCGCTGATGTGGAAACCAGGAAGAAACATTGTGCCATGAATGAACTATCCAGTGTCCACAGATCAGCAACATCACCATGGATTTACTGTATAACACTACTATCTGTAAGTTTGACAGGAGGAATAGTAGGCTATAATGCTTTCAGAGTAACATCACGTCTGTTGTATTTTGACATTATCAATACAATTGCTTCCCTCAAATGTTAATCTATTCTAAACTAAAATAAACCTTTGTTTATAACTACTACAATATTACATTTCATTTTGTCCACGTTTGTTTGAACGTACCGAACCGTACCGAACCGATCGTGACACAAGTGTACTCGTATCGAAACCGAACCATGAATTTTGTGAACCGTTACACCCCTAGTAGTGAGCTATGACGTGGTTTAGCGGCAAAATGCCAGCAATCGGAATATAGACATCCTTCATGGAGAAACATACGACATAAACTTTCGTTCATACCAAAACATTAGTTCCGAGAAAAATTTAAGAGAAGATAATCGCCGTTGCTGGCTTTCTTACAGGTTTCCTGTCATTTATGACTTGACATTGTTGGCTTATAGGGACTGCATGAGCGCAACTTTTATTTGAAATATTTATGAACGCTCGTTTAAAGCAGGAAATGCAATTAATTTGCTCACGGTGACACCGAATTTGACTGCATATAATAATAATAATAATAGCCAACTATTCTTTTTTCACGACCAAATGTGAACAAAATGGTTATAAAAATGCTGTCATTATAAAAGGTTTTCTTCAATGTATTGCTTGTTTTTTTTTCTTCTGTTTATTACATTTTCATGTTGTGCCACTTCTATTCTCCCTTCAACGTCAGAGCGTTCAAAGCGTCAACAAACTTCCCCGTACTTTTTGACGAGCGTCCTTGAGAGCTTCTTTGACACTCAAGTCGGTGGCAGGTGTGAATGTACAGTTAGACAAAGAGGAGTTTGAAAGTTATGTTGACTATTATCATTGTCATTTTTGGCCAAACCCTTTCAAAATCCCTAACTGTAACAGTAGGCATTAGAATCGTTGTCACTTGCAAGATGTTAACATTTTGGCAACGGAAGTTTTTTTTGTTTCCCACTTGCTCTAATGTGTTAGCAACTCCAAAAGTTTATTAAAACGGTTTACCAGCTTCAAAATGTCTGGTTGTTGTGTTTACGGTTGCACTAATCAATATTCTGTATATTCCATATATCAATATTCAATATACTAATCAATAACCAATATTCCAATGGGGCTTAAGTTTGATAGGATTCCGTCAGGATCACGGCTGTTTCAGAAGAACCGGCACTGGCAAAGTAAGCGGCACTGGAAGCGGCTGTCATCCAGGTGCGGTTCCTGGAGAAGAGGGTGAAATTCACTGAGTTGAGTGAGCCTCTGGATGATCCTGTGAACACAGACACGTCATTGTTTGGCTTTCCTCTGTATTTGGGACTTCCACAACAAGTACAGAGCAGCAATATCTTTTATTTCAGACATGACGAATACGTATGCTAGAAAGAAATTGTGTTTTTTTATTCGTGAGTGACAAAGCACTGGGTTTAAAATGTTCAAGCGTCTAATTAGATGCAACAGGTGCGTATTTGACGCTCTATTCAGTGTTTGGTGTGATTTATTATGTAACGACACGATCATCAGGTTTTGTTATTGTCAGATCCATGCGCTAAAGGAGAAACTCAAATGGAGTAAAAGTCATTTTATTTTAGTGCCAATTTGTCAGCAAAATGGGCTGTTGACGAAATGACAAAATAAGCAGCGACAACATTCACGTGGTAGTGAAGATGCTGATCTACCACCTGATACAGATCTGCAGATCTACAACAACAGCACAGTGACTCCACGACCTCCAGTGATTTAACCGCTGTCCTGTCAGTGTGAACGGTGCAGAGACGGAAACTCAATTTCTGACTAAAATACTTTTTTTGTTGTTACCAATCTAATTATCCTGCTCCTTGTTCAAAATCCAATTAAGCTGTATCAGAGGGTTTAACAGACGTTGGGTCAGAAGAATTCATTGAACTGTTTGTCTATTTCAGTGGTTCCCAACCCTGTTCTTGGAGCTCCTTCAACACTTTCTCCCTAATCAACACTCCTGATTCAGCTCATTAGTAGAGACTCCAAAGACCTGAAAAAAGACCAGGGTGACAAATTTTCACTCTTTGACTGCTCTCAGGTCTGTGAACTAGAGCACTTTGAATATTGTGCTAAATAACATATTTTGAGTTTCAAGGTAAATTTTGAATGATACTGTTTTTTTTATAACGTTGTTACGGTCGGTGGTCTAGTATGTGTATTATGCTCTTTTTTATTTTCCCTTACCTTGTTTACTTTGGCATTGCTCTCTATAGGCCACTGCACACTGAGTCCAAAATTCACATCCAAAATGTTTGCATGAATTAAAAAAATTCGACCTCACGTTATGTCAATCACGCTTGCACACTGCCTCCGAAACTTTTGCCTGTCATAAAATTAATCGGATCGGGTTCGATTTTCTACGTTTTCGCATCCACAGCCTGCATTTTGAGTGTTTTTTTGACAATTCAGGGCCGGGGAAGCTTCGTTCCGCACATCATTCCACATGTGCAGTCCTTTCAGTTTCGGTTTTCAATTCAATCAAGTGTTTATATGTTCTCTCGAATCAGATTAGAAAAGGAAACATCTCCGAAATTTCGGATCGATTAAGGTGTGATTGAGCAGCCAATTTGATAACTAATATATTATTTGGGTACAATATACTGTATAACCTGTAGCCTACACAGCTGTTCTGTCTGCCCAGCGCTTTCCGCCGGGCCAGGCGTGTGCCTGTGTGTGTGTGTGTGTGTGTCCAGAATCGCTAGCAAAGCATCAAACTGTTCCACTGACGTTCTGAAGTAAATTTTGAATATCTTTGGTAAATTCGCGAACTCCTTGAGGTAAATGTCTTTCTTACTGTAGTCTTTCTTAAAGCCTGTAGTCAAAATCTAAAATCGTAAAAATACATTTATTGCAAGCAGAGAATCAGAACCAAATATGTATTGTGCACAAGTTTTATTGACTAAATCACAAAAATAACTAATCTGAACACACATACACACAAAAATGCTAAAATGCTAAGTGATATTATGAAACCGGAATCAGGAAATGGAACTATTTAAAAGATCCATCAGCTTATTATTTTAGTAGAGCACCTTTAAATATATATTTCCATGGCCTTCGCAGTGAAAGCATTTCGTGAAGTTCCTGATGAAGGATTTTGATGGTTCCATGAGTCTCAATCGATTTCTTCCGCATTGAATGAAGAAATGATGAAGAACTTGCATAGTTTGTTTGACTGGCTGGAGTGCCGATTGTGCATTAACGCTGGGCCAGAGAGGTCACGCAGAGCAATCAAGAGAAGGAGGAAATTTGGTGAGTTGATGTTTGGAGTTGCGATTGACTTCTTCAGCATTGAATTAAGAAATTGTGCCAAACTCCTGATGTTGCCCTTGGTTGAGAGAGTCCTCTCCTCTCCTGAATGAGCACATGGCTGGTTGTGGGTCAAGGTCTGCTGCCCTGTTTCCTGGTGAGGCCATGCGGGACAGCAGACCCGAATGCACCGAGAAGGAAGGGCTTGTGTAGAGGCCATTTAAAGCCTGAGAAAGGTCCCATCCCTCAGGGTCAGCCTGACCAATAAGAAAGGTGGAATTTCCAAGCGGGAAAGTGGGGAGGTTGGGAGGATTTATGACTCCATCTCAAGTGTGATGAGACATGGGCCTTGCCGTTGGTCCATTAATACCCAGATAGATTTAACAAACATACCTTGCATTCTATGAGAAGATGATTTACATTAAAGTGTGAGTCATTGACTGCGTTTAGATGCAGCCAATAACCTGTTCAAAACCAGGATATTAGCAATAACCCAGTCGCGAACGGCCATGTTAAACACCGGCAAAACCAGAATATGCTCATATCCCGGATTTTAAAAACCGGGATATTATACCTGGGTACCCCTTTTCTAACCCGATTTTTTGGTCATGTAAATGCGCATCAGCATATCCCCATAGTGATTTGTGTTGATTTGTGTTGATGTCCTATTCGCAAGGAATCTGAGTAGAGAAACTTCTCGTCGCATACAAAAGTCCCGCGTGCAGTATACTGAAGTAAACATAGCGAGAAACATAGCGAGGTCAGTAACGTTACCAGCATCACAGCACAAACAAAGGCGATCGCTATCTGCCCAAACTATTCATTATCCGCATGCTGCTGTTGTTGTCTTCTGGATACAGGAAGAAGAAATTCGGAAAATGACGCAAAATGCGTCTAAAGGTTACCCGTACGTCAAGATGCTAACCGCGGTATCGCGTACATCGGGATATTGCAGTTCCATGTATACAGGAGAAACTCTCTCAGCTCACGCATGTAAACGGGTTCTCCCTAATGTTTCAGAAACCCAAAAAAATTGACCTTAACCCGACTATAATCCGAAAATTGGCTGCATGTAAACGCAGTCATTAAATGAGGATTAATTAGAATAAGAGACATGATATTGCTTACATACTTATATTAGTAGTTCTCTCATAAAGCATGCATAAAATAAATAAACAAACGCAAAGAGACAGTATACAAGACATAAAATTATCACACACAATGTCCTGGGATGCATGTTTATTAATGCAAGAAAGTCTGTTTTAATGGCTGTAGGTCTTTCCCATGGCCTCAGTTTTGACCACATGACCACATTTTTAACAGCAATAAAACCATCTCATCTGATGGTCGCCTTGGCCTTTTCTGCTCTCTTGCCTCTTTTGGGGAAGAGTGGGCTTTAAAGCTCATGTGTTAAATGTAACAAATAGTTATGTGTCTGATTGTCTCAGTCTTCACAGCGTTCATGGTTCGACTGGTCGAGAATGTTTTCCAAAGATGGCTCCGGTCTGTATACATGAAGTGAACTGTCTGTTATAAAGTATCTTCTTATTAAACGGTCTGTACACTTACAAAGTTCTCAATGCTTCGGTTTGCATGCAGGGACCCTCATTATGTTACTGTGTTAGTGTGGGGCTATTTTGAGCCTTGTAAGTGTTATAAACTAGTGATTTATTTTTGCTTATTCTATGCCTTATATACTAGCGTTATACGCTAAACAGATTTTAGAGATAAAACTCTTTACATTCGATTATCATGAAACCAAATCTCGAGAGAATGGTTGACTAGGTTCCAATGTGTTATTAGACTAAGGTCTAATAACCTTAGTCTAATAAGCTGAAGTTGTTCTTTAGCCCTATGAACTATGACTTCAAAGAGGATAAAACACCACCCCCGCAGAAGAAGATCGACGCCTACTTCAACAAGGCCGGTTTAGCTCCACCCACCGATTCACAGCATTACACGCATAGCTAAATAGCATACGCAAACCGGATCAAGCTGCCGAGCAATACAGAATATTGTGCAGTGCCTGGTTGTGGAAGAAGACGCTGCATAAGCTTCCTCTGCATTCCAATAGGACTGCATGGATAAACTTTATTTTTAATGACATTCCAGATGATGAGGGTAAAACCATCTGTTCCTTCATTTCACTGATGATTGTTTTGTAAACAAGACTGGATTTGCAGACCATTCCGGTTGCGATTTTACAACATTGGACGTTTTCAAACAATGTTCCCTCGTACACTGACGAGTTAAGTTAAAAACTCATTATAATATGCAAAACTGTTATCCACTCACAGCAGTGGGCGTTTACTTTCAAGTCTTCAGTGCAAGAACGCCCATAAAAACCATGCGTTTCTGAGCTAGGCTCAAAGCTAGGGTAAAAATAGCTTGTTAGTTATTCATTTTGGTGTTTTTGAATGCAAAAACCAAGCGAACGTCATAAGTTGACCTCAGACAACAATATAATAAAATTTAAAAAGCCAGTTCATGACCCCTTTAAACATTCCACACACATGACAATGATTTTTTATTTTTTATTTTTTTTTTATGAATATATCACGGATTATCCAAAGCGTCCGCGGTATAGCTTGCCTACATGATGCCCTTAATGATGTCTTTAATAACTTTTCTGGGCTGGCAAGTATATAAACTTATAACTATCTAAACTATATAAAAAGCGCTATATAAATATACATTTATAATTACACATTTGTAATGAAGAAGTTGCACTATAGTAATTTTTAAAGTACAGTTTTTAAACATAATGATTTAAAATGTACTGAAGTGTGTTTAGGAAACATATATTTATATTTTTCTATAATTTTTCTATATATATATATATATATATATATTTTAAAATATTTTATATATATATTTATTATATTTATAAAAGGGTGCTCTCTTTAAGTACATTTAAGTGGCCTTTTATTTAATTGATATAATATTATCTGCATATATTATAATATCAATGAAAGATTATATACTGTATGTATAAAACAGTTTAAAAAAATATATACTTTTAAGATTTGAAGTACACTCCAAGTGCACATTCAATACAGTCAAGTGTCTTTTTCACAAGGGCATGTATTCAGTGTGTAGCACAGCTCACTAGGGTTTGAAATGGAGCCAAAATGTGTAGGATGATATCTGCTGACATACTGTCCTGTGCACATTCACATCCACAAAAACACCGAAACAGCATGAAAATCATCAAGGGATGATCAAGGGATCATTCTTCACCTGGCCATTTGTGTCTTCGGATTCCACTGGTTCCAGGAATTTATTACTGAAAAACCTTCTTCCACTGCCTCCTGCCATTCCATTAAAACCCTTATTACAAAAAAAACAAGGCAGGGGTAGCATGGGAACAAACTGAAGCATGAATTAAATGTATCAAGAGAACAGATGAAATTGGTGTTATCGATCAGAATGCGACTGGGAAATGTGCAGGTGAACCCAATCGTTCTCTGTCCCGTGTAATTTATGAAGTGTGCAGAGAAGCTGTCTGGTCAGTGGAATACATGTAAACCTGCAGATAGGCACTTCAGTCTTGTGATACATGTTTTGGCCACACATGGATGCCCAAAAGCGGTTCATTTTTCAGCCAGACACCATAGGAGGGAGGTCTCAGTGATTTAGGGCACACTGAAAGAGTTACATGTCCCTGTCTATTACAGGTTGTTGCAGGCAAATGAGAGATTTTATTAAAGCAACACTGAGTAAGATTTTTTTTTACCTTAAAATAATGTTTCCAAATCGTTTCAGTGGTTCATTGAGTCTTAACAGGGTAAAAGGCACTTCTAGATTCACTTTGTGGTCCTATATCTTCTATAACCACACTATGTAAGACTGCCAGATGGGGTCACGTTTCTGTAGTTCTATGAGACATAAGAAAACTACATTTTTTTTCTCAGTAACAGAAAACATGATGCATATTGTAAAAATACATCATAATAATTAGCATTAACATTAATTAAAGTCTTTCAATGAGAATATTCCTAAACTTAAATTAAACATTGACTAACAAAATGTTTTCAGTTTTACTTTAAGTGAAAATTCTACTCTCATAATATAGCTGATTTTTACGGAAGCGTAACCCTCAGCTCCTTGTTTCCTGTCTGCCATTATTGGACAAATTGATTAATTCAGGTGTGCCTGACCTCAGTAGTCACTGCAACAATAATCAGAAACACCTGAATTAATCAATGTGTCCAATAATGGCAGACAGGAAACAAGGAGCTGGGTGAAGTTCAGAAAGTAGTGCAGCTGTGCATAAAGCCAATTAATACTGTTGTACACGGTCCACTGTTTTACATTGTTGATTGGAGTACCGAATCTGATATGCTTCATTTTAAATATTTGAGTTTGAAATACCCTGCACTGGGAAAATATATTTCAACAATCAACAAAGAGTAAATATTAATTTAAATAATAATAATTTCTAGTTCCTTGACTTTCTAATAGCTCTCAATATAGTTTTTGAATACACTCACATTAGAAAAAGGTCCAAAATGCGACAAACCTTTACTTGTAAAAAAACTCAATTGCCTGTGTCTATGAGTTGCCCTTGAAAGTACATTTAAGACCTACAGTGTTGTACTTTTACTCTATTGATATTCCACATCCATTTATCTAACTGGTAAGTTGGTGTTTAATACACAGGATACTATGCAGTCAGGCCATCATTATTACAAAATATACAACAGCTGATTATTTAGGATATAAAATATTGGTTAAGTTCAGTGTTTCTGGACATGCCGCAGTCTCCTCTTCATCATTTAACATTGGATAAAGTGAAGGTGTCTAGTATAACAGGCACAGTGACAACAAATTTCACAAGATGTTAACATGGATTCATGCATTATTACTTTAGGTTATTTGGAAGAAAAAAAAATTCTTGATGAATCATTTTTTGTATGCCAAGATCCAAAAATTTAAGTCTAGAACATTCAACTATCAGAAGATAAAATAAACAAAAAATCTATCTTTACAGTGCAGGACAAGTGTCTCTCTCAGAGGTTAATCTTTCATAGAAATTATGTTATTGTTATACTTTATTTATCAGTGTCTATGTTACATGTACTTACTTCAGTAATAACAGTAAATTATGCTGAATTATAAGCATCTGACCCTAAAGCAAACCTTAATATTTATATTTAATATTTATATATAAAAAATATGAATGTAAGCCAGAGGAGAACTGGCCCCGAACTAAGCCTAGGGTTCTCCCAAGGTTTTTTCTCCATCCAATCTGATGGAGTTTTGGTTCCTTGCCACTGTCGCCTTGCTTTGCCTTGCTTTTGGCTTGCTTAGTTGAGGATTTTTACCATTTAACAATATTACTTATCTGTGTCTGTACTTCTGTCATGTTATCACTGTGAAGCTGCTTTGATACAATCTGTATTGTGAAAAGCGCTATATAAATAAATGTGACTTGACTTGACTTTTGACTTAATCCTAGGCCTGTCCCTAACATGTTAATTAATATTACTCAGACTGTAATTTAGACACCTTAAAATAAAGTATTATTGTTTACTCAATAAAAATGCTACAAAATGGCTATGCTATAGTTTATATTCCATAAGATTTAATTTCATTATTTAGTTGAACTGTCCATATGACCTAGAGGACAAAAACCAGACACCCTCGCCTGGCGTCCTTGAGTCATTAACCTCTCATTTATCATTCTTACTAACTAACTTGCCTATATCAACCTTGAGTCTGTTTTGTTTAAATCAATGGCTTACTGCTCACAGACACAGATATACTGTACTGTATATACAGAATATACAAATCAAAATCTCCTTTAGATGTTTTATTTATATTGATATAGCTGTCTGCATTGGAATAAGAATAGCTCAACCTCACGTATGATTGTGGTAAGGCACCCATTTCTAAGAAGAAAGAGTTTGCATTTAAACCTGCTGTTTAATTCAGAGCAGAGAAGTTGGTGGCTAACACCTCACTTTTCTCTACATGTTTGGGTTATGATGACAGGCTTGACCTCACCTGTCTGTGGATGTCATCCAAGAGCTCATGAGAAGATTCTTCAGGGTCTGACTATAGAACAAGGCAGATACTGCTTGCCGTGCATTCATGTAAAAGCTATTGATTTTTCCTCTCTCTTTCCTATTCCAATCAATACGTTTCCTGTGCAATGCATGCCAAAACAAAGGGCAAAAATAACGGAACAAGTCGCCTCATGTTATCTTCCAGTATCTTGTTGTAAAATGGTCAATCTTGTAAATATGACATTGAAACATTGAACATAGCCAGCAGCTTTCATCCATCTTTCTCGTCTGGTTTCCATCTGAAGCTAAGGGGTTTAGTACCTGGATGGGAGAGCTCCTGGGAAAATTAAGGTTGCGGATGGGAGGGGTTTTGGTGAGAACAGCAGGGGCTGCTCATCCTGTAGTTTGTGTGGGTCCTATAGCCCATGACACACCAAACCAAGTTGTGTGTTACCTGTGTGGTAACCTGATGTGTGTTACCTGTGTGTTACCGCCTCGTGTCGCCCACATCTTGGCTCAGAGGTTGCAAATGAACACACTGCAAAAACTACTGTCATTGGCAAACTAGCACGTGTATTCTGCACCTACGTGAAAGGAAATATCTGTCTATATCAGCAGGTGGCAGTAGTCACATTCGTCGTTCAAAAAGGAAACCGGATCTAGTACTGTGGATATACAAACTGCAAACAAAGCAGCGCTTGCTAACCATTCTGAATATAATGTTTTGCAGTTGGTCTTCACTTCAAGACAGACAGCCATGTTGTTTTAAACATATATGCATATTGGAATAAGGGCAGATAAATAGGTTAAATTAGAAGGGCCATCTGTGTGCACTCTTGACTTTGTTGCTTTCTTGCTTTTGTCACTTCTGTTTAATTTGTCTCTGTTTTCCTAAGCTGAGCAGCCAGTCTGCCTGACACCAATGCAACTTGTACAATCAGGCACCTAAGGGGTCCAACTAGTGCTGATGGTGATGCTATGGGGATCCTATGCTGAAAAGAAGCATAGCATCCACACACACACACACACACACATTTTTAAAAGTAACATATATTAAGGAGAAAAAAGTTTGATAACGTTTCCTTTCACAGTCCTCTTACCCATGTACATACTATGTACTTATTATAGTAATTACATTTACTGGGTAATGACTAGGTACTAACCCTGAACCACTAAATTCATTTGTCATCACAGTCTATGAAAATGTCCATCTTCTCAGTTGCAGAATATTCCACAGACACCCCGTTGTGGAATAAGGAGTGCTGACAGTATCATGCATTGCACACGATCACATCAATTCTCACAGGAAACCCCTACATCACACTAAACACTCACTGGCACCAGGAACAGAACCAGGGAAAATACAAACTAAAAGACCAGTTAACAAACACACAAACACACACACACACACTCAATTAACAATTAGCAAGAGTCCAGGGAGGGTGGTGGAGCAGAGGCAGATCAGGGGGAGGGATGGAGGGCCCATGTGGTGGAAGAGAGTCTGGAGACTGAAGCTGGCGGATCAGGGAGCCAGTGTGGAGCTGACAGAACAGGTGGCCAGAGAAGGGTCGGACAGGGCGGAGCCAGCAGATAAGGGGGCGAGCATGAAACCACCATGGCGGAGCAGGCGGAGCTTAAAACCACCACAGCGGAGCAGGATGAACTGGAACTATGCATTTTCGATCATATCTTGGTGCCCCCGGAACGTGATTTCTACCGAGGGGGACAAATCGTTTTTGCAGCAGATATGCTGTTTGAGATGGATTTCCTCTCAACAACTCAGAAAGAAGGATTGAGGAATTAATCTGAAAATTCAGAACAACATATTCGCACCTCTAGGATCCACTGTGCAGAAGTGGCCCCATAGAATTGCCAAATACTGTTGAGAGAAGACTAATACATCTTATGGTCTAGCCCAGGGGTGGGCAACTCTGGCCCTTGATAGCCAATGTTTAGGTGAGTTTGATCAGGGTTGGAGCTAAACTCAGCAGGACAGTAGACCTCGAGGACAGAGTTACCCAGCCCTGGTCTTGCCCAAGTGCCAAACTCAGCCCCTGGAGGGGCATATCGTGCATAAGAGAGTTTAACTTCAACTTTACTTGAACACACCTGATCTAGCTTATCAAGTCCTTTAGGATTACTTGAAACTACAGGTACGTATGTTGGAGCTAAACTAAGCAGGAGTGTGGCCCTTTAAGAGCTCAGTTTGGGACCCCTGGTCTAGCCTCTTCATTATGGTACCAAAGATGAACAGCATCCTTATTTACATTTTATCTCTACACTAGGTTAAGGTTAGGTTTAGAGTTAAGGCCCTTGCACACTGAGTCTGAAATTTTCGTATGCGTTTTCCGTATTCGTGATTTAGTGGCTCTGTATTGTCAAAACACAATTCAAACACCATTCAAACTGCTTGCTACGAATACGAAAAACACAGAAAATCAAACCCGATCCTATTTTTTTATGCTAGCGTGATTGACATAACGTGAGGTTGTATTTATTTCTTAATGTGTGAACATTTCAGATGCAAATTTCGGACTCAGTGCGCAATGGCCTTAGAGTATTTAGAATTTTGTGTTTGAACTTTTTTTGCGACAGCCCTGTATATTTCTATGGCATCGCTGTCGAAGAGTAATTCACTGGTGAAGTGGATTTAATTATTGTAGAGTTAATAAAAGTTATCATGAGCACTGTAATGTTTTAAGTGGACGTCATCAGTAGACCGGGAAGATATCAAAACTAGCAGGTCATTCACAAATCCATAAGATCTAACCTTAATGCTGTGAAAATACAAACAGGACAACAGAACACAATGAGTGAACACAGCACTGAAAAGGTCTATTCTAAAGCTCGAGGCACAATGCAATTTTCCATTCCAAGCTGGGCTTGCCATTAACTTTTTGGCAGCCTTCCAGCTGCAACAGAGAGTCTTTTAGGGGAACCCGTCTGGTGAAGTTTAGGGGAACTCATGGAGGACGTAGGGAAGGAGACACTAGAGGTGAGTACCGGCAGTATTCTCTATTTCGGTCATTCTCTGGCCATGGTCCGGTGATGTTTAGCCCCGAGCGTCCTTCACTGCTGGTTCCGGTGGTCCTTGTTACGGAGGTTCCAGTTCCGGTGGTCCCGGAAACAGAGGAGGAGAAGGGAAGACCTTCTCTGTGACGGTCCCAAGTCCGGTGGTCCTGGAGGCCGAGTCCGAGCAGCCCACTGCCTTCCCAGAGGCCGTGCCCGGCAGCCGACTGCCATCCCGGAGGGCCTGCTGAGCAGCCAATCATTAGTCCTGCCACGGCCAAGAGAGCGGTCTTCCTCTTTATGCAGTGGCGGTACTGCATGCGTGGAGGAGTCACGTCACGTCTGCCGATCCAAAGACTGTGTCTGTTCCTGATCCGGGGTCTTTTCCTGATCCGCGGTCTGTTCCTGATCCGCGGTCTGTTCCTGTGCCTGATCCGTTGTCGGTGTCTTGCCTGTGCCTGAGCTGTTGTCGGTGTCTGTTCCTGTGCCTGAGGCGGTGTGTCGGTGTCTGTTCCTGTCCCTGAGCCGGTGTCTGTTTCCTGTCCCTGAGCCGGTGTCTGTTCCTGTGCCTGTCCCTGAGCTGGTGTCTGTTCCTGAGCCGGTGTCGGACTTATCTCTCCGCCCTGCCCACCCAATGCGTCGTCTGCTTTGCCCTGGCCGCCCAATGGGCTCGTCTGTTTCGCACTGGCCGCCTGATGGACTCTCTGTTTCGTCCTGCCTGCCGGCTAGAACCGTCACCCTGTTTCTGGTTCCCCTTCATGGACCTGGCCCCATGTCCACCCACCTGATCCTCCACTGTTCTGCCTCCCTCCTTGACTTCTTGTTTTGACAGGGGGCCACTCAAATGCGTTTCTTTCTCAAAAATGTTTATGTTCACTTAAAACATAATTGACTGTGTTTACGTGAAAACTCGCCAAGACCAGCATATCAACATTATTTTGTGTTTATTTGACTATTTAAATAAGCAGTGAAAAAGAACTAATTTTAGTACTTAAAGGCGGCTTTATGTGAGCACTCCGAAATTCAAGCTCTGTAACACCAACAATATTCATCCGGAGCGAATGTAAGGAGCGAGTTAAGGGGACGCGGGTTTGTGTGTAACTCGCTCTCTGTGAGATGAGAGAGAGAAAGCACAGTTGGTATCGTGTATCTATTCAGTGTATCCAAAAATCTAATTTTTTCACAACACTACATTACTTCAGATGCCTTTTTAAAAGACTACAATTAAAATATGTATATTATATACAAAAATAAATCCACCAAAGTGGCTAGTAGGGGTTACACATACCATCCACTGATTAACCTGATTTAGGAAGAATCATTTGGAGCAGTAACACAAAGAAAGTGTTTATGGCAATTAAAAAGTGTCTCATCTCTGAGCCAGTAATGAAAATGGTATATTCAAGAACACCTGCATAGAGACATTACACTGCCATAGAGTGGGTGGAATAGATTTGAACAAAAACATTCTTATTTGTGGAACACAAAAATATAATATTCAATTCAGTTGTTTTTTATACAGTATGGAATAGTTCATAATCATAATGACAGTGTCTGTTCAGCTCCAAAAATTAGCACAATAAAAGCTGTCCTCATTGTATGCCGTACTTATGAACGTAATATGACAACGCCTACGCTCCAGCTCTTTTTTGTGTGTGATTTGTAATATGTTCCATATGTTCCAATAAATTCTAGCAAAGCTCATCTGTTGTGAGAAATATATTTGGCATTATTTTTATTTGTTGTATTGTTTATGCTTGCACATTGGGAGGTTATGTTTCCAATCAGTCTGTGTGGGTGAATTCAGTTGAATTCAGCAGTGGATGACTGTCACTGTTCATAAGAATAGAATCAGAGGATAAGGGAGGATGATAGTGGGATTGGAGGGCGAAAGGGAAGTAGTGCAGGTCTGGGTGTCAGATGTAGATGCTGATGAGGCCTGAATACAGGGCATGAGAGCATCCTGTGAAAATGTCAGCAGACAGCACAGATCGCAGTGCTGACAGCACCTTCTGAAGGAGGAAAGGCCACTGCCTCTGCGTCAACACTATCATGCATGCGCATATCCTCTAAAGATCAATTCACACTGAAATTCACATGGGATATTGTTTACTGCACAAGACATTTATGTTGTTTTTAAGAGTCTTAAAGGGTTGTAACCTGACAGGAACATGAAAGAAACATACTTTTTGTATGAGCAAGCATTTATTAAATCCTGTTCTGGGTCATGACATCACTGTACTCACCAATGCTTGTAGCTTCATTAACAGTTTATAGCCTCAAGTAGACATTAATATTTTCTGTGCGCATGGCAAGCATAAATTAATTAACAGGAGAGAAAACCCCCTGAAGCATAATAATTAATTAGAAAAGAAAATAGGTTTTCAGAAAAAAATAGGCTTCATTAGGAAAGGATAGAAAGTGTAGTTATTTGTTAGAATGCAAACCAGTCACGTACAGTGGCATGCAGCGTGTTCAGAGTTGGCAAGCTCAGCAAGCCGGGCCAATAGTACCGCCCACAGTTCATCATTTATTCAACAACACAGCACGGTGTGTCTGCCTTGCATCCGCTTGCCTCAACGTTTCTCTTCTGCTGATTGTCTCCAGTGTGCCATGACCAGTCACCTTTGATTGCCGCAACATTCATTTTGTCAACCATTCCAAAAAGATTATTCCAAAATCTCAAACATATTATATTTGTTTTACAATATGTATTTTTGTTGCATGATTCCCTTGATGCTGTAAGTGGAAAAGACACATGAGAAGTATTGTTTATATAATTAACATACAGCTATGGAAAAAATTAAGAGACCACTGCCAAATCAGCAGTTGCTCTGGATTTATTATTTATAATATAAATAATAAATCCAGAGCAACTGCTGATTTGGAAGTGGTCTCTTAATTTTTTCCATAGCTGTATATGCATTTATACAAAGCAATTTACATTGAATTAAATATACAGTACAGTAGACATTTTATCAGGGCTTTTTTTCCCTGGGAATTCGAACCCCTGACCTTGGCGTTGTTTGCACCATGCTCTACTGTTTGAGCTTCAATTTGATGGTCCACTTTAGACATAAAAAGTAACTTTACAACTGCATGTAAACTAACTGATTAATTTACAACTACATGTACTAATACAAGTAAACTGTTACAGTTGATGAGGGTTACATTAACAATTCTTTGTTGGCATGAAGACCCTTTAACATCTATGGAAACTTTTCTTAGCTCTGCTAAGAACAGTCTACATCAATGCTGCATGCAGATTTAAAGTTAATGCTAATGTTAATGCTAAACTGTATGTAAACAAACTCAGACTTTTTTTGGTCAAATTTGATTTAAATCTCCTAAATATGTATGTTAATAGCTAGTTATACTCTGATTTTGAAACACTTAACTGCTTCATAATATGTACGTAGGCTAACGTTAGCAGACAGACACTGAATGCAGTAAGCTATGTAACTATTTCTTTCCTACTGATACAGTAAGTTGATGTACAATTTCTTTTACATTATAACTTTTTACTGTAAAAGGTGTACTTGTGGTAAATGTGCAAGGATGCCTGCAGAACTTGAGAACATATGCTGCAATTGACACCCAAGGTAAACTTGTAAAACTATTAACTGTAGGGACTGCAGCATCTTTGAGGAGAAGATGCTACCTTTGCGTTGCGGGATTTTATTCACACTGCTAGGCAGTCTGGATTTCATGGACCAGATTTTCAGATACCAATCACAGAACGGGGAGGAAGCAGCAAGACGAATGACAATGTTTGTGCGGCACACTGAAGTAGTTTATTTATATTTATGGATCCAACATGGCAGTAGACGCGAAGTTACCTTTCGACGTAGACTTAAATACATACGCCATTGTGTACACATAAATCAATGACCCATCGTCTTCTTTCTCGTCTAATTTCTGTCACTCTACATATGCCATCTGGTATAATTGAAACGATTGGCTATGAGAAACGTACAGGTGAATTTGACAGTCATTCGTAGCACCCAATAAACGGCTCTGGGCATTCGTAAACCACGCCTCAAATACGAGAAAATGAACATGTGGTTCCAAGACCATGTCTCAATGTCAATAAGACGTGGTATGACGTTGACCAGACTATAGATAGATGGCATGGTGAATGTTTATATGTTTGTCAATTAAAGGGGCACTATGCAGGAATCCAGTTTTGTCAAACAGCAACCCCTAGAGTCGCTGTGGGGTACTTGATTTTAACATTACTGTCGTAAATACCACTCACGCAGAGCATGGCGTGTTACATAGTATACTATAGTACATTGTGTTTAATTTGTTGTTTAATGAGATTTAATATATGTTTTTAGTGGTGCGACAATTATCCCAATGAACTTTAATGGTCCAGGGGCAGAACCTCTGCCAAGTGTGTCAGAGGTTCTAGGATCTAATCCCTACTAGTTGTATAGTTTATTTTCCTCATTAAAACTGACTGTTTATTAGTGGTTGTATTTCAAGCAGGGATATGTTTTTTTGTGCATTATGTTTTGTGATTTCACTGTAACAAATATGAAGCACGATTGAAGCGTGCGTCTGTGTGAAGAAAGTGCGTGTCACAACAGAACACTGTATCCGTGCCACTAATCGCAGCGGCAACAAGCACTTGATTTCAAAAACACACTTCAACCCAAAAGTACGATGGCCGAGACGTTCAACGTGTTGCAACCTAAAGAAGACGCATGCAAATATAAAAAAACGTGTTCTAATATAAAAATCCGCAAATTAAGAAATAAATCTTCATCAGTTCCACAACACACGTGTGCTCCCTGTTACGGAGTATTAGAGTAATACTAACTACAGTAATACTGTCTAATACTGACAACACCACCAAATACAGAAACGCGCTGCAAGAAACACAGACCACAACGGAAATGTTTCCGGGAACCAAATAAGTGACGGACCCGACTGGGAAGTGCATATTGCTCGTCATAGACATATACACTAGACCTCACCTTGGCTACGGCAGTTCATTGGAACGAATGCATCAATAAAGCCGCCATCTTGAAACAGGGGAGCCCCTCCACTTTAATGCATCAGCATCAATGTAGTAGACACAGGTCTAACGGAAATAAAACCACTATATCATGATCATATATCATGAATGCGAATTTTCTCGTTATTTTGGTTTGTTCCAACGGTCAGACATGTATTTATCATTGATTCCAGAAAGAAACTTTTTTTTAAACATTCTTCCTAGTTCAGATTTACGCTGCACAAAAGTCCGCCACCATCAATGAATTGAAGTAAAGGCAGAGATGGCAGCGTTACCTAGCTACTTCCTATGACAAGACCCCTGTTCCAAGATGGCGGCGGTTTTGACGCATGCTTAGAACCCCAAGGTGAGGTCTAGTGTATATGTCGATGATTGACGATAACATCCAGGCTTTATCGACCAAGCCTACCCTCAGCTGGGATTACTCTACATACACTACAATGTAATGTATATTCATAACAATAAAGCAACACCTGTCTCATTTTTAATTCTGCTTCTGTTGTTTGTTTGTGTACATCACTAGCCAACGGCGGGGAAAAAACGCTGGTAATATTCAGGTAACTTAAAATTATTGACCTGCCTCTCTCTGCTTCCCGCTCCTTCCTCGAATGCCGAAATGAATGATGGGATATTTCTGCCGTCAAGTTCACACAAGTTACCAACCGATGCATCCTCAGTAAAACGGGCGTGTCAAGAACACATCCGGGACTTTTAACCATTCTTGCCAAAATGCAAACTTGTGTATTGGGACAGTACTTGGGCCGCGACTGATGACGTTTCACAAGTCCACAAGAACACAAGTACAGACAAGAAGGCATATTGAGAAACGGCCCCTGTGTATGCTATGCGCACTTCCCAGTCGAGGTCCGTCACTTATTTGGTTCCCCGAAACATTTCCGTTGTGGACCTTGTTACTTGCAGCACGTTTCTGTATTTGGTTGTGTTGTGGGTTTTTGCAGCACGTTTCTGTATTTGGTGGTGTTGTCAGTATTTGGAGAACACGTGTGTTGTGGAACTGATGAAGATGTTTTTCTTAATTTGCGGATGCTTTTTTATATTTGCAAGTGTTTTTCCATTTGCATTCGATCTTCTTTAGCTTGCAGCGCGGTGAGCTCTCTCGGCCACCGTACAAAAGAAGTCAAAATAACTCAAATAACTAAATTTCAATAACTCTGAAGCTGTTCAGTTAAGCAAAAAAATGCATAGAATCCCTTTAATGAGGCACAAAATATTATTTTGGCTTGAACAAGATTTCCCCAATAAATAGGTGTCCTCTATGATTCTTGTTCTTTCCGAGAACAAAAGACTTGAATCCGACAAGCTCATAATCACAAAGTTACGACACCACGTGAGGGTTTATATGTCGTTGTAATGTTTCTTCTAGTTAGTAGAATGTATCAAGTGGACTATCGAAATAAAGTGTTCCTTATCAGTAAATTCTGTAGAACAAACATTCATGACAATTTATGTACTAATTGCAGAACTTATTTAATTGTAGAATTACCATTAAAAACCCATTTTATCAGACATATCGTTTTGCATGTATGTGCATCAACTTAAGAATACTTTAGCCAGTAATAAAACATATTTATTTTCCTTTCTATAAGGATGGATTACAGTCTATTTATTAAACACTTTCTATCTGCGCTTCTCTGAGAATAAGCATCACAATATGTGGTGTCATTGTGAGTCCTCTGTGTGGACGTCAGTAAAGCCCTGGGCAACACAAGTGACGCATTCATGTGACCGGGGAGAGTCCGTAACACCTGCTTCCCATAAATAATCAGAAGTATCACCACGATTTGACATGAAATCTCATGGAGGCAGCACACCTATCCCCTACACACTGTACTGTTGGACTGTGGGCTAACTCCCATGACGGACGTATTAGATTTCTGTTTCTAGAACTAAAGAAACTGTGATTATACTCTTTGTACCCTTCACTGTTCTGCTTAAGTCGTACTAGGTCTGCTTGTAACCAATCATGTTCCCTGACTCAGACTGTTATAAGCAGTAGCGCCACTGAATGTTTTTTTTATTTATTTATTTTTTTGTCTTCATGGTCTCTGTTTGGGATAATTCCTGATCTCTGATCAAGCACTTGTACACAGCAGAGTTGGGGAAGTTATGTTCTTTTAAAGGAGAGCCATATTCAAATCAAGTATGCATTAGGAAAAAATAAGTATGCACAATGAAAAAGTCTACGAAGAAACAAATCGAGATCAGAAGTATTTTTGGTATACCTAAAATAAAGATGGACCAACTAATTTTTACCTAGACAATTCAAAAACAAATAGGCGAATAGCAGCTATTTAGTAAAACATTTGCCTGCTTGATAACACTTGATAACACTTTTTTAACATGAAATTTCCTGATTACTTGAATTGATCTTGGATGAATAGATCACAATACACTTATTTTCTTCCTTACATTTCATCTCTACAATCTATAATTTTCACTAGAGTCCACTCCTTCAATTTCCATCATCTGTGGTATCCTAAAAAAAAAAAAAAAAACATCTGGAGACCATTACAATTTTCATAGCAAAAAATTCATCCAAGTCATAGTTTAGCTTTACTCACATTTTCACTCCACTAAACTCAAAACACCCTATTATCCAATAGAAAGAATCAGATCAAATACACTTTATGTGACAACTTTATTAAAAATTGGCCTGCCATAAGTACTTTTAGTATTAATTCACCATGACTGAACCAGTTATTTCCTTTTATATGCCTGCATGGCTGTTTCAATATACTACTTGTCCTTACAGATCTATACTATACAGATCTATAGAAAAGCATCTCTTTTCCTTCGATGCGAAAACTAAAACTGAGAGCATTAAAATCCAGTCAATCTGCTCAGTTTCTTCCCCCTCAGGCCATATCTATCATGAACAAGGACGCTGCTGTCGTCGCCATCTGGGAACTCATCCCACTCACGTGCTCTGAACATAATTTCCTTCATACCTGTAACATTGCCATACTACTTAATGTATGGCATTTTACTGTTGTTTATCTATGTGTCTTCTCTCTCTGCTGTTTTACATATGCACAGACACAAACATTTTACTTTGCACTGACAAATCGGATTTGTGTTGACACTATTAGATGAGAACTGAACTGAATGATGAAAACACTGTTTTCTTCAGAGCTGCTTTATTGATTGATTTTACATAGTTATTGAACAGAACTGAATCAACACTGAACTGACCGTTTCACCTGAAACAGGCCATGCAACAAAACGGGCTTGCGCTTGAAAAGAGCCCCAACATGGTCGCACCCCACCATGCACACACTAGGGGTGGGAATTAATAAAAATCCCCAAAAACTCAGGATATGTTTTTAATATTCAAAACATGATTTCCATTCCACAAGAGTAGATTTTAAAACTTCATGCTGATTTGTACTCTGCTTTCGGCCTGATAAGCAAAATTAGACATAGCTTTACAGTAAACTATGCTTCTCCATCCATTTACACTTCTTTCCATAGGGTGGTGTGACTCCCCGTCTATCCGGCATTGGCGGCTGCAGTGTACTTGGCGTGTCAGCACACACAATGGCTACAACTACAGTGTGGTCTCCCAAGTGGACCAGCATGACAACTGTCTGGATTGAGCCAAGTAGGGGACATCTCTAGGGTCTTCAAGTAGGCACCTTTTGTCCTCAGTGTTTCGTTGACTAGCCCACGGCACCTCAAGAGGGCTTGACAGTGACTGTGGCGTCACAGAGTCACCCCCTCCATCCCCCACTCAGCTCAGCCCAGCTTACTGCCCTCTACATCCCTCCTGCTGCTGAGACCTAACCACAATCTCGCGCGACCCAACCATAGGTTGACTAAGGCTGTCGAGCCCCACTGGTGCATTATAAAGCAGTTTCAGTGGCAACATTTCTGTATGGCATACCACCTACCGCAAAACACAATATCTGCCCAACCACCCGTCATTCACGCAATATACACAGGAGTGTATTGACTGTAAATACTATGCAACCTATACAAATAAACCTGGGCAGAGGAATATTGTCTTCTGCGTGTAATGTTTTGCTAGAACAGGCATAAAGTTAAGCAACACCGACCAAGAGTGCTGTGAAATGTTTTGAATTGAAATATCCACAGCTTAAAAATTCAACCATGTTGAATTTCAGCCCATACAAATGCATGCACAAAAAATAAAAAACTTTAAAAAACTGTCCAACTTAGCCTGGTTTCTCCCAAGGTTTTTTTCTCCATTCTGCTGATGAAGTTTTGGTTCCTTGTCACCGTCACCTCTGGCTTGCTTAGTTGGGGAAACTTGGGGAAATTGGCGCATCCCTCCGCATTTCGACGGCATGGTCTCCACTACCGTTAAACCGGAGCAGGAACATTTACACAAGAGCTGCACGTGTCACAAGAGCTGCTATCTCTATGGGCTGCTATCTCTTGCCCATAGATTTCATCTATGGGCAAGGGGCCATAGAGCATGTGACCCTCCCAGAGAGAGAAAGTCAGGCTACCACAGTCAGTACTTTCAGTTCCCTCAAAACATTCAAGTTCAAGATGCTAGCTATCAAGACAATTGTGTCACACATCCAACATCATGATTGGTTCATCACAATCAATTTCAAGGGCACATACTTTCACATAGAAATTCTGAGGTTCGCTTTCGGGGGCAAAGCTTACCATGCATGGATGCACCTCTGGCTCCACTGCAACTTCAGGGCATCCACATTTTTAATTACATAGATGACGACTGATCTACATTGGGATGTCGTCCTCGTTTATCTGTGGTAACTCTGGGGTTGATACCAGAAAAGCGTTCTCACTCTTGCCCAGATGACAACATGTTTAGGGGTTGTAATATGGGACCTGGTCACTGTGCAGGCACAACTGTCTCCCGCATGAGTTGATGCCATCTTAAACACCCTAAGCAATATCAGGCTAGGTCAGGAAATTACATTTCAAGAATTTGGGGTCTTATGGCAGCTCTATCCCCAGTGATACCTTTGGGCATGTTGCACATGAGACCGTTTCGGTTGTGGCTCAAACCCAGGGGATTTCATCTACAAAGAGGGCCAGTGCCCCGATGCAAATGAATACAAGGACACGTGCTGAGAATCCATATTTATGGTTTATGTTACCCAAACGCCATTGTTTTGTAAATGAACGGCCAAAAGGTTCTACGTTTTTAGTTAGTTGAAAATGGTGTTGTGTGAACAGCCCCTAAAGCTGTTCTATGTTATCATAGTTTTCTCTATAGTTTGGATATTAATACCGCGCAGAGCTTAATATTTACAGCCCGCTCAAGTGAACGCTTGGACAACTAATTTTGCTCAAGCGTGAATTAAGTGATTCCTTCAAAATTCCATATAAATAAATTACCTTTGAGATTAATTGACCTGTTTCCCTTACACTTTGGAAGAATTTGAATGCAAGTATAATGCTCATTTTATTCATCAGTAGTAGTTTCCATATGTATCATTAACAGGTCATGTTCTTATTTTGTGTTAACCATGATAATTGTTGTGTCCGTAACCTCGAAATACCACAGATTTTACACAGTGTTCTTTTGTATATTTTTAAATTACTGTGGTGGCTCAAATACTGTATGCATATATACACTCACCTAAAGGATTATTAGGAACACCTGTTCAATTTCTCATTAATGCAATAATCTAATTAACCAATCACACGGTCAGTTGCCTCAATGCATTCAGGGGTGTGGTCACGACAATCTCCTGAACTCCAAACTGAATGTCAGAATGGGAAAGAAAGATAATTTAAGCAATTTTGAGCATGGAATGGTTGTTGGCAGACCTGTGGGCAAAAATGCCTTGTTGATGCTAAAGGTCGGAGGAGAATGGGCCGACTGATTCAAGCTGATAGAAGAGCGACTTTGACTGAAATAACCACTCGTTACAACCGAGGTATGCAGCAAAGCATTTGTGAAGACACAACACACACAACCTTGAGGCGGATGGGCTACAACAGCAGAAGACCCCACCGGGTACCACTCATCTCCACTACAAATAGGAAAAAGAGTCGACGATTTGCAAGAGCTCACCAAAATTGGACAGTTGAAGACTGGAAAAATGTTGCCTAGCCTGATGAGTCTCGATTTCTGTTGAGACATTTAGATGGCAGAGTCAGAATTTGGCGTAAACAGAATGAGAACATGGATCCATCATGTCTTGTTCCGACTGTGCAGGCTGGTGGTGGTGTAATGGTTTGGGGGATTTGAGCATTGTTTCTGACCATGTCCATCCCTTTATGGCCACCATGTCCCCATCCTCTGATGGCTACTTCCAGCAGGATAATGCACCATGTCATAAAGCTCGAATCATTTCAAATTGGTTTCTTGAACATGACAATGAGTTCACTGTACTAAAATGGCCCCCACAGTCACCAGATCTCAACCCAATAGACCATCTTTGGGATGTGGTGGAACGGGAGCTTCATGCACTGGATGTGCGTCCCTCAAATCTCCATTAACTGCAAGATGCTATCATATCAATATGGGCCAACATTTCTAAAGAATGCTTTCAGCACCTTGTTGAATCAATGCCATGTAGGATTAAGGCAGTTCTGAAGGCGAAAGGGGGTCAAACACAGTATTAGTATGTGTTCCTAATAATCCTTTAGGTGAGTGTATATATAAACTGTGGGTCCCATGGCCAAACCAGTTGAGAGTCACTGTTGTAGATAACTATGTCCTTGAACATTCACTACAGCCCCTTAAGGTCCTTTTTTATAAACTTAATATAATGTAGTTGAATTTCTAGGACCCAGGGGGTCTGGAATTAAAAGACCTCAGTTGCCCCTTAATTCCAGTCACTTCCTACAGTTATTGCATTAGGAATGCAGCAGCAGGCACACTATGGCCTTCTCTTTGAATCTAGTGTACAGTAGCATGTAAGAGTGAGCTGTGTCTTCTCTTCGACCTTGAGGAATTGATGTGTCGGTGTGCCGCAGCAGGGCAGAAACTCATAAATAAGAATGAAGGATAGCCCTAGGGGCCCTGAGGGTGTACCGTCAAGAGTGGAAGCACAAGCCTCAATGAAGACACTAAGCCTTTACCTCCTTGGCCACCTGAAGATTAATTACAACCACCAGCCCTGCCTTACCAACTGACCCCTCAATAGACCTTGCCCTAGAACCCCTCCTCCATCCCTTCTTCTCTTACTTCATCATGCAGTTTAGCTGGGTTAAACAATTAATTTTAACTGTGGATATTAATATATATTTTGAGAGGTTTCATTGTTACTTGTGTCAGGGGTTTTCAGTGACCTCTAGGGGTTCTTGGAAAAAGAAAAACAGAGATATTTAACCCTTTAAGACCGACAGGAGGCGTGGACGCTCCGGTTTGCGTGTGTCTGTTTAACAGCCTATAGAAACTGAAACCAAGTGGCTAGCTCAATAATTCTTTATGCATACAAAACCAGAGATGTAACATGATCAGATCAAGCCTCCAAGTTATTTTCACCCTCTAATGAGTCTGTACAAAATGCGTAAACTGCGTTTCACAAAAAAAAATCACAAAAATGCATTGCACGTCTTTGCACACATGTTCTGTAGATCTGCAATTAATAGTTACGTCTTCCGTTGACGGATCCATAAACAGATCACGCCATCACGTCCTGTGCACTATGACCCCAGCGTGTGTCACATATAGTGACGTCAAAAGCTGCGTCTTTTGGCCATGCGTTTGACTCATATAATAGGTTTGACTCGCACTTGACTCCCATCTGCTATATGTTCCTTCTTATCATTATTGTCTTTTTACCATTGCTTCATTCTATCATTTCTTTCTCGTTTATACACTCGCAAATACAAGCACATTCACACACACACACACACACACACGTGCGCAACGTTATGTCAAAATGAAAGTACACGGACGCACCGAGCTCCGTCTGCTCATCGCCTTTATTTATTTATTTTATATTTATTTTATTATTAATTGTTCTGGCAGGGTCTATTTAATTTATATTCTAACCAATTCAATGTTCAATCAATATTCAAAAGCAAAATGTTAATTTTCGCGCCATGGTGCGAAATGCAGATGGAGGACAGGAACTGATTTTCTCATATTTAGGAAGCACTATAACAAACTCAAAATGCCTATGTTTTGTGTCGTTTATGGTTGCTCAAATTCAATCAAACCACGAGGAGTTTTCTATCGTGTGCCAAAAGTTGTTGTTCATAAGGGGGAAAATACAAACCTACGTCAGCGGTTCGGAGGAGCCGAATGGGAAAATGCCCGTGTGTGTGTGCAGTGATCACTTAGTCAAATGTGAGTTAATACATTATTTATGTGGCTTATAATTACATTATTCAGGTGTTTAAATACACTTATGTGTCTGCTTGTTGTTTCGTACCAGTTTCCGAACTGTGTAAACTCAAAGTATGTCTGTAAGACGAGGTAGTTGCTGATATCTACAGCCTCGATGGCAGGCAAATCTCTCAATTCAGTTGACAATCGGTCCTCTTCATAATGTAAGGATCACGTCCAACATATGTTTTGATTTTCCGTTTATATATTTCTCTTGTAATAGCGTCTAAAGTAGTACAGTACGGATTTTCCTCCATCTCGTCTATTGCATTCTTCACTCCTTGCCCTCCTCTGCATTTCGCGCGTCATTTTGAGTTCTTGGCATCAAATGGTTTAAAAATCCTTACATGGTATAGGCAAAGTACTTTCATAGTATTTCTTTCACTGTTCTCTCTGCGCTCATATCTTTATGCAGGAAGGTCATATATCATTTGCTCTTAGCCAATTTTCCTTGGGAAAAGAAACAATGTAACGAACACGAGGTTCACAGGGGAACAGACACAGTCCGATAAAAGCAACATATGAACATGAGACAGCCTTTCCTTAAATAGGAACAAGCAGCATGATAATAGATTGTGGTGACAAGAAATCTGCAGGCTTTGTGGAAACCCTGTGGTTGTATGGTGTACAGCAGGAAATCTGGACACTGTATACTGCTATGGATCTTTTCATTCAGCAGTTTTAGACTCCCCCCCCCCCATTTTGATCTTAAAGCTGCAGTGTGTGAATTTTTGCACCACTAGTACCGCTGAATGGGATTGCAAAAATAATGATCCAGACAGGTTTCCCATACACTTCCCACCCTTTCCCATCTTGCAATGTTCATTAGCATGTTCTCCTTGAAATAATGTAAAAGACTTTGCATGCAGCAGTTCAGTAATAATCCAGAATTGCTAACATCCTTTCTGCAGAATACTGCAATGGAACAAATTTCCCACATTAAAAATGTTAATGTTGGTTGAATGCACCAGTGAAGACATTGGAAATAGTACATACTGTTCTCCTGTTGTATTGTCCTGTGGATAATTAGACTTAATAAAATTAATAGAACAAAATTATAGCACAAATTAAAATTAACCAACAAAAAACTATGTAGAAACCTAATAAATTTGGTCTCCAAGGTACTTATCACTTTATATTAAAGTACACATATTGACTGTTAACACTGTTCAAATTCAATTAATAGTTTGAGCCAGGACTGCTGCGGCACAGGCCTGTCCATTTTCCATCTTTCTCAAATCACAAATATTTAGATCACCTCTCAAAAGAACAAAATTATTAGAACAAACTGCAAGTTTTGAACACGTGTGGTTCAGCATGTACAACATCAGTCGCTAAAACCAGCAGAACATTCAAAATGTTCATGTGAAAATATCTTAACATGGTTTAATGAACTAAGACAGTGGTATTAAAAGATCAAATTCTATATACAACGGTGTGCCCAGAATATGTACAATGCGCTGAAATTGCACATTAAGCAGTTCCTTTACAATGGTTTTCTATAGGAAAATACTTGACTTGCAAGTTAGTGTGTTGCATTTATATTTCTGGACACATCTGCTTACCTTTACATAGATATGCATCATCAATTAGGTGCACTGAATTCACTGCTTTAGTACTGCAACGGTTTTTATTCAGAGACTCTTATTTTGAAGATTGTTTTTTGTTTCGCTTGGTTTCCCATTTCCTGTTTAATTCCGGTTTCCTTTGTTGTCATAGTTTTTATGCATGTTGTAATGTTTTTCCTTAGTTATTATGTTCACCACCTGTCTCTTGGTTAATTCTCATTATCTTGTGTACTAAAACGTTTTGGTTACCTAACGTAACCTCAGTTCTGTCTAGAAGAGGGAATGAGTATTGAAGATTCCTCTTTTCTGAGATATTAAAGCCAAAATATTATCCTTAATTTTGTATTCATTAGTAACACCGTGCAGCAGCTGGCAGACCTAAAGCAGTCTATCGGCGGTCTACGGCGGCTGTCCAAGTGCGATCTCAGGCGGCCGCCCTGGCTCGTGCAGGACGCTGGTCATGTGAGAATCATTCGACAATACCACTCACCGCGGAGCCGAAGAAACCGGAAGGGGAGAGCGACGTGTTGAGGAACGTGGCGCGTTTGCCATTGGTAGCTCTTCGCAGAGGTCACATCCCCCGTCAGCGAGAGCGAGGGCTGCGTGTTCCTGGCCCAGGCAGAGAGCACAGATCAAATGGCAGTCTCCTGCGCTGAGCGCGGCTCTTCAAGCACTGTCCTAGGCTCGCAGATGCCCCTCAGATGGCGACGTGGCTTCTTGTAGTCCAGTGATGCGAAGAGCTTTGCTGAAGAGATGAAAATCAGGGAAACGGCCTCTGAACCTCGCTTCTATAAACCAAGCCACACCCATTCGGGTGAGCTGTGATGCCTTGAGGGCGCGGGCGCCTCTCACTGGGCGTGACATCACAACAGGTTCACTGATTGGCTGCTGCAGTTGCCACAGAGCAGCCTATGAGCTCGCTAGATAGCCTGCTCTAGGTCTGGCAGCTGCTGCACTGTGTTGACAATGGATACAAAATTAGGGACCCTTTTTTTATTTAATTTGAATCTTTCACGTAATGTAAGCTAGAGGCCTGCATTTCAGCCCGAGCCCGACGGGCTCCGACTTATTTACACTCCTCGGGCCGGGCTTCGGGCCAATTTTCACGTCATAGTTCACACGCGGGCCGGGCCTTGGGCCTGTTTTAGGCTTATCCTTTTTATAGCCTATTTTTGATATTAATTAAAATAAGATATGAGAAGATGACTATTGAAAAGCAAACATAGAAAGATATTTTTTAAGCTATCACACTGACATGACTGACAGTCTGCTCACGCACACCCACACAGGTTTCCCGGCAGCGCCGATCGCGTGATCTGTGCTCGATTCCTGTGTTGTGTCCTGCCAGCAGCAGAAGTAGTGAGCGTGACTTCAGCGCAGCTGGAAAAGTACAACTGGATAAAAACCTTCAACAGTGGATGCTGTGATTTTTCTTCACAATGCTCCGTAAGAGACTGTTTTTAGCCATGTTAGGAGGTTGTCTTGTTGTTGTTTTTTGATTGGACTTTAGTTTCATGAGTCTGTTGGAAACTATTAGAAATACGAATGGCCATGTTCTGTAGTAAAGACTTGATATTTGAGGTAAGATAACCTGCATGTTTGTTTTTAATGTCATTTATTTGATTTCCCTTACGAAAAAGAAGTTTATTCAAGTGTGCCATTAGTATACTTCTTTTAAACTAAAAATAAAAAAGTATACTTTCAGTTTAATTTCCCTGTACTTTTTAGAAGTATACTATACTTCTCAGAAATATTCTTCAAATTACACTTAAGTGTACTTGACTTATACTGAGAGAAAAGCAAGTATATTTGTCCTGTATTTGTACTCAATCTTTTGATCCAGAAATAAAATACCTAAAAGTATAAGTATTCAAAGTATACTAAGTATTACAGTAAAAAAGTAAACTACTAGTATACCCATAAATTCACTTGCAGTACACATGAGATACATAATTATGAACTAGTTGTGCACTTACTGTTACACTTATAGTACACTTAAACATATACTTTTATGTACTAAACGTGGGCCAATTTAGTCCCAAGCGGTATTAAAATAGTACACTTACAAGTTTACTACTAGTACAGAGTGACATTAGTATACTTACTACATAATGTATACTTAAAAATATACTTGAACATTACTTAAGTATACTACATAAAATTAACTTGAAATATACTTATTTTTCGTAAGGGTTGTTTAGATGCATTCTCTGTATTGTATTGTAGGCTATTGTAAACAGATTTAGTTTGCGAGCGCTGTTGCGACTGAGCAGTTTGCCTCAGCTTTTAAAAAATGACAATAAACGTTTAACAAACGTTTAAACTAACGTTAACTGTCTGTGTGATATGCTTAAGTTGTTTTATATCTATGGATTTTATTGTAGCCAAGTAAAGTGTTGATTTGAGAGGCTATAAATGGATCAAACATGTCTAACTCGCTGTCGGGTGCTTGGTCCTCATAAAAAAAACTAAAAACATTTGTCTTTATTATTACTTTAATACTTTATAAAGAAATAAAAATAAACTAAACGGTAACTATTTTGCCATTGAGAACAAAACATATCTGTTTAAATGACTGCAACATGGAGCAGGCGGGGAATGTATTTATTTATTTATTTATTTATTTTTAAATAAACTGGCGCGGGTCGGACCTGGGGCTGGATTTGAGGCCCCTGCAGGGCTCTAGTGTAAGCTAGCTTACGCAGTATCGAGAGACCTCTGTAAAGAAAACCCTCAGTTTGGTTCTCTCCAGGGTTTCTGCAGGTTTCAGTAAGTCAAATTTAAGACCTTTTTAAGACATTTTAAGACCATAAACATTGAAATTTAAGACCTACACAGTGCATCACCAAAAATGTAAATAAGAAAATATTCGGAAAAAAAATGATTTTATATGTGTGTAGGTGAAATTTGTACTTTGCATTTTCCACGAAATGGAAATGAAATTTGAATTAACTTGAGCGCGCAAACCTGGTGAATGAACGGCCTCTTGTTGAGCTACACTCGTATCAAGCCACGAGCTAATGCTAGCACGCGAGCGGCATGTTTGAACCGGTTTGAACCCCTGCACTAGAGCTCTGCTTTGTAGGCTACGACTTAATACATTCTTGCTACTTTGTAATTACTTTCTGCGGCCAGAGTTTTGGCAAATGAACGAGGGTAAAATCTTTTTAAGACCTGACTAAATCAAATTTAAGACCTCAAATGAAAATCTAGCCGTTTTTAAGACTTTTTATGGCATTAAATTTAAAGTTCAGAATTTTAGACTTTGCAAGACTTTTTAAGACCCTGTGGAAACCCTGTCTCTCTTTGTTCAGAGTTATTTTTGTTTTAGAAGCAGTCACGTTACTTGCTCTGTAGATTGTCTTTTCTTTGTTTTTTTTATAATAAATTTATACTGCTGAAAATAGTATAGTATAATATTATACTGTACAAATCTGGTAAAAATAACTAGTTGTCAGTAAAGGAAAGACTTGTTTTGCCCTCCAGACTGGATGTCACATGAAACATTCTTCACATTGGGACTTCTAGATATTGGATTGCTCTGGCTGAACGTATATAGGTAAAATAAACAAAAAAAAACTTTTTTATTTATTTATTATTTTTAGAATTTGATATTTTAGCTACAATATGCAGTTTATTTCGCCGCTAGGGGTCGCTAACCTCTTACAATAACAAAGGCGCAGGTTGACGATGCAGTGAACAAGCAGAATCATGGAACTTGCTGTCAAGCTGATGGTTCTAATAATGTTTATGGATGAGTGAATACATTGATGTTTTTAAACATGACTGTGGTATGAAGCAGGGTGCGATTGCTATTGAGAGACTTAGATTTAGACCTAGAGATAGATTTAATTTATTTCATCTGCAAGTATATATTTTGTAATATATACTTTACACTACAAGTGCACATTCAATAGAAATTGCAATTCACACTTCTTTTTCTAAGGTACCACTGATATGCATTATCTATGCAACGCTATAATTATTGTAATCAAGAACAGTAGCTCTTTCCTCCGCACTGCAGAGAAAGGTGAATGCTAGTGTCTTCCTTGCTTTTGGAGTATCGATTCTGCTAAAGCTGCCACACCTGAAATAGATCAGACATCGCTGACACACAAACAAATCTGAGAGTATTGTGTGCAAGGGGACAATGATGGGGTAGAGCACAATCTACTCAATCGCACTGCTCTCGTGTTCTCTTCAATCTGCATCTGCAGATGTGGACAGGGTTGGTGAGGTGCTGAGCTCTTGTACAGAACTAAAAATAGAGAAATTGTACATGTTTCACCTCAGCCTTTCAAGGTGTAACCTGCTTTTCTTTCTGGAACTAGTGTGAGGCAATTTGCAAGCCCATCCCTCGAATCCCTGACTCAGCCATTAATCAAAGGCAGGCTGTAGTAAGATGTGGAGGCTAGAGGGGGATGGTGGGCATGCAGAGCGGACACACATTAATCAACTATTGCACAGTGAAAGAGCTGAAAATGACAAAGCAGAGTAGCTGTATTATCATCCCATTGGAGTCACAGAACAGACTGTATTTAAAGGAATAATCTTTACATGCTTGTTATTTCAGCTCTAATCCTGTACAAACGGTACAGCAAACAGTCATATATATATATATATATATATATATATATATATATATATATATATATATATATATATATATATACACCATGGCCTGGATGAATACTCAATTCTGATTGGCTGCAGGGTGTCCATTAAAAAGAGATAGAGGACACCTAGTAAAGGAGTTCTGGTGAAACTGACTGTTTACCATTCGAAATTAATTAATAATGTGCTGGCTACATCAGCTGTGAGTAACCATAGCAACAGGCAGTCAAAGTTTCTGTTTATCTGTCTACCGAGCTGAGCAGAATATAAATATATCCGCTTGCTAAATAAACCGTCAGGCATAACCAGGGAAACCAAGTTATTGTTTGTAAAAACTTTAGATTTCGATAGTAAAACTAATTAAAATATAAACTAATGTTTTAAAAATGTGTTATTTGGCAAGTGACCATGGTATAAGCGGGTTAATGCCCTTCGAGGTGTCCATTGTCTAGGTATTAAAGGGGGGGGGTTGACTGCTTTTTTTCTTTGCATGATTGTATTTATGGGGTGCAATATAACATGTATTCGTGGTTTTTCTTTTTTTTAAAAGTCTTATTTTTCATAAACTTCACCTTTATTGTCAGCCACGCTCTCCTCTGTCCCCTGAACGAGCGGTTCACTTCCTGATTCTATAAAAACACTCCCTCAGAAACACGTAGTGGGCTCAGATTGGTTCGTTTGGCCCGGTGTGTTGTGATTGGCTAAACTGTCGCTCACGTTGTCCGGAAGATTAACCCCCTATTACCTTTACGGGTGAAACGTGCATGTCATGAGCTCCGGTCCAGATGTAAATATGTGTCGAACTGCAGTATCAGTTTCAGGCAGAATCAGACCGAGAAAGCCGCGATGAAGAGAGTCAAACAGAACCTCACCACACATGGCTCTTAAACGTTTCTGAATGATAATTTGCTAATTTTTTTAACTTTATACACGTTTGTTTTACACAATAGCATCTGACTGGCAACGATAGCAACTGACTGGCTACTAATGTTATACTCAAGCAGCGTTGGCATGTTTACGTTCTTGATCAAATTGAAAATAACGTCATAAAGCATATATACATTAAAAATATTTGTAAAACATTAGTACTTAAAGAAAATTCAGGTCCATAATGTTTGTACACGTTTGTCGTAGACACAAAATAGCATAGTCTAACTAGTAGTGGCTATAAAGGCGCTAGCATTTGAAAAAAATAAAACACAAGGCTACGTCTTGAATTATACATGCAAAAACATTTAAAATGATGAAGTCTTAGCCTACTTACAGGTTGTGGCCCAACAACTGCTGCCTCTTGTTTTAAAGTCGGAACTGCTTCATGTTTTAGTAACAGTTTCTTGTTGAATCTGGTGTTGAACTCGTGGAGATTCTGGAAGCTGTCTTCCGTAAATGCGCAGCACAGAGAGCTAGATTACGATTGTCATTTTCAGGAACATAATCAAACATAAATTGTATCCATTGTTGAGGAAGAATAGCGTCCATGGGAAGCCCGAACACAGAAGACCTGACAGCTGCGTGAACAACAACACACTCAACGTGCCTCCAATGTGGTTTTGCTCCAATGTGGTTTGTCATCCAGGAGTTAAGCGTACTGAAGTCTCTTAGCCAAGCAACAATTTTGGTGGCCACTTAGGGCTTGTGACATTCACAGATTTGTTTTGGCTTGCTCTTTTTGTGCCACTGGTACATCTTCCAATCGACCCCCAGATGGACGAAGGCAGAGGGGGCGGGGATTTTAGAACTTGGTGGACTGGGAAGTTTACTGTCCGGAGGAGAGAAGTTGGTTACCTGCTAGAGACATCCTGGATCACTCTCTGATCTATGATTACAATCGACAGGTAAGGAAGTCTGAGAACGCCAGGAGGCGTTCTTAGAAGAAGGGGCACTGTCATGGTATACAAATTCATTGCTTCCTTCTCGTCTCGTGTTTGTTGTTGTATGAAAGCATGTGTGTAATGAGCATCATATCTTCACCAGTTGCAGCGATCTCATCACACCATAAATACTAACCGTTGTCTCATCCCCTTTGTCAGATCGTTGTTTGATGTCTCGTGTGTTGGCGTTCCAGTCATGTCTTCCTGCTTTCTTGTACTTGAACTTATGTGCTTTCATGTACTTGAACTAAACAGGAAATGGGAAACCAAGCAAATCAACAAAATCATTAAAGTTGAAGCTAAAATTACTTAATTAAAATAGTTAATTTTAATAAATTAAAATTACTTCATTTTTAAACTGAATATTTTTATGATAAAAAGTGACACTTAGTGACACAAAACTAATACCAAAAAACATCCCAAAATTCATCAAATCCATTGCTAATATGTAATGAAATTTGCGCTGCTGTTTTCTCTCCAAAATTACTTCTCTTACCTGGGAGATGACACCTGTAAAGTTTTGCTGGAGACAAACCCTGCATCCCAATGTGCTATCTATCCTAAAGTATGAGATTAGAATATGGGTGTACTAAAGAATAAGAGTAATGAAAGAAGGGAGTATGACAAAAGAATTCAGACAGCCTACTACTAATGTCACATATGCCCTCTTGTCGCCCAGGAAGAACATGACAATGTCATTACAGAAACAGGCTTGTCACGGTCGGTCGCAGCACAGACAAAGCAGGATCTAAGAGCTTTATTTCCAAATAAATCAAATCTTTTCAGGATTCTCAGGAACAAGATCAGAAACAGAATAAAGAACTGACAAAGAACGGAAAGAAATACAAGGCTTAAATAGACATTAAACAGAGAAACTAATGAGACGAATTAAAGAGACGCACCTAAACTCAAATCAGTAACAACGGATACAAACAGGCAGGAGATGGAGAAAGACAATCAATATCTTCAATAAAAAATCTCTTTTTTAACAAAAAAAGAGATCTTTAAACAAGAAAATCATTTAACAGTTACACCAATAATCCCAAAAAGCGTGTTTGGTTTTAAATATTTACACTAGATAAATACATACATAAATAAGTAAATAAAAGAAACACCTGGAATATTTCTGAATACATTTTTCATTGTACAATTTAGTGCACAGCACAGCAAAAATGGCAACATAAATATTTAAAAATCCAAATGTGACAATACAGTCTGCAATCCACAATTCAAAGCTGGCTTTTTTGTCTTTCAGTTGTTTAGTCTCATCTTCTCTGACTCAACCTCATTCGCTGGGATGTTCGCCATGGCTTATACGCTCCAGGTGGTCTTCCTATAAGTGGATCAGCGCTGATGGTGACTAATAAGGCCAAAGTGCCAGTTTATGTCCCTGAATCCCTGAGTATGTGCATGTTGTTTTCTGCAGGCTGGTGGTGAGGCGGCTCCTGTTGCCTTTGGTCTGTGGTCTGGCTAGTTAGTTTCTCAGCTGTATTGTACACACACATATATATATATATATATATATATATATATATATATATATATATATATATATATATATATATATATATATATATACATACATATATATATATATACATACATATATATATATATATATATATATATATACACTCACCGGCCACTTTATTAGGTACACCTGTCCAACTGCTCGTTAACACTTAATTTCTAAGCAGCCAATCACATGGCGGCAACTCAGTGCATTTAGGCATGTAGACATGGTCAAGACAATCTCCTGCAGTTCAAACCGAGCATCAGTATGGGGAAGAAAGGTGATTTGAGTGACTTTGAACGTGGCATGATTGTTGGTGCCAGAAGGGCTGGTCTGAGTATTTCAGAAACTGCTAATCTACTGGGATTTTCACGCACAACCATCTCTAGGGTTTACAGAGAATGGTCCGAAAAGAAAAAACATCCAGTGAGCGGCAGTTCTGTGGGCGGAAATGCCTTGTTGATGCCAGAGGTCAGAGGAGAATGGCCAGACTGGTTCGAGCTGATAGAAGGGCAACAGTGACTCAAATAACCACCCGTTACAACCAAGGTGGGCAGAAGAGCATCTCTGAACGCACAGTACGTCGAACTTTGAGGCAGATGGGCTACAGCAGCAGATGACCACACCGGGTGCCACTCCTTTCAGCTAAGAACAGGAAACTGAGGCTACAATTTGCACAAGCTCATCGAAATTGGACAATAGAAGATTGGAAAAACGTTGCCTGGTCTGATGAGTCTCGATTTCTGCTGCGACATTCGGATGGTAGGGTCAGAATTGGGCGTCTACAACATGAAAGCATGGATCCATCCTGCCTTGTATCAATGGTTCAGGCTGGTGGTGGTGGTGTCATGGTGTGGGGAATATTTTCTTGGCACTCTTTGGGCCCCTTGGTACCAATTGAGCATCGTTGCAACGCCACAGCCTACCTGAGTATTGTTGCTGACCATGTCCATCCCTTTATGACCACAATGTACCCAACTTCTGATGGCTACTTTCAGCAGGATAATGCGCCATGTCATAAAGCTGGAATCATCTCAGACTGGTTTCTTGAACATGACAATGAGTTTGCTGTACTCAAATGGCCTCCACAGTCACCAGATCTCAATCCAATAGAGCATCTTTGGGATGTGGTGGAACGGGAAGATCGCATCATGGATGTGCAGCCGACAAATCTGCGGCAACTGTGTGATGCCATCATGTCAATATGGACCAAACTCCCTGAGAAATGCTTCCAGCACCTTGTTGAATCTATGCCACGAAGAATTGAGGCAGTTCTGAAGGCAAAAGGGTGTCCAACCCGTTACTAGCATGGGGTACCTAATAAAGTGGCCGGTGAGTGTATATACATACATACATACATACATACATATATATATATATATATATATATATATATACATATATATATGTACAATACAGCTATATGTACAACAATTTTTTTGTTGCTATGTCAGTTGTTGAATATATTTCAACACTCAGTAGGCCTATATATATATATATATATATATATATATATATATATATATATATATATATATATATATATATATAGGCCTACTGAGTGTTGAAATATATTCAACAACTGACATAGCAACAAAAAAACACAAGGGCTATATAAAAACACAGGGGCTAACAAGCTGAACAACAATCTGTAACACGAACACCCTGTGGGGAGACAACCAAGTGTAAAATTTACTGACCTGCATTTATGGTAAACTAAAATATACTTGAATGTAATTTCTATTGAAACTTTTATGTAATGTGTTTAAATATATTTGTAATTACACATTTGTAATTATGAAATTGCAGTTTGTACATTTAAAATAAATAAACTTTAAATGTGAATAGCACTTTGCAGTTAAAATTTTAATCAAACACTTGGCATATGCTTGTCACAGTCCTCGTCTGCACCATTCTGTCTTCGTCATCTTCACTACACTTCCCAGCATCCTCTTGTCTCCACAGCTGAACTCACTCCCTCAATCATCCACCTGTTCATCGTCCTGATCATCTGTGTAACCTGTCATCACCTTGTTAGTGTTCATTTGTGTTTGTATTTAGTTTGCTCAGTTCAGTCAGTCCTGGTCGGTTCTTGTTAATGTATGTTTTTGTGTGTACCCGTTGCATGCCTAAACTCGTTTGTTGTTTTATTTTTTAGTAAATCTTTGAAGTGGAGCTTTTTTGAATCAGTCTTTCTTTTTCTACACCACAACCGTAACAGTGCTTTAGTATGTTAGTCAACACACCAAAAACAAGTTTATATGACAAAAGATTGTTAAAACATGATTTTAAATGTCCTTTAAAGTGAATCTTAAAGGCTGCCTGTGTCCAAATCCAAAACACATCATTTGGTCACCGGGGTACACCAGGGATCAGTTCTTGGACCTCTCCACTTCTCCAAATACAATGCATCACTAGGACCAATCACATAGGCAAATAGTTTCTCCTACCATTCCTATGCTGATGACAAACAGCTCTACTTTTGATTTCAACCATGATCCCACAGAAGCAGCACAGATCTCAGACTGCCTCAGCATGGACGAAAGAACATTACCTACAACTGAACCTAATGAAGACAGAGCTTCCTGTCTTCCCATCCACCTCATCAGTACAGCTAGGTTCATCAACAATAATCACATTCATTTTAACCAGGAGTCTTGGGGTAATCTTTGATGACAAGCTGACCTTATTGCTATATAGACCACATTGCTTCTGCAGCAAGATCATGCAGGTTTGCACTGTGCAACATCAGGAAGATCAGGCCCTTCCCAACTAGCATGCAACACAACTTATAATCCAGGCCCTTTACATTTCTTGGCTGGACTACTGCAATGGTCTTCTCGCTGGAACTTCAACATGTGAAATCAAACACCAACAAATCAATCAGAATGTACGAACCCCGGACAGCCCATGTCACTCCGCTGTTCATCTCGCTGCACTGGCTTCCAGCTGTGGCTAAACATTGGTGCTTTTCAACAGGATGGTCAGGGGCTCCACACCCTTCTACCTCCAGTCTCTCTTACGAATCTGTGTGCACTCAAGGAGTCTCAAGTCTGTAAGTGAGCGGCACCTCGTGGTACCATCACAGAGAGGCACAAGTCACTCTCAAGAATGTTTTCGTTCACTGTTCCTTGCTGGTGAAATGATCTTCCCAACCCTGACCCCAAATATGGTCACCCGAATCATTGACAGATTTCAAGAAACAACTGAAAATTCATCTCTTCAATGAGATGATTAATCTCCATCTCTCTCACTATTCCTTATGCCTGGTTCAGATTACACGATTTTTTTTTGTCAGATTACGCGATTTTGAGTCCTAAAAACTTGTCGTGTCATGGACAAGACACGTCACACTACACGTTGCTTCCTGACCAGTCATCGCATGCCGTCTTTAACGGCGTGCATGATGTCATCGAGAAGGCGAAACTAGTAGCGAGTGACTTCCGGAAACAAACGTAAACAAACAATTGAAGAAGCCGCAAGTGTTGTATTGGCTGTCCTGTGTTCAAAAAGAAAGAAAACCCGACAATGGACACGTTCCTGGATTGCTTGAAGAGCACAGTATGGGCTGTCAATCCTCCAAAGAGAACTTGAGGTAAAATATTGTTACGATCGTATCTTGCATCCCGACACCCATGTCGTTTAACGAATCCCCACAACACCCTACATCAAACGGATCGGGCCAAAATCGGGCTAAAATCGTGTAATCGTAACCAGGCATTAATCCCTCCCTATTCTAGCTTGTACTATCCTGGGTGCGTTTTCACAAACAACGACACAACTCACTGCCACAGTTCGATGCATCGTTGAAAACATCAACTAGCTAGTCACGACTGTTTCACAAAACAGTATTGTCATGAATTGGTCAATCAACCACGTTGGTTAATGATGTCACGCAGGTGGTGGAGTAATAACGTCTTTTAATTAATCTATTTGAAATCAAATTATGTTTTGCTATAAGTTACGGACATGGCATCTGAGGACTATTTATAATTTTTCTCAGTTATTTAGATTTATTTCCAGATTCAACCATAGGCTCGTTCTTACATAGTAGGGCACGTTCACACATGTGCTCTCTACAAAAGTGACACTTTAAATCTCTTGACAAACTAAAAGACAAATTACATGTTTATGTAGACTCTTCTAAATAAAATATTTGCATTGTACTGAATGTCAGCTTGCTTATTTGGCTTCTAATCACAGCTTGAGATCTGTCGTTCCAACCACACAACTTTGCGATGCAATTTGTGAATGTTCTTTGGAACAATGTTTTTGGGAAACATGAGAAACACTTGGGTATACACTCAAGGCGAGATTGGCAAACAAGACTCAACTGGAAAAATCAAGTACTAATCAACAAGAAAAACTACAAAGGACTACAAAACATGGCACAGACCAAGAAAAAGTCCACACAAGGGGAACACGAGACAGAAGTCATGACAGAGCTATGGTGACCATGATTATTATGTAGTCAGCAGCTTATTAGGTTTTGGAACAAAGTTTGTCCTGTTTCTGGTAGGCATGCAATTTTCTTTGAGGTGGTTTTCTTTATATTGACGTGATATTTGGGGATTCTCGGCAGTGTGCATGTGAATGTGTGTATCACTGTGTAATGAGATTTCAGGCCAGGTGTTTGTGTTGGGTTCACCGCTCTAATTGGGTTTCATGTTCTTCAAGAATCCTTGCAGTGCACACACAGTCTTTGATCTTTCTCTCAGGCTGTCGTTGATGAGAAGGTGGGAGCACTTATTAGCTTTGAGGTTTTTGCTTATCAAAAGATGGCCAGTAATTAAATCCAAACATACTGGGATCTCTTCTGTACATGACACAAATACAAACTTGCATGGGTCTCAAATGCATGCAGGTCTAGATTCAAGCTCAGTCTTAACCCAGATGAATATAGTAGTGGGCAGATATAATACAAGACTACCGGTAATGGAAGTGCATTAAACAGACTCATTTACTTCTTTTAAGTGAAGAGCTCACGCTCTTATAGATCTATTACTAATCAAACCTCCACCCTTATTCTTAGATATGACAACATTATATGTAATTTAATGGATGTAATCTCTAATTATAATGGAATCCTAGAGGATTTCATCTCCAGATGCTTCTCAGAACCCTCTTAAGGCGGGCATACTTTCAGCACAGTACCTACTCACACTGAACGAGCAAATTGCATTCGATGTAAAGCCAAAGTTCAGGATTTATGTGCTCCCACTATACGGTCCAATCATTTAGCTCCGACTTCACTGCTCACACTATACTGTATGTGTGAAATATCTGTGATAAACTCCTGGATTGCGCCTATAGACGATATCATCTATCCGGAGATATTGTTAAAACAAGCATCAGCTATCAATACCAAGATGATTTAGTATTTACAATGTATGCATTAAATTATTATTAGTAGTATTGTATTTTCATTATTAGGGGAGGCCTAGGGTAATTTTATTATTAAATTGATACGCTATTATAATTAAGTTTCCACGCAATAATTTTACAGCACATAACAAACTTGATGTGAGGATAATAAAATATTGCAGAGCAATATTTTAAGTTACTGCGTGATATTACATTTTTATAGCAGAACAATAAAACATCATGACACACAGTCTCACTTTTAGTTACGTCTTTTAACTATTTTAATATTTCGCAAGGCAAAAACATGAACTTTAACTTTGGCTTTACTTCTTCAATTATATAAGTAGCATATAGCATTAGCACCTCAGCTCCACCCACGTCAGGCCTCTTTGCTCATTTTATTTTATCCGGGTGTGACGAGAGTTGGTGCAATGCCAAGATGGCAACTTTAGGCTTCAAAAAGGCTCTTCAGAAACCTACACGCCATGGTCATGTCACGGACACATGAGCTGACTAACACATGTCCTTGACTACAACCACTCTTCCTCTTCTCAACATGGACTGCGCATTCCCAGAGGTGGGGTTTATGTAAAGTTTAGGGTTGGTGATGTCACTAACCCGGGAGGAAGCTTGTGTAGTCCCTACCAGCCGTTTGTTGTAATCCTTAAAAAAACGATTTCTTTAAAAGCAAGTATCTCCCTTTGCTTTAAACTTTGAGCGTTGTAACTTTGCAGATGTTGTTTATGCCTAAACAGCAACATTACACACTAACTAAAGTTAGAAAAGTGAAATCATACTCAACCACCCCTTTAATATTAATGAAAAAGGTTGTTTAAAAACAAAACATTAATCAATATAATTCCTTTTGATAAACTGTAAGCAAAATGTTACTTAATGTAGCTCAATAAATATTATATTTATAAATATCATAAAAATATAGAGCTAATGAAATAAGTGACACTCGGAATGAAATGCACAAGATCTTAATTTCCACTGCGTAGACAGAACTGTTGTACTTGCAATACCAAATGTATTCAGTCTGGACTAGTTTAATTTGCATTTATTCTTTGTGCAATCAGCCTTGGGTGGTTTGCACAAGATTGCAAGTTTTCACTACACCATATATAATGCCCAAGGAAATCAGTTTTCTTAATGCAGAGGAATTTATTATTTACATTTATGCAATTTTCCAGATGCTATTATCCAGAGAAAAATCACATTGGATTGAAGGTTTAAATTTAACAGTTCATGCATTCACTGGGAATCAAACCCATGACCTTGGCATCGCAAGCACAATTGCATTAATGTTTGAGGAAATGACTGTCTGACTGTTGCTAATATATCCCATTAATTTTGTCTGATCGGCAGACAATAGGTTAGCTCTTTTGACTTGGGCCAGTGAGCAACCATCAAGAACAATTTAGCAACCACGTATCAACGCTCTGGCAAAACTGTATTGTGGCAGTGGGTCTGTTGGCATGATATATAGCTTTAAATGAAGTGCCCACAAGCATGATTGAACAGACAAACAAATGATCCACGTGAAACAAGTAGCATGTACAGTGTTTATGAGGCGTGTTACTTTGAATGAGGTGTTATGGCTGCCATTTACTGAAAGTGTTACCTCTGGCTGGCTTTAAGACATGATTGAAAGAGGCCTCTGTCTGAGACCACAATTAATGGTGTCCGTGGCATCTGAACCCAACACAGTCCTGCTAACAAAGTGTGATGAATCCACCTCTGCCTGATCTTTACTTGACAGTTGTACATTGATCCTAGAGTTTCATCAGGCCTCAGGATTGAAAGGCCAAGTTGCGAGGCATAAATTTTCAAACTTGTGCGTCTTTAGCCACAAGTCACAATAAATCTTGATCCACCTAAGCTCAGCCTTCTCTGGACTTCATGCACAATACAAGGCAGTAATTCTAACAGCAATAATGTTGATATTGCCAAAAGATGGGAACCATTGCAAATAAAATAAAATAATAGACACCTTGTATTCCATAACAGCATAAATTAGTTTAGATACATGACCCTACAGGTCCCTCGCATTTTTGTAATTTCGCTCGTACGTAGCAAACTTTATCACAGAATGTGTATGTAGTTTCAAAAAATTGCGCTAGTGTTTGTGTGTGTTGGACATCCATCATTTCAAATGGGACGCGATTACAACTCTATAACTACACAAATGTATCAAATAACCATACCAAGACGTACTGGTCCAGTCTCATTTGTTGATTCTCTTCATACTATTTATATATTCCGATTAAAAAAGGGGCACAATAGGTGCCCTTTAAGCATTATTACTCCAGCCTTCAACCAGAGAGTTATGCTAGCCGTCACTGGATATACCCAGGTGAAAAAAAGTACACTAAAATACATTTGATTAAAGTATACAAATACATCAAATGTACTTAAAGTGCTACATTTGAACACACTAATAAAATTTTTCTTAAAATTTTAAGATAAACATAAGATCAACTTAACTATGCTATTTTTAGACACACTGAAGATGAACTAAAATATGCTTTTAACATACAGTACTACTTCAGCTTCAATTTTTTTATTGTAAGAAAATGTAACCCATAGTTTAAAAGGATTCCACAGATACAAAACAGCACATGTATGTAATGTACAAACAAACAGCATTCCTTTATTGAAAAATACCTAAATTTTTTCAAACATTATTCAAAGGATACCTTGTGGGAATTTCAGCAGTACAAACGTATCGTAATGGACAAGAGCCGTTTAAGTTAGTCTTTTTAACAAGCAAAAGTGAACAACTTTTATTTTAAGTAGCCTAGGCTTATTGCAATTCTTTATAATAGTTGACAAAATTTGTTAATAATATGTAGCAGACCCCTCCCGAATGATGGACAAAACTGTACTGATGTTGATGAAGTTTTTTGAGTCTGTTTCACTCCAATAATTATCTCAATAATCACCTCACAAATCACTGTAAAAGCTGAACAAAGGAAATACAAAAGCTCGCAACAACTCGTACAAACTCACTCTCTGATATATTACCAATAACATGCAGTAAAATAAAGATATTAATAACAACAAACCATAAACAAATGTATACACAGACCGTGTGCTTTTTCCGGGGTGCTTATCACTGTTAAACTTTAATAGCCTTCACAACTCCTACAAACTGCATGTACTACCTTTGCTTTGCCTGCCATCTACCACGTGCTCTCCCCTTACTTCCTTTTTCGCCCCCGTCAAAATAAAAGTCCCTCCTTAATAAGATAATATATTTCTTAAACCTAATTTAAACTAACAAGACTTATTATAAATGTATTTCCCCCCAAAAAAATATAAAAATAATAAATATATAAATAATAAAATATATCGCAGTAGGCCTAAGTGTTTAAAAAGTACTTTAAACATACTAAAAGCTTAACCTAAAAGCTTAACCATTTTGCTATGTTCTTACACAAATTGCAACATAATGTTTTCTTTAAACACACTAAAACTTCACAAAAATTGTATGATTGTGTTTAGAATATTTCTTAAAAATGTAATTAAGCATATATTTATTACCAAAGTACTTGTAGTATACTTTTTAGAGATATATTAAAATGATGCTTGTATTTAGCATATTTAATAAAAGTATTATTAAGCATATATTTATTACCAATGTACTATAGTATATACTTTTTAGAAATATATTAAAATGATATGCTTGTTTAGCATATTTCTTAAAAGTATAATAAAGCATACATTTATTGCCTATGTACTTATTAGGGCTGTTTTTGACTATTTTCATAGTCGAATCTTGATTCGATTAGATTTTGCCGTAGTCGACTGATAGTCGAACCTTTTTTTTTGATAGGTCAGTAGCAGCTATATTTTTACCATTTCAAACAAAAGAGATGGACGTATGCACATTAGGCTATTCGTTCTGTGTTTTTTTTTTTAAACAGTTAGGCTATGTTTAGGTAGCCTAGTATTTTTCATGTTTTTATCACGCAATCATGTTTTTGATGCGGTGTTGAGCTTGTAACTTGTAACTTAACGCTTTAGCCTAAGGGTAGCAGCGGCGCTGCCGAAATTAAAAGCTGTCACAAAGAACAAATATATAGCAAGGAGACATTTTAATTGTTTATTAATAAAGATAAAGTTGACGATGCTGCGCGATCTTCGCAGGTGCATGCACCAGAGAGAAACGCACCGTTCATTTCATAAGCAGAGAGCATTACGTTTTCTTTCGTTTTGAATCGTTCTATTTACAAGTAGACATTTCAATATAGATATTTAGGTCTGTGGAGTAGACTATACTTATACGCTGAGTTGCAGTAGTTATATTTATGAGACGAGCTTCGGTGCCTCCGTTCCTTGATTATCAGTAGCCTAATAATCTGCTTTTCGTTCTTATTGATTAAATCAAGACAATTGGTTGATAAAACATAAAATTAAAATCAAGAAAAAATTATTAAAACAAAACGAAATTCACTTTAAAGAAAGGCTTTGTGAGAGACGGAAGGCAGAGCAGGGAAATACAACTGAAAGAATACGCTGCATGTTTTAAATAGTGTTAAATACCGAAACGCAGTATGTGCCGGCGAATTAGTCAATGTGTGGTAAACACTGCATAAGTCACGTGCGAATTCTAGGCTCGGCTCTGCGACGATAGCAAGAGCCGTGGAGAGCCGCTTCGCCATGCTTTCATTGTTTTGATTTCATCATTGTAGCTGAAATGACAGGTTGGTGGGTTTGTGTCTCCCAGATTTCCTTCCCCTGCTCTGCATTTTCACCAGACATGCGTTCTTCTCCCACACAAAAACAGGATTTCAAACCAAATGTGTAAAATTCCACGAAATTCCACGTAAACACTAGATTCCGCGTTAATTGGCCAAATCCATCCGCGATTCCGTGATCGCGGAAATCATAGGGCCTTAGTGTCTCCACACTTTAGAGTGGAAACTCAGCGGGTGGGTCTGTGATTAGTTTTTTATTGTTTTCCGCTATTCTTCTCGCTTCTCTTGTTGTTAGTTAACTTGTGTTCTTCACCGACCGCTGTTTGCGCCACTTTACCCCTATTTACTTGAACAGCGCCCCCCGCAAACAGAATGGTAGATATTGGGTAGTGACACTGACAACGGGTAAATGAATCATTTCTTGTTGTAATAAAATATCGATATTGGGCGATCAGTGTATCGATTATTTATTGCAACAGAGAGCACAACAATATATTGCAATATCGATTTTTTTCCCACCCCTAGTGGAGAGCCAACCCTTCCTCATCTGATTTGAGCAGTGTAATTCACATAATTACAAAAAATATATTTTGCCTCCTAAAACGTAAAGATTTTTTGTCACGCATGAATGCTTATGCATCCACTAGATGTGCTGGGAATGTAGCGAGTGCGCGCGCCCGAGGTGAGGCGTTTATTAGGCTAGTGTGAGCACGCTGGGGCGGACACGTAACTTACATTCGCAGCCTGACTCATATGAGTATTCATGTGCGGTGGCTTGCTGACAGCAACGGCTGGCTGTTTTGAACGAGACGACCCGGTTACTGTGAACGGGGAGAGCTTGATGAACTATTTGTGACGCGCACGCAGCGTGTCTGTTCGTGTGTCTGTTAAGAGTGAGCGCTCGTGAGCGGGAGACGCACATAACCTGATTTAAACGAGGTTGAACTGGCCGTGTACTATTCGACTATAACGTTCATAGTCGAATCAGACCTGTTTCGAATTGAAATCGTTCAATCTTTAACTATTAGAAGTCAGCCCTAGTACTTATAGTGCATTTGTTAGAAATATATTAAAGTTATGCTTGTGTTTAACACATTTCTTTAAAAGTGTAATTAAGCATATATTTATTACCAATGTACTTTTAGTTTACTTTTTAGAAATATATAAAAACTATATGCTTGTGTGTAGCATATTTCATAAAAGTACAATTAAGCATATATTTATTACCAATGTACTTATAGTGCATTTGTTTGAAATATATTAAAATTATGCTTGTGTTTAGCATATTTCTTAAAAGTGTAATTAAGCATATATTTATTGCCAATGTACTTCTAATATCTTGTTAGAAATATATTAAACTGCAAAAAAATTCCACTAAAATACATTTAAAATATCAGTGGTATTTAATATACTTTAGCAATTACACTTAAAGCAAGTACTACTTAAGTAAAAGTATACTTTAAATTAATGTATTTATAGTGTATAATTTTTACACTTTTATTTAGCACAAAAAGAGAGAATGTACTACAAATATACTTTCTTGTATTTAAGTGTTTTTAGTGCACTCAAGTACACTTCTTTTCACCTGGGTAGTCCAATCAGCATCATGCCACGTTCTGTGGAGTACCGCTTTTTGGGCAGATTTCACTCTGGCTGCCCAGAGTGTTCCCATAGACTTACATTCAAAGATGTTTTTTTTTTTTCGAACTGCAGGCACTGCAATGCATTCTCTATGGGTTCCAGGAGAGCTCGCACTAACGTGCTTACATCATCATACTGTATCCTTAACTTACAGCGATTGGTGGCAACAAACATTAAGATTAAGTGACAAATAATATTTTAAAACAATTTTGAATTTAAACAACAACAATAAAAAATGAAACACAACTTTATTATCTTTATCAAATTGATTAAAAAAAGGCGAGAAGCGAGAGACTGTTGGGAACAGCTCAGGAGTTGTGGCTACAGACAGTTGAACTTGAACAGACGTCATGGCGAACACAGTCCTTTAGAAGCCTACACAGCAAATTTCAGGAGTTGAAAAATCATGAAAATCATAGGTAAAAGTGTATATAAAACCTATTTAAAAATATTCTATATTTTCTGACAAACACGTTTGGTCATCGCATAGCTGCTACGTTATAGGCTAGTTAATTATACTGTTTACTGAACGTCAACGACTATGACAAACTTGCTGTCGAACGTTTGTTTAGCAGCTACTTATTTCAAATTTTGAAATGGCTATTTGCGTGGGGTTTTTGTCGATGTAAACGAGTTAACATTAGCTAACCGTCTTTCCATTCACCGTGTTTCTGAAAATGAGTGTTTTACCGTGAAATTGATGCATCAATGCATTACAGTCAAGTTACGTGGTTACAAAATTGCAGTGTCTAACATTACCCTAGAAAATAAGATATATAGTTGTGCTGTGTAGGCCTGCAATGATTTGAATTGTAACAGCTATAACGTTAGGCTACGTATTAGTGGTGATCTAGCCTGACTCGTCAGACTCCCTACTTCCGGCAAATTTCATTTCGACTCCTGTAGTGAGTCTGAGATAGCAACCTATCTTTCAGTTTTCCACCGGCCTGAAAACAGCCGGCCAATCAAATGAACAGAAGGTGGGATAAGAGCCGATGACGTAGACGGTAAGCGCAAGTTTTACATTGTAGGTTAAGAAATCGAAAACCGAAACGACTGCAGAAATCGGAAACAAGACAACGGGATGCAATTCGCCCTGTTATGGAGAACATTCCGGGGTTTTTCAAACTAAAGCAAAAGTCGTTTATTCCTACTTCACTCCGATATTTCGCTCGCATCATCAAGTGTTTACAGCCAGGACCGACAGCGTGCACTTCTGCCGCTCTAGGCTAAAAACAATTTTGCTGCCCCTCTATTTGCAACGTATACAGCAACAACCAGCATGCTTGGCCATTATGTAGCTTGCACAATGCGCATTCACTCTGATTCTCTCTCATCAACACAGATGCAGCCGTTTTTATTTTTGCAAATCATACATTATAACAAGGAAAAATATTAACACTTCAAGCTTACACATTTATGCAACACATTCTTGTCTGGCTTATTGTAGTAATGACGGATCAGACCTGTTTGGCCATAACTACACGTTATATGCATAATATGCATAACTATAAGGACATAACTTACCCCCATTCAACGTCAGCTTTTACGGCCATGAATAATGGCGCGAATTCTCCCCGAAAGTGAACGCGCCTGTCGCGCTCTTATTATCATATTATTTTTATCATAATAATAACAACAATCCACCATATTTCGTTTCGAACATCCTGCTGCATTAGTTCCAGATATGTGATTCATGAACGATCTGTTCATTGCGTATGTCACGTTACAAATGAATGTAAGACTCAGTAGGTAAAGTGATTATGTTCCCTGTAAATCATTTTTTACTGCATTATGATTTCTTAATTCAGAATATGATCAACATTGCGTAGGTGGATGTGATCAGGGAATTTGGCTGTTAAAATTATAAAATGTAATCCACTTAAAAATAAACAAAATGACTCGAATGACTCAGAGAGTCAGTAAAATGACTCGTGAGAGCAGGGCACACCGATGCTGCGGGGCGGCCGCAGCTCATCAAATCATTTTTAGTTTGTGAATTGTTCATTCCCGGTTGTCACACATTTTGCAGCCCTAACAAAAGCGCCGCTCCTGTTTACAGTGGAAGTTCGATCATAGATTTGAGTTCAATGCATAATGTCTGTGGTTCGATGCGGCTGTGTCGGCGCATAACATACGTCATAAACAAACTTATCTGACTGGCTTACGGGTCACCAATGATTTTAAACTTCTGAGAAGCGCCCCTAGCGAGAGAGAAAACACTTCTATTATGCCATTCCAGACTCTGTCTACGAAAGCAAAGTGAAGTAGCAGAGTCTGGTATTACCAGGCTAGTGGTGATCCACGATGTGCGTGATTTTCAGCTAATATATTTTTGCATTCTCGGTCTCAGCCACTGGTCTTGCCAAATATGGCTTTTGGTCTCAACTAGAGTCCAACATTTTCATATGTGTGTTCATTTATTACTAGCCTTTTAGGGTAACGTTAACTTAGAAAATGCCAAAATTAATTGACCAAGTGCTCACTACAATGGAGCGCGTCTGCTCATGCTATTACTTTAGTTACTATCTTACTAGCTACTAACGTTACTTAAAAATCCTGGGTGTTGCGCACAATTCTAATTATTCCCGCAGGTCTCCCATTTATGATGCAGGATATTCCCACAATCGTAATCCACATCCAATTATAAAATCAAATCATTATTTTAATAACTCTCTGCCAGACGCAATTTCTCAAACAGCACGAAGTGTTCGGCGGTGCTGCGAATTATTTTCGCGGATTAGCTATATTGCTTTAACTCTCAAAACTGTGTCAATTTGTGTTTTTGTGAGTATACTCTAAACATAGTCGGTTTTGTCTTTAATAAGAATAAAACGCATGCTAGTATAATGAACTCAGACTTAGTGCACTAGCTCTTAAAGTGACAGCTACCATTTGTGTCGGTCATTAATTTTGTCGCCAAAACAAGAAAAGAGAGCTTTAAGTTAAAGGAATCAGGATTGATAGCCTATGTGTTTAATTTATTCAGGACTAAAATACTATCCAGTGTTATTTTCCTTTTGATTACTTTATTCAGTTTCTGTCTATGAATACTCGTGTTAGACCTATTAAAAAACGTTTCTCTTTGTCTTTATTTGTATCTTTATTGTATTGTATTTATTTGTAGCTCTATTTTAATTTAATTAAACAGTTTAAGTCAAGCCTTGTGTTGTGTAAATTCTTAACAACATTACCCCATTGTAAAAAATGCAACGAGCAGAAACATTTAGGCAAGATAAGTTTTGTTTAGCTGAAACGAAATTCAGGCCCTGAAGACTTTTTTCCTGTCCTGGACTCGGTCTTGACTTCGGACTCGAACCTTTTTGGACTCGGTCTTGACTTGGACTCGATTAGTCCTGGTCTTGGACTTGTCTTGGACTCGACAAAGGTGGTCTTGACTACATCCCTATTTGTGGCTATTTTTTTTTTGTTCAAAGACCCTTTCCCTTCAAAATATTTGCACACCCAAGGGACTCGAGCAGAGGAGTCTCTGGCATCCACTGGATTCTTCATCTGATTGGATCAGGGTTGCACTGCTCTCAGAAAAAGACCAGCTGATTGGCTTTGCTGAAGGTTCTGACAGTCGATACCTGCAACATCACAGCGCTGCAAGCCTGAAATATGAGTCACTGTTCAGGCTGAAATGTTACTGCAGATGTAACTCGGTAGGAACAGATAGGAGAAACGCAAATAATAACTGCATGAAACGAGAGAGATAGAGATGTGTGTAACCTAAAGCCCTGTGCCAAAGCCTATTGAGCCGCCAACCTAGTCAGCATTTTAAAGAATCGGGCATTTTAAAGAGACAGTAAGCAGCAAAAATATGCTGCCTTCTAAGATACCAATATATGCCCTCTGGACATTTTTTAAGGTAACACTTTATTTTGATAGTCCACTTTAGACATTCAACTAACTATAAGTAACTTTGCCGCTACACGTCTTCTAACTATCATTAGAGTATCAGTAGACTGTCTGCTTAATATCTGCTAACACTTTATTTTGTTGGTCCCCCAACAGATATTCTACTGACTATAAGTAACTTAGCAACTTCTCATAACTGTGCATTACACATGATGTATCTTCTGATATCTGCTGTAATTGTGCTGTGTCATGCAGATTTGTGTTCAGTGCAGGAAGGTAAATCGATTATCTTGACATCACACCTGGTTTGGACGCAAACTTAGAAGGTCACTATCATACAAGACAGCTTGTTTGTTTTTGAAACTGAGCTAAAGTACTAGGAGATCATGGATATGTGTGTAAGTAAAGTATATGTAGATTTATTGGGTTTCAGTGCAGGTACTTGCAGAGATGTACTGAGATTATGACAGGTATGCTGATGGGTAAACGTCTCTGTGATTAATGCACACTGTACTGAGCTTCACGTGGGAGCAGTCGCTCACTTACAGCATGCTGGAACAGCTAAATTTAAACACTGGTCAGCACACGCAGGGACCTCAGGGATTCAAACAAGCACACATAAATAATCACACACACACACACACACACACACTTTGCTGGGAATGATAGTGTATTTTAAATCATGTTTTAAAGGAATAGTTCACCCCAAAAATAAACATTTAACTCTAAAGCTTTCTTCACACAAAAGGAAAAAATTGGAAGAATCTTCACACAGCTCTTTTCCATGCAATGACAGTTCTTAGGGACCACAAATGTCAATTTAAGGACAAAAACAAATAAAAGATTATTATTTAACTGCAAATTGAATGTAATTTTATAGTTACAGCTGTAATCGGAATGATTCAACCCCAATTGCACATCAAGTTTATTAGCAAAATTTACAAGACTTTCAGCTGTTTAAGTAATTTAAATAGCTCAAATGTTACAACTGGTTTCTGAAAATTCAACAAAAAATACAACTTTTAATCATTTCTGCAGACTCAAAATGATTCAACCCCTGAATCTGGACAGGCTATGTTTGTTGAGTGTCACGTTTGACTGGATGTTAGAAATATAAGTCAAATGGATGGTTCAAAAAGTTAAAGGGGGGGTTGAGTGCGATTTCACTTTTTTCATTTTAAATAGGGTGTAATATTGCTGTTGGTGCATGAACAGTATCTGCAGCGCTGAAAGTTCAGTGTAAGCGGAGATATCGTCTTTTAAAAATTAGGAAGAATATTGCCTACAAAAATGACTCGACTGGGACTACAGCTGGGTTATGGTACGTCACTAACACACACATTTGCATCAACCCCTCCCTCAGAATATGCAGAAAATGGCACGCGCAATGCGCATGTTTCTGAGGCATGTGTGTGTTGTTCACGCAGCTGTCAGGTCTTCTGTGTTCGGGCTTCCCATGGATGCTATTCTTCCACAACAATGGATACAATTTATGTTTGATTATGTTCCTGAAAATGACGATCGTAATCTAGCGAGTTCAACATCGGATTCAACAAGAAACTGTTACTAAAACATGAAGCAGTTCCAACTTTAAAACCAGAGGCAGCAGTTGTTGGGCCACAACCTGTAAGTAGGCTAAGACTTCATCATTTTAAATGTATTTGCATGTATAATTCAAGACGTAGCCTTGTGTTTTATTTTTTTCAAATGCAGCGCTGGCTTTAGCCACTACTAGTTAGCCTATGCTATTTTGTGTCTACGACAAACATTATGGACCTAAATTTTCTATAAGTACTAATGTTTTAAACGTATTTTTTCATGTAAATATGCTTTATGACCTTATTTTCGATTTGATCAAGAACGTAAACATGCCAACGCTGTTTGAGTATCACATTAGTAGCCAGTCAGTTGCTATTGTTGCCAGTCAGATGCTATTGTGTAAAACAAACGTGCATAAAGTTAAGAAATGTAGCAAATTATCATTCAGAAACGTTTAGTAAGAGCCGTGTGTGTTGAGGTTCTGCTTCACTCTCTTCATTCGCGGCTTTCTCGGTCTGATTCTGCCTCAAACTGATACTGCAGTTCGACACATTTACATCTGAACCGGAGCTCATGACATGCCCGTAAAGGTAATGGGCGTTAATCTTCTGACAGACGTGAGCGACAGTTTAGCCAATCACAACACACCGGGCCAAACTTAACCAATCTGGGCTCACAACGTATTTTTGAGGGACTGTGTTTTCATAGAATCAGGAAGTGAACCGCTTGTTCAGGGGAAAGAGGAGAGCGCGGCTGACAATAAAGGTGAAGTTTATGAAAAATAAGAAAAACCACGAATACATGTTATATTGCACCCCATAAACACAATCATGCAAAGAAAAAAGCAGTCAACCCCCCTTTAATAAATGCATGCAGTTTCCATGCCAAAACTCCAAGACATACACCTCAGAACAGCACAAGAAAAGTGCTCAAAATCACATAAATAAGTGACAGAACTTTTGGGATTCTGTTCTGTGGAGTGTAAAAAACTGCAATTACATGTTATTTACAATCAAATTAAAATTTGTTATAGTTTAAATTTATATTAAATACAAATGCTTTTTTTGACCCACTTATATAGGGCTTGAGTACATCTTTATATGCAATTTCATTATTAATTCTATTGTCTTTGACATATGGTTAAAGTGTACTGTCAAATGTGTTGCCAAGCCGGTAAACTAGAGATATTCTTCAATGTCATTTCTATTGAAACTTGAATGTCGCATAGTTAAATTTATTTGCACATTTAAGTACACATTTAATGCAATAATGATGGTGTTTAAAAACCAATAAAAAATGTATAAATGTATAAATGTATAAACTAATGTATAAATGTATAAACTAAATTAACAAAAAAATATAAATATAATAAAATGTTAACACGTTTCCACGATACACTGTTTCACAGAAGAAAATCACATTCAGATCACACTTTAGGCACCACAATTGCATGCTCACGCATCGGCCTACCGAGAAACCTCAAATGTTTTTTTAAACGCTCTTTTATACTGTTGGCTCAACCATTTACAACAACCAGGGGGAGTATGACATTCTACAGTGTTCAAGTACTACATTAACTCAATCAGAAATAAACCCATAAAATGCATACCTAAATCACATACTAAGACATAAATTGACAAACACAACAACATTTCCTACATCACACAACACATACTATCATGCGTTCAAGATGGCACCATTATTGCGGAGACATGACAGAGTGCTAAATATAGCCCTCAATACCAACAATCACATTTAACCTCTGTCTCTTTTGCACCCAGAATCACACAACATATATCAACTACTGTAACTGGTAATTAAACTTGAATGTATATGTATGCCTGTGTATGCTATGAAAGTTTATTGATGTGGGACGAATGAGTAAGTTGAATTTAAATAATTAAGTGCTATAGGTCCCGTGTGCACCCGGACCATAACGGTAACAGAGGTGAAATGTGGTCTTTTGTCTACCACCATACACACACAGAAGAACCACCCCTGAGTAAACATGCGAAAACATGAAAAGGACTGTCACACACAGAATGGCTGGCCACTGGAGGAGTAAGTGGATAAGTTCCTGGCACATTACCAAAATTTGAACAGCTCTTCTGATGCGGGATTGATGACATAATTGGACAGATGCTGCTTTTGTGGGAGGATCACCTTCCTTTCATTAAGACACCATCTCCCAACTTACTCTCTCTCTATCTCACTCTTCAATTTTATATATATATATATATATATATATATATATATATATACAAATTTTTAACCGGGTCCATATTGTCCCCACCACTTTTGGTACACCACGGATGTACCCAAAATGAAAGCGTCTTCAGTTAACTTCAAGTCTTCGTCGTTGGTTCAGGAACTTGGGTGTGCTCTTTGATACCAACCTTTCATTTGAAAGTCACGTGTCTACTATTTGTAAAACTGCATTTTTCATCTTATATAAAAATATATTTAAATTGTGTCATATGCACTCAATGAAAAATGCAGAACAATTAGTTCATGCGTTCATGACCTCAAGGCTAGATTATTGTAATGCTATTATGGGAGGTTGCCCTGCACATTTAAAGTGGAAATGAATGTGATGTAATCCTTTTTGTTCCATTTGGCTTTTGGATGTCAGTTCTCATCCCAGAACACAATTGCCGGAAAGAACTTAAATATTGAAAGGGCCAGCTGCAGGCACAGTTTGAGGTTCTGACCCGTCGCCTCAACAAGTTGGAGAACCCTCTTGAAGGTGTGCGGGTACTTAAAAGATTCACGCTCCACCAGGTCTTTGCAGAAGTCGGTGACTGTCCTGCACCCAATTAACTTCCCAAACAAAGGGGGGGTCTTGTATTTAAGCGAATGTGTTGGTATTTGATCATTTCGTTCGTGCAAGTCATTCAGAAGGACTTGCACGAGCGATTCTCCAATGACGAGTGGTGGGGCCTTCAGGGAATCTCTAAGTAGGAAGATCCTCATCACTCTCATTTGTTGTAGTTGGTCATTGAACCATGTGCTGAGTGGTGGTGGATATTCTCCCACGCTTGCACTCCCCACTGGAGATAATCCCAGAAAGCCTCTTCTTTTGGTTAGGCTGTTCGTGTTAGTGCCATTTGTTCCCAAACTAACAGAGAACGGCTCTGGAAGTCCCTTCTAGAGCTAACTCCAGCTGGAAGGCAGTCCAACTATTGGTATAACCTCCCTGTCCTTTGCATTCTGTCAAGAGATTGTACAGGCTTTTAGTGAGGCATTCCGTGACAGGGTTGATGACATGCCGCAGTCCCAATTTCTTTGGATTGTCTTTGAAGACAAGGACCATAGGAAAGTCTTCAAGAAGGTTGTAGATGTCCGCTTTATAGAAAAGACGTGGTTCCGAAATTTCATGAAGGTTCTCCTTTAGCAGAAAGACTGCCTCCATTCTTGCGTATTCACAACAATTTGTTTTGCCAGCAAGGTCCCGCATGCAGTCAACATAATCCGTAGCCTGCTTCAGCAGGGATTGGCTGTGTTGCGGATTATGAAGACCGCAAGTTGTGATTACCCTACTGACAGGATGTTTTGCTACTTTTCCAACATGACAGTGAGGTGTTGTTGAGTACAGTTGGACAAAGTTCAATTCTGCGTTCAATTCTTGTGGAGTTTGAGGGCATGGAAGAAACCCCTGCTGCTGTGGATGTGAATTATATGGAAATTATATGAACTCTGAAAGAAATGTAGAGTTGTTTGAGAAGGTAAATCCCCTGCTTTTCTCCCAGCCTTGAGTCTCCTGTTTGTGTACTGGTTTCGCCCAGCCCCATGTTGCCTGTGCTCCCAGTGACAACTCCCAGCCTCCTTCTCCCACCTCATCATACCAAATTAGCCAGTACCTCAGCCCCACCTCCTCTGGTTCCCTTCAGCCCCTCTACAGCCTGTCAGCTTTGCCTTGGCTCCTCCCTCCCTCGGATGCACCAGAAACCATCGTCCTGATGACTCCACCTGGCTCTGTCTAGCTCCTCCTTCATCCTCTCTCCCACTGGCTGTGCCTCAGTCCTCAGGCCCCCTGGTTCCTCTGCCTCGGTCTTCAGTGTCAGCGTTGTGACATGGGCTCCATCTCCAGCGCTTCCATCTCCATCAGTCATCTTCATTGGGTTGTCAGCCAAGGCCTGGACTCGCATCTCCTGCTCCTGGCTCCTCCTCCCCCATTCCCCCATGGACTGATTTATTTGACCCAGACTCTTTTTCTCGATCTCCTGTTCCATGTCCCCCTCTAGAGACCCGCGCGCCCTCCCTCCTCAGTGGGAAATTGTACAACATGAGGAAGAGTCTTTCCCAATTTGTTTGTTCCTTTAATTGATGTATTCCATCCACATGTTGTCTAATTAATTAACTCATTAGTTCCTGTGTATTTATACTCCGTGTTTGGTTCCATTCCTTTGTCTGGTGTCATCTATGTTATGTGGATGGGTTTGCTTGTGTTCCTACATTTCTCCGTATTATTCCTGAATGTCCCCTTATCTCTTTACAGCAGCCACCCATGACACAGGGTACCTTTAGTGTCCCCTGCACATCCAAAAAAAACAGGGTGGATTAAAAAGTGATTAAAACAGGTCCTGATCAAGTGTTAGTATGTGATGAGTTGAGAGAAAGTGTTGAAACTATTCCTATAAGAAGAGGTTTGTGTGTTGTGTAACATGTGATGCTTTGACCTTTGAACATGTTTATGTGTCAGCAGCCTGTGCATTGCTCTCTCTCTCTCTGCTTCTCTCTCTTCTGCTGGTCTCTGCCTTCCTCTCTCTTTCATTCCCATGAGGTCAGTTTCACAGTAACCCGAGACCTTTGCATTTAAAATATATGTGACATTGCGCAGTGAAAAAAAAAGTGCTTAGTCTGGGGATGTTGAGGGTATTTTTAGTAGTGTTGTGAATAGCACCACTATTACTATTTTTAGATCAATTCTAATGATTTGTACAAACATCTAACACTAAGGATTCAACTTCATTTAAAGACATGAATGATCCTTAAAAAAATCCTAAAAAACTGAGAGATTTGCTAATACTTCTCTAAGAGATCTGATTGATGATGATGATGCAGACGATATATCCACAATTCCACAAAACTCATTTGTCCCTTCTCTTTGATTTTCCTTTTATCCTCCTTCTGTCCTTCGAGTTATTAATGACGGAGGTGGACACATGTATCCAAAATTCATTGTTTTTGTGTTTTTGTTATGTCATCCATATACTAGGCATCAGTAACTACATTAGCTCTATTTGAGCTTACACTATATCCAGACCACACACCACAATCCATTCATTACCTGTGTAATTATATTGCTTAAAAAATGGTACAGTGTAAAAAAAAGAAATTGTGAATTAAACTGAGATTATTGAAGTATGTTTTACAAAATCTCAGTCTTTCTACATTCAATATTTCATGTTGTGTTACTTATCATTTCTTTGTAATTATTTGTGAAATTTACTAGCAATTTCAGAGTGAAAATTTTTCAAAGTTAATCCTACACAAATTGTTTTCCAGTGTATTTTCTCAATTTGGCAAGCACTTCTCTGATTAGATGGTTTTACGCATTTTTTTTTTCAGTTTACAAAATAATCTTCACTACCAGGTTAGCAGCAATAATCTTAGCTTTGTCTTAGTCTTAAAAATTGTGTCAGAAGAGTAAAGTAACCTATTCCTCAAGCAGAACTGTGTTTTCCATTTTATATTCCACTAATGTAAAAATAGAATAATTATTTTTTATATTTGGACAGTACTTATGGACAATATTTAAATAGAATAAAAAATAACTGAAATCAATTCAGGTAGTTGTTAAGGCAACAAGTTGAAGTACTAAAATAACTAAATAAACTAAAAAGTAAAGCTTCATGAACTACAGACATATCGAGGGCTTGGAGCCAGAGGGGCATAAGTGGCTTTTAACAAACTTTACAGGAGAGACAAAACAAAATTTTGACCACATTTCAATCACCTGTATTAATAACCTTAAACCACAAACATTGCAACCACAGGCATACCTCCATGAATGAGTATTTAGGTTAAAAATGTATGGCATATATTAACACAATGACAATGTTCTAAAAAATTTTCAAATAAAAAAAGTCAAATATGTCAGATGCACCTTTTTGTTGCTTTATTCAATGCAGTTTATCTCAGATAGGTATTTTTGACACCATTGGATAGAGCTCACCGAGACCTTTATTTTGATATAAAGAACTCATATTCGCCCAAAATGCTAAAAAAAAAATCTAACTGCTTGCAAAAACAAAAAACCTGTGACCTATTCTAGGGGGGCTTTTTTCTTTCTAGAATGAGCTTTTTATCCAGACTTACATTGCATTCATGGCACTTTTATGCATTCCCTGTAAATTAAACCCACAACCTTTCGCATTACAAGCGGCATGCATAATGTTTGAGCTACAGGAATGCCATTTGCTGTATGATACTACTGCATATATCTAAGAAGCCAATTCTATTACACTCCCTTTTTCTGAACATCTGTGCTGCAGATAAAGAGCAAATGTAACTCATATTTATGAAATATGCATAAAACAGACCTTTATTTAGGCATTTCGGCAAGGCAGAAGTAAAGCATGGGGCTTATATTTGCAATTCCTCTTCAGGTAGTGGGAAAACAAATGCTTGACAAACACCAAGAGGGATGGAGAAAGAGAGGAAGCATCTCATTAACAAGCAATGAATTCTTTATCAGGTCAACAAATGGCTGCAGCACTCATATATCACAAGAAAACTGCAGAAAATACATCCATGTGTACATCCTTCTCAGATGTTCTTTAGATGCTAAATCTACTACTAAGAAGCATGTGCATTACAGTATGAGAATGTGCATGTCGATTTTTATAGATGTAGCCTACACAGCGGAGCACCCTGTTATGCTGCGGTAAAGAAATGCACAAAGCAATTTACTGGACTGGCTTTAATAAGGTGTTACCATCTGTAAAACTCAGCAGGGTTCACACTTGTACGTGACTGTGATAATGAAGGGGAGAGAATGTGATTTTATGTGTGCATGTAATGAGGATGATGGGAGAGGGGTGGTTTAAAGGCACAACGCTCCTGATCTAATCTGATCTATGCAAATGGCACAGGAATTAATTAGATACATTTAAGATCCATGCTTATTTCCACATAATAGACCATAACTCATCTGATTTCTGACAAATAAATATCCAGTACAGCTTCACAAATTACACCATACTGTGCATAATCCAAAAATAGTAAGAGTTGCACAGTAATAGGCCATTATGGAAGCATAGACTGTCTTAGACAAACACACCTAACACTGAAATTAAATGTGCATGTTAATTGGTCTTTATTTATTCACTTGATGTATTCTTGCTTATTGTAAGCATTTCAGCTACATGTTTTTCTACTAATGATGATGCAAAAAAGAACAACAAAAAAAATCATTTTAAGTGCACTTTGTTTACTATCAATAATGTGGTAGAGTTTTAGTGTCTATACATCGTTAAAGGTGGAGGGGAAGAAGCAACATAAACCCAGCAATGACAGAATCAGAAAATTAGATAAATAGTCTAATTTTATGGGTTTTTTAGAGCCCGATCTCATGAAAGTTCGTATCTATAGCACGGATGTCATTTCTCGTGCCATTTATACGCCAAAAACAGTTTTTGCATGTATATGGTACGCGTTTTCGCATGCATATGATACGCACTTAATGCGCGTATAATATGAACAAACAAACTTTTTTTTTCGATCAAACCGTTCTTGTCTGTCAGTCATATAATCACCTCAATGAGCATGCAGAGAGAAGTCCAGTTGTACCTTTCACTGTGACAATCTAAATATCAAAATCGTCTTCCATTACGATTTTCTGTATATCTAAATATGTTTAGGTCTTCACAGTGAAAGGTAAAACTTCCGAAATCTCTGTGTAAACAATGAGTACTCAGGCGAGATTTGTACATGTCCATTTCTTTTTCTACAATGATGTTTCTGAACTAATCTCAGCCAGCATGCCTTCTATCACCTTCGGGGATTTTTTTCAAGGGCAACAGTTTGTCCAAAAATGGCCAAATGCATTTTCCAAGCCTTCGTTTTGCCTGTGTTTCATGAAATGTATCCTTTAGCTATCGTGAGCGTCCTTTGAGGTTCGGCGTGGTCACGGAAACACATTATGTTGTTTTGTGATAATGAAGCTACTGTGTCTATCATTAAAAAAGGCAGATCTTTTTGCCCTACGATCATGCCATTCTTGAGATGTTTAATCTGGCAATCAGTCATATTTAATTTTATAATTAAGGCCGCACATATTCCCAGCCACTGGCTGATGCGCTTCATGTTTTCAGACGACTTCAGCCAACCTGGATTCATCACCCTGCCCTCCCCAAGAAAAGATAATATTAAATTAAACGATTTGCTCAATTCATCTAGATGGTACATCACTAAAGGCGTGGCTCCCTCCACCTTAAACGCTGGTTTGACCTTCTAATTCTTTTCAGATTCCTCTATTTCCCATTCTGATCACAACCGTTTGTTCCTTCCTCATCTATAATTACAAAACTCACAATTTGAAATATTCTTCCATCTGTAGATTGCACCCAGGAATTCAATTTTATGCAAAGTAACCTAATCTTTTAGGTTAACCTAACCTTTAATCCTAATTATCCAAGTCTTCACACCTTACCCTCTGTCCGCTTGCTACTCAAATGCATAGTCAAGTCTTATAGTAAACGCCTGCCAATCACATTGTCCATATTTCAAAAATTAATCATCTCCATCCGTAATGGTCTCTTCTCATCATCTGTTAATATTCTGCTATAATCCGTGGTTTTAACCGTGTTTTACGGCTTCATGAATTTACTTCAGAATCTAAACAATTAGATCCTGCCCACGGTCATTCTTTTTCTGATTTACGCTTCTCAACTAATTGCTTTACTCTTTTTCTTAAGCACTCTAAGAATGACTCTCAATGATCTGGTGTTACTCTTTCCATTTATATAACTGATAACACTTTTCTGTCCCTTCACATCCTTGATTAAATCTCTGAAAGTTCGTAATAGAACTCCCGACTATTTCCCCTATTTATTTTATCTGATGGAGCACCTCTTACTAAAGCTTGGTTGAGGACCCACTTAGCTACCGTTTTAGGGAATCTGCAGTCTATCTCCCCCTCGTTTCAAAGGTTATTCCTTCAAGCTCCTGGACAGATGGTCTTCCTCTGCATTCAAATCCTTTATAGAGCTGGTAAGTCCCGCCCCTTCTGCTAACCCCGCTGGACCTCTAGGTTAAAAAATAGTCAATGCAAGTGAATGAGAGAAAATAATTATTTTCTAATCCCGTTTGAATTTTGCAATGAATGTGAACATATGTTGTCTGTGAACTTTTTATATAATTTTTCATGTAAATAATGCTAAAATTTACACTGAAAAAAAGTGTGTTGGATTTACATGATTAATAGTGTACATCGGTCCAACATGAACCAATTAAATTGCACAAACATAATTTATTCATGTATCTTCAACAACATGGAATGAAGTCATTTTAAGTTATCCAATTAAGTAGTCTCAAAGTGATTTTAAAAGGCTCCCTGATTGGCTGTTTTGGGTATGCAAATTCATATATTCAATAAGATTTAATGTATTTTAGTGTCACACAACTCAAATTCTAGTATATAGCCTGCAGTTAGCTACCAATAGCACTTGTTAGCATACTGAATGCTAAGCACATATACCATCAGCAACAAGCAGAAGCTATACGCATAGTTGAATAGAGTCCACAGCCTAACCAAATGCTCCACTCTTCTCCACAATGGTAACCAACTGTAATTTAAATGGTTCTAATAATTCCAATGTAATTGAACATTAAACACAATTACACACTAACTTTTTCTTATTTTCTCAAAAATATATTAAATAACACTTAATTTCAACATTTATTCTCTCCTAATTCAGACATATGCAAAGCATGCTGGGAATTAACATGCACCGCCCAGTTTCAGTTAATGCAACACAAATCATTCATGTTATCCAAAACAAATGGATTAAGTAAACTTAAATTGTACATATATTTAAGCAGATTGGACACAATCAAATTAAGTTTGGACAAAATGTAAAGCAATTATGTTGCTTAAGCTAATTTTAATTAAGCAATTTGAACAAGCAGCAAAAATCTTTTTTTTTCAGTGTAGCGGGTAGAATTTTCATACAGTTAGACTTTGTGTGAGAGCACTTTGTGGACTACAACTCTTTCGACGTGTTTGATATACATCACCCCCACTAGCACACGGATCCCGCTAAACATGCCTGTGACTTTGGTGCACTTCACCGCCTTCTTTCAGGGAGAGGACAAACTAGTTGAGCGTGGTGAAAACCGTGATTTGTGGAGGGAAAATGTGTTATGCGGCGACGTCACATATGAGACGTGTAGTCTTTCTTGTTATGTCTGTTCCACAACTGCTAGCCAAAGAATCATACAACATACTGTCAAACTCCTTACATGAGAAATTATATAAAAAATTTACAGACAACATATGTTACATTCATAGCACAATTCAAACAGGATCAGAAAATAACAATTTTCTCTCATTCACTTGCATTGACGCTTTTTCAACCTAGAGGTCCACTTGGGAGTTTTACGGATGGGCGGACTTACCAGCTCTGTAAGACCTGATTCCAAATCCACCCTTGCTTTTGATCTAATCGCGATATGGACTAGTGTCTGTAAACCGCAAAAAGACTGTAAAAATGAATTGCGTTTCTGTTTGAAATAATGAACGGCACAGATGTGCACTGTTGTTTACTATACAAACGAAATATGGAAGACAACATTTCGTTGACTAGTTTTGGATAGATTATAAAGTTTTTACTGTAAAATAGACATCAAATAAGCTTTTGTTAGCCAGTTTCTGCTCATATTTTAAATATATACTGTAATATGTTTTGTCAAAAATAAACTCATCAAGATGTTATTCAATCTTGAATGTTTATTCAAATAGGCTTTATTCAAACTAATAAATCCTTTACTTTGAAATATGTATGATAAAATGTAGCCTATACTTTTAAAAAAAGAAAGATTACACTTGAAATATTGTTAAAATTGTAATTGTTCGTTGATTTACATGTGAACACTTTTTAATAAAATAGCAAAACCCCTGTTCCACAAACTAGAGCAGGTTATGCTTTGGGCTCAGGATAAGTTCTTGTCCCTCAGGGCGATTTACATTCCCGGAAGCACGAATGTGGGAGCAGATTTATTGTCCAGACGGGAGGTCACACACAGGGATTGGAAGTTCCATCTCACTGTGGTAAGTAAGACCTGGGTAAGATTTTACAAAGCATTGGTGGACCTCTCCGCTTCACAAGAAGACACGAACGCATCCCTGAAGTGTCAGCAGAGATTGTGTCAACTAGACTCATCAAGGCCACATCGCCACAACAGCCAGTGGCACTAATCCTCAACAAACTTGTCTCTATACCGGCGTGATGACTTCGATCTTCAACCAGATGGAACTGGATAATATTCTTAATGTTCTGATCCAATCTGACTTCTGACCTTTCATGCTGCCTAAATCTAATCATACACTGTTCGCTCTTTTGCCAGATGAGGCCATGTTTTTTTCTCCATTTTGTCAACTAATGGAGATTTGGTTCCTTGCCACTGTCGCCTTTGGCTTTTTGCTTGCTTAGTTGGGAACATTTAGGGATCAACAATATGAGGTAACACGTTATTTTGATGGTCCCTTTTGTTACTATAAGTAACTTTGCAACTACGTGTCAACAATCTCTTCGAAAAAAGGTTCATGTGAAAAAAGTTCCTGGGACAAATAGTTCCTGGTAATTGCGGTGGAAACGCGGCTTAAATGACCTTCCACCTACTGTAGACAACCTGAAACGAGGGATGGACAATAAACCAAGTTCCAACTACAACTTACATAAACCATGTAAACTAGATTTACTAATTAACTAATTTAATTAAATTTTTACAACAAAAATGAACCATCACTAAACTTACTTAAGCTGGACTATGACGTCATTTCTTCTAGACTTGCTGTACAGCCAAAACAAATCCGTTGCATTATTTTCCTGTTATCAATGTAAAGCAGCTTTAAAACAATCTGTATTGTAAAAAGCGCTATGTAAATAAAGGTGACTTGACTTAACTTTACTTGAATTGGTTTGGATGTTCATGTTACTCTCGGCTCACATGTCCTTGAGTCAACGTTTCAAGCTCATGTCTGAGGCCCTTCTCGTGTTTGTGCGCGCACACTACACAACCATGAGGGGTCCAGACTCTTCCAGTGCAGCGACATTGGTATTCTAGTTCCCATAGCGCTTAAATCAAGCACAGTTTTGAGAGTTGTTTTTAAAAGGGATCGTCTTCGGGTTACTTGAATGTAACCCTGTTCCCTGAAAAAGTGGAAACAAGATGCTGCGCTTTATTGCCGCATTGAGGGCGAGTTCAGGATATTCTTCAGACAAAATGACCTGGTGAGAGCACCTCTCACACATCTATTTATAGCCTATCATGTGAGGATTCCAATGATGTCATCATCAGAGGTTATTTAAGCCAAATTCTTGGCGTGTTTTCACACCCAGATTCACATCCAAGACCAGCATCTCATTCCCACTTTTTCAAAGAACGGGCTTACGGATTACTGTCTATATTAACTGTTTGTTTCTCTGTTTTGGTCAATCCAATGCATAATTAAGAAATTTCACTGACACATTATAAGAGGGTCTATGTTTAATGGATGTGTGTGTGTGTGTGTGAGAGAGAGTCAGGTATTCACAGAGACAAGAGTGTGATGGACAGAAACTGCTGACAGGGAAACAGCAGTCTGTAGAGATCAGCCTGTCATTTGCTCTACCTGATTATGCACACACCAGAACACTCAGTCAACATGAATGCTGTGTGTCATATCCAGTGTAATAGCAGCAATAACCTGACGTCTAAAAGAGGGGGTCGAATTCAAAATGATTAAGAGAAGCATACAGTATTTCTGTGTGTGTTATCTAGAGGTAGTTCTTTTGAATGTTGTCTTTAGTTTTTAGTGGCTTAGTGTTAAGTGCATCCCATACAAGTCATTTTGGACAGACCATATAAATATATTTCTACCCATCTTCTTTTCTTCGATGGTGAGTCCTTAACAAATAATGCAGGGTTTGATTGAACCTATCACACTGGGCATTGCCTTGTGGGTGATAGGGGGTAGATGCAGGAGGGGATAATCACTGCTAGTAAAATGCACTTTCGAATCGTATTGTGGTGCCCCCATAACCACCACCCCAACGCAATTTCGCCCCTGCCCCAGTAGAGGACTGTGCATACATCTGCTCCTTACAAACACTAGAAGGGTCTAAAACTGTAAAATACATAGCTACTACTTCTAATGTTCTTCTAGATAACAATCTCAATTACTAGCTTTGCCATAGTACTGTACAGCTCTCGTATTGCCTACAATAAGTTTCTATATTTTGAAACATTCCTGGCCAACACCAAGATCTGACAAGCTTAAAAGTGCGTTCTATGCCCTGATGCGCATGTTCGACATGTAGCCCACAAAGGACTTCCTCCTTCAAACTCGGACTTCAGGAGCACATCTTTAATTTGGCCCCCTGTATGTTATCTACAAATTAGCGATACAAAACTCCTCCCTCCTCTAAAAATGTCTCCCACTGCCACAGTAGTTCCAATGTCTTACCATCCTATTTGGCCCTTGCCAATCTCTCAGGTTTAACTCACTGACTACAATACACAAGAAACCTTGCAGTACTGTGGGCCTGCTATTGGGCTGCCCACACCTCGGGTGATAAAACAGGGAAGCTACATGTGGTTATCTGCTCATTTATTTTCAATGTACGACCCTTCTCTTGAAAATGCTTCCCCCAAATAAAGGTTTAGCTACTAACTGGGTCTGCCATGACAACACATATGAACTCACATTTTGATGCCCTGGCCTATAATACATTTCCAGATCAAATCTAGCCAGCTCTGAAGCCTATCTCTACTCAACAGCTCCAAACTTGGCAGTCTACAGATCACCTTCAAGGGGTTATTTTCCCTAAAGTTGAGAGGTATAGCACACACATCCAAAACAATAAAGCTGGGTGCTGGGCAATGAAGTTGAAGCAAAAAAGAGTAAGTCTGCACACCAGAAGATGCTCATCAGACATAAACAAGTGGGAGACACACCTCCATATATACAGCCATTCATGGTCACATGATCACACACATCCAATCAAATGGATGGGCCATTACATCACAGAAAAAAAGAGATAAAAGCATGCAAAAGGCAGATACCTACATGAATAATCCAAGACATATATAATATATAGTATAGCTAAAAAAAGGGGCCTGCAGTGTTTTAAGCACGGCCTAAGCAGTTATTATGGAAAAGTGTTCATACCACTTTACACTAATGATTGCTGAGCAAACATGTAAATATATAAAAGATACCACAATGGTGTCTTATATGTAACATATATCAAAAAGATCGCACAACACTAACCAGACCAAGACCATTATTTAAAGAGGAAAATGTTTGTGACATAAATACTTTATTTACAGGAAAGGCCTCAGGTCAAAGTCTTCATTCAGCCCTTTTGGAGCTAAAGTGTCCAGGGTATAGATCCAGAATGTTTTTTTTTTTTTAAGTAACAAGCGATTTATATCTCCTCCACGGAAGGGTTGTTTCACAAGTTCAATGCCACAGTATCTGAGAGAAGAAATGTTACTGAGAGGCTTGTGAGAAATGCACCGCTACTGGGCTTTTGATGTCATGATTACGGATGTTTGATCTGTGTTCTGAGATTCTTATTTTCAGTGGCCTAGTCGTTTTCCCTACATAGGCCAAGCCACACGGGCATTTAAGTAAATAAATAACATTTTTTGTGTTACAGGTAATCACACCTTTGACATCATAAGGTCTGGTGTGCGAACTTACTTTTTATTTTATTTTATTTTCCCTAAACACAATAAATGTGTGACCTAACAAATAATCAAGAAACTGATCTGTGACTGCCCAGTTCAGTGCCAACAGCTCTAACTTTATGGCACTATAATTCTCCATGTTTCGCTTGGATGGACTCAACCCACGACTTGCATATGCAATTGGTCTTCGCCCTTTCCCCTCTTGGGATAAAATTGCTCCTAAGCTGTGATGACTGTAATGAACATGCGAGCTCGGCCTATACATCATATTTTCAATTTTTTGGACAATCACTAAAGTAACCAGGTGACGTACAGAAACAGTTGATGAGTTGGTGGGATGGCATCAGGAAGATTTTAAAGAGCCCCTATCATAGCATTTGAAATGTCTTTTTGTTTTGGGAGTTTCCAAAACAGTTTAACGCGCATGCAAGGATAAACACTTTATTTGTCTTATAATGTGCATTTATTTATACCTGATTTGCTCAACGACTTCCAAATGATTCAGTTCGACAATTCATTTCCCAAACACCTCCTTTGAGTGATGCGAATCTGTGGCGATTGGTCAATTGACCCAGTCAGTTGTTATTGGTAAACCGTAGGCAGACTGGGCAACGGAACGGCCATAACTAGGATTATAGCTTGTCAAGTGTTGAAAATTGTATACAGTGAACAAACGTGTCAGAAAAAGTGCACTTTCCACACGGTCCCTTGCTCGTGTGTCCGTCAAGAGCAAGCTTTCCTGGCGAAACTCACATTGCGGCGGCTTTTGAGGGGCAGTGCTTATTATATAGAGCGAAGTCATATTTGGCTAAGTCGTTTAGAAGGTAATTGACATTTTTCAGTGAATGTCTGGTGAATAAAAATAAAACTAACTTTACCCCGCTTAGAAGCTGTGCGGAGTGTACACAGCATGCTACAGAAAACATAACAGCAAACATTATTCATAATACTTACAGATTGTGATTCGGAGGAGGACGAACCTGATCCATATACACTGGATACTGAGCCCTCCTTCGGGAACAACCGGCTTGTGAACCGACATTTGATTCATTTATGTTTTTGAATGATTTGTCATTAAAATGATGAGAACACAAGGTTCAGGGCTATACTGTTGTGGTATCGTTGCAAATATGAACTCTAACCACTGATTCTTCACATGCTCGTCCCTGGGCAATGAAAACAAGTGTCTGAACTGTCTTTGCATTGTAGAACACAGCGTCTTCTCGACATTCAGCTGAAGTATTTGAATGTGTTCTAGACTTCAAGTTCCGTCTGCGCACACAGTTGTTGGGAGCGGCCAATGAGCTAATGTTTCGTATCTACGTCACTTCGAAACAGCTAATGACTCGTTTCAAAAACAATTCATTTCATAGACTCAGAGTCGACTCTCACTTTTAAAAGACAATAACTTTATATATGGTGCACTTTAAGATATAAATCTTTGCAGGATGTTTTCATTCTCTTAGAGCTATAGTCAACACTACATGATCAGTCATTTTCAAAAATCCATGATAGGTGCTCTTTAAAAGACTTGTCAAAAAGGGGACCGATGGAGCATGCTGCCTAAGTTAAGAAGTGACAGATTGGTCCAACATTACTACAGAGTTCTTTGCAGGTGGGTTTTTAAACAATAAGATTCAGGATTTGTGGACACCCACACCATTCACAGTCATAGCTCTGCAGATGACTCTAAAGTTGTTTATACAGTTGCTCCTGGGGATGGATCTTGCCCACCTAAAAATGTCCATAGAGCAGAATTGAATGAGAAAAACATTACTGCTTCCAGTCAACAATGAACAACAATTAATGAGAAAATTCCCACAAATCCTTGTTTGGCTTCCCCCTCCAAATGAGAAACGCTGCCTGTTCTCTTTCTCTGTATTGTTAATAATTCATGGAGTTCTGCACTTTATCAACCCAATCATAATAGGAGATAGTATCTGGGTCACCAGAAAATATTAACATCTTTTTGTCTTTAGGCATAAATCACTTCAACAGATTTTGTAACTTTACTTGTGAAGGCCGAAGAGGCAGCTGAATAAGCCAGCCCTGCATCTGAAGGAGAATGTGAAGTTTCCAAAGGATCTCTTTGCTACAAACAGATAACGGTCAGATAAGTTTGATTTAAACCATGCTAATGCAATTCCACTAATGCCAACATAGTTTTCTAGTGTATTTAAAAGAATGTTGTGGTCAATTGCATCAAATGCAGCACTAAGATCGAGTAACACTAATAGAGTGATACAACCACGGTCAGATGATGAGTGCAAATCTTTTGTGACTCTAACGAGAGCTGTCTCAGTACTATGGTATGCCTACCGACTACAGATGTACATTAGCAATGTTGCTATAAGCTGGCTTGTTTACATTTAGCATTATACTAATGTTCATTAAAGGTGTCATCTGGAACTAAAAATCAAAACAAATTCCATATTCAATAACAGATGGGGGCAGTATACCTCCAGAAAGTGAGCTGTGCCGCAGCCACGCGCACTCTCACGTCTTCAAACAACACAAGCGAGCGCTGTTTTGCTCTTTTTCTCACGCATATTATTCAAATAATTTGACACGATAGTAAAAGTTTAGAAGACCGCAGTTTCATGTGGAGTATTTGGAGATTTTTGAGATCAGAGACTCAATGAACAACAACATCTCAACACTAAATGATGAAGACCGTCTCATAGACGCCTGTCTCAAAAACAAGCTGGTGCATTTCGACGATATGGGAAAATAAAACCCTGGGCTGTTATTTAAAGTTTACGGTATTCGTTTTGTTCATATTACACTTTTATTGTTAGTTTGAATTAATTTGACAGAGAGCATTCACTGATGTTGATCAAGCTAGCGCCATTCAGAGCTGCCAACTCTCACGATTTCACTGTGAGACACGCTATTGACACTTAGCAAGCAGGTTAGTTAAGCTCTCAGATTTTGTCAATTTTATTATGCAATTCAAACAATAAATACCGTTTTGGCGCTTGTTACACCACAGATCCCTAGCGCACGTGAACCGATCATCTCTATTAGCTAATGGAAAAAGAACATGAACACTGTTGAAAGATACAGTATGCTACAACTTACCAAAATGTATTCCTCATGCATGATGTCGACCAATCATTTTTGAACTCTTCCCTGAACTGAAATGTAGTGTGGGCTGTATTTCCCACACGACTGACATCAGATTCAAGTACACACACACACACAAGCCGCGCGAGTTACTCGTCTTTTGCAGTTTGGCTGGTGTTTATGTTGCCCACCCGCATACCGCCTCCCATGGCCGAAACTGGTATTACGACACCTGACGGGCCGGGGCTAGTAATTTAGCATGCTAATTTAGGTTTATATCTCGGCAGCAATATAACTTGTCATTTTTTTAATGACATCATTGCACTTATTTATTCTCATTCTTTTGATGCGTGTAGCTCATTTTTAGGATATTTTAACCTCAATATCATATGCCACTTTTAACATGCATTGTCCTCATCAAATAAATAAACAAAATAAATAACCTGAGGCAGTATCTTCTTCCCTTCTAGGGGAACCGGGTAACATATCTAACCCTAAGATGTTATATTACATTTTTTAAAAGAAATGAGGACACACCCAAAAGAAGGTTTTGAGTTTTTTTGTTAGGTTTAGCTTCTGGGTACAAATTTTTCCCAAAATATTGATAAGTAGGCAAACACACACAAACAAATAAACAAAATGTGCTCATGCGCATTTTCTTTCAAGAATTTATTAAGCTGAAAGAGTTGATATTTTCTTTGTTGTGATCAAATATAAAAATAAATCAACTTTAATTAAAACAATTTAAACGTCATAATAGAAAAAGTTTAGTCAGATTTTTGAATTTACAAATTGCATACTTGATATAGCCTATTTTTGGGGTGGAAAAGGTCTGTGAAAATTATGACATTAATCCAAAAATCCAACATTTATGGTGTCCAAGAGAGCTCAATGTGCAAGAAAATGCTTTCAAATGAAAAAAAAAAACACCCTTAGGCCTTGTTTACACTGCATGGTTCAAGTGACCCAAATCCGATTTTTTCCTCTCATGTGGCACAGATTGGATATGACCGGTAAATGTGTAAGCAGGAAAAAAACGCATGGATTTCGATTTTCTCAGATCGGATTCAGGCCTCATTCATATGTGGTAATAAATCGGATATGAATCGGATTACGTGCATTTGCGTGTGCCATGTAAGCAGACAAATTGGATATTCCCCAGTAAATGCGAGTCGTTCCGTCATTAAAAAGTGCGCGATTACATGCGCGATGGAAGAAAGGATACACACAGTGGAGCAATGCGGAGGTTTAATGTCTTTTGAGTGTTTGGGGCGAAAAGTGCAGGCAAAATGCAGGGTTGTTACAGAAATAAATCCGTATTTGAACACATTTCACGAGATATGAGGCATCGTTTTAAGTGCTCGTGGCTATAGTGACTCTCCTCTCCTCTTTTTTTCTCCGCTGTACGAGACCAATGTTTTGATGTCTTTTCAAGATATTGTGGAAAGAAAAACACTGGATAATTTTAATCACATCTGTATCCATTGCATTTCGTGCTGTTTTACTTAATTTTCCGGGTCAAAACGTCTACATTTGGTAGTTTCAGCAGTGTATAGTGTAAATGCAAAAATCGGATATGGGTCACTTTTAAAAGATGATGTAAGCAGGTCGTCAGAAAAAATCGGATATAGATCAGAAAATCAGATTTGGGCATCAAGACCTGCAGTGTAAATGCAGCCTTAGTGGGGCAAGGGCACCTCTCGCGACTTAAAGATGCGGGGGAGACAGAGACAGCATGAAGGGGAGGACCTTGTGCTGGTACACTCGACCAACAAATGCATTGCAATTGCAAGCTCCACTTGAGAAATCTCCAAGTAACCCTTGGTAGCCCCACTATCAAGGGTAGTGGGAGTGGAGGAGGCTGCAAAGTGGCTTCAGGCAGACAAAGGGGCCTTCCACGACTTCTACACCTCCTCATGCCCTTATGGGAAGAAAGGCACTGGGGCAGATCACGGCTGTGAACTGTGTGACCCGCACCCAGGATCCAATCATCATACCGTGAGCAGTCAGGACAAGGTGGAGGGTTCCACTCGAGTCCAATGCCCACGGCGGCCAGGGCAAGCATGGCAGTCAACTCTGTATCCAACGCGTTCTCATCCTTCAGCGTCATATAGAACGTTATGTGACAAAACGGCGTTATACTACGCACATGGCACCCGTTATCGTTAATATAACACGCGCTGTGAGGGCTAAGTTTAGGTGTGGGGTAGGGTCTGCGTGTCATATTCACGCTTAAGGATTTATAACGTCTTCTGGTTCGCGTGTTATATAAACGATAAAGGGTACCATGTGCGTAGTATAGCGCCGTTTTGTCATAAAGCGCTTTATGTGACGCTAAAGGATGAGAACGGGCTCCTGTATCTGACTCGGCAATAGCGACCACGCCCGAAGGTGAGAAGCTCAGCTCCATCTTCCTTTGCTGAGAACAATACCCGCTCTCTGGTGCTGCTATCGACATCTGATCCTAAACCCCGGAGCACCGAATGACATGCTTGTGAGAAGGACTCGCAACATCACTCAGCAGCTCGACGGCACACACACTGCAGAGGAGAGGGATCGCCCAGAGTGTTAACCACTCAGAAGGGGACTCCAGCCTTCACAACGAAGGAGGACGTCGCCATGGACGTCATCTCAGAATGCTCTTGTCCCAGGCATGTGAGACAGCAATCGTGGCCGTCAGATGAAGATGTCTTGAGACTGCAATGGACTGCATCCAGAAACACACAGATGGAAAGGCATCTTTAAAAGATGTTCGCCGACCATGCTTGCTCTTTTTGGGAAATGCTGAAGTGGCCAGGGGATTTCCTATACACTTAAAGGGTTAGTTCACCCAAAAATTAAAGTTAAGTCATTAATTACTCACCCCCATGCTGTTCCGACTGCGTAAGACCTTCGTTCACATTCGGAACACAAATGAAGATATTTTTGTTTTAATCTGAGAGGTGGATCACTCCTACATCAGGCTGGCTCTTGACGGCCCATAAAGTCATTAAAGAAAATGTTTAAATATTCCATGTGCCTACAGTGGCTCAACTATAAGTTTATCAAGCGACGAGAATACTTTTTGTGCAAAACCCCCCACAAATAACGACTTTATTCGACTATTACATTACTTCCTTATGGGTCATGAGACGAGAATTGAAGAGATTTCCAGAACGCATGCGCGAGAACTGAGATGAGGACGTTCTTCTTCGGACTACTTCTTGTTATCGGCTGCTCACCGCTTAGGAGTCTACCGCCACCTACCGTATAAGATGATGTGCTGATATAGCTGGAAGTGCTAAAACTTTCTGTTTACAAGCAGAGGAAGATGCGCGCTGTACATACGCTTTTCAATTACCGTATTTTCCGCACTATAATCCTTGATTTTCTTCTCTTACCACTCATTTATAAACAAGCACTTTCTATTTTTATATCATGTGAACTTATCCTCGATACTATTCCTTATAAAAAAAAACAAACAATTTGATTACTTTGATATCGCTACTTAGATCCAATTTTCCGAATCTAGGCTACTAGCCTTTAGCCCGCTAGCATTTCACGCGTGGCCCTATCGGCCGTCTCATTTTACATCCGTTTCACTGAAAAGATACGGTTTATTTTCGGCATTTCAGTCCTAAATTAGTGGTGATATTTGTAGTATCACTACTAATTTACTGTTCATCTTTTATAATGGCGAACACATCAGATGCGTGTCTAACGTTACCTCTGAGTGCAGGTGAGGAGTCGTTCGAGCTCTTCTCGGTGAAGCAGGAGCTGGAACACGTTGAGAAGCAGATCCGTGGTCTGCTGGTGAAGCAAGCCGAGCTGTTGGATCGGCGTTCAACGCTTGAAGCATCACGCGCCGATGCTCACAAATCAGTGGTTAGTAACGTTAACTCTTCTATTCAGACCTCGTCCACTCCACGTGTCTCTCTGCCCAGGAGCACACGATCATCTTGGATTTCTTTTACTCCGCCACCATCACAACACGGAGCATGGGTCACGCAGCGGAAGACACGAGCCAGGACCAGAGCTACCTCTCCGCCCCTCCGGTCTTCGAGATGCCCACTCGGAACCGCTTCTCCCCTCTTCGCGAACCGGAACGCGACGACGCCGTGATCATCGGCACATCCATGGTCCGTCATGTCCGCGCTAACTCGGGGAAAGGTAAGGTGCGAACTCACTGCTTCCCTGGTGCCCGTGTTCTTGATATCACCGCTCAGGTTCCCGAGATCGTGAGAGGTGACAAGCGCATCGGAGCTGTTGTGCTGGAAGCGGGAGCGACTGACATAAGGCTGCGACAGACCGAGGTTCTGAAGAAGGACTATTTGAGCCTGATCGAGACGGTACGCAGCACAGCGCCTAAAGCAACGATCATCGTGTCCGGACCGCTTCCCACGTACAGACAAGGACAGGAAAGGTTCAGTAGACTTTTTGCGCTCAATGAATGGTTAATGTTAATGTGTAATGAACAGAAACTGCTCTTTGTAAATAATTGGCATCTGTTTTGGGAGTGACCCAGACTGTATCGGGCAGACGGACTCCACCCCAGCAGAATCGGAGCGAGTGTTCTGTCGGACAACATCTCCGAGACGTTACGCACCAGATGACTAATAAGTCAAAGTCCAAATCACAGCCTCTGCTGTCCTAATTTAACTAATATGCATAGTGTGGAGCATTATATAGAAACTGTGTCCATTCCTCGTTTAGTGAAGCCAAACAATAAATCTAGTGTAAGATCTAGCAAAAATCTTATTGTAATTAAACCAGAAAATCTAAATATCAGTGAACAAAAACAATTTTTAAAACTAGGTCTTCTAAACATTAGATCGCTCACACCTAAGGCGGTTATTGTTAATGAAATGGTCACAGATAATAATTTTGATGTTCTGTGCCTTACTGAAACCTGGCTTAAACCAAATGAGTATTTCGGTCTAAATGAGTCTAGTCCACCAGGATACTGTTATAAGCATGAGCCTCGTCTGATCGGCCGTGGCGGCGGTGTTGCAACAATCTATAAAGATATTTTTAACGTTACTCAGAAAACAGGTCACAGGTTTAATTCATTTGAAGTACTTGTGCTAAATGTTACGCTCTTAGATGTAAGAAAGAAATCCATATTATCTCTAGCCTTGGCTACTGTATATAGACCTCCAGGGCCCTATGCTGAATTCCTAAAAGAGTTTGCAGACTTTCTGTCGGATCTATTGATGAATGTCGATAAAGCAATAATTGTTGGAGATTTTAACATACACGTAGATAATACAAATGATGCTTTAGGGGTTGCGTTTACAGACTTATTAAACTCCTTTGGGGTCAAACAAAACGTCAGTGGCCCCACTCATCGTCTAAACCATACACTAGATTTAATTATATCATATGGTACCGATCCAACTAATATAGATATTATACCGCAAAGCGATGATGTCACTGATCATTACATGGTGACTTGCATAATACGTACTGCTGAAATATGTCACGTTGCGCCACGTTATAGAAAAGGCAGAACAATCCTTCCAACCACTATAGATAGATTCTCAAATAGCTTACCTGATCTATCTAAGCTGCTAAATGAACCCAAACAAACAGATGAGTTAGAGGAAATGACTAGCAGTTTGAGTACCATTTTCTCTAGTACTTTAGATATTGTTGCACCAATAAGATTAAAAAAGGTTAGAGGGAAAACAAAAGCACCCTGGTACAACAGTGATACGCATGCTATCAAGAGAGAAACTCGCAACTTAGAGCGTAAATGGAAACAAACTAATTTAGAGGTCTTTAGAATCGCGTGGAAAGACAGTATGTCACGTTATAAAAAGGCTCTAAAAACAGCCAGGGCTGAGCATCTCCGCAAACTAATAAAAAATAACCAAAATAATCCAAGGTTTTTATTTAACACCGTGGCTAGACTAACAAATAAACAGACATCACCAGAGCAAAATATACTGTTACAGTTTAGTAGTAATGATTTTATGAATTACTTCAATGAGAAAATAGAAAGCATCCACAACATAATTATAAATGTACAATCCTCTATGGTGTCTCATGATTCAGCCTCAATTATGGCCCCTCTAGAACAACTACACCGCTTTACAGCGATAGGACAGGAAGAGCTAAATAAACTTATCATTGCTTCTAAACCAACAACATGTTTATTAGATCCAATACCCACTAAACTACTGAAAGAACTATTACCTGTAGTGGAAGAGCCTCTCCTCAATATTATTAACTCGTCTTTATCTTTAGGTCATGTTCCAAAAATATTCAAGCTGGCAGTAATAAAACCTCTCATTAAGAAACCGCAATTAGACTCAAATAACTTAGCAAATTACAGACCCATTTCAAATCTTCCATTTATGTCAAAAGTACTAGAAAAAGCTGTGTCCGCTCAATTGTGCTCTTTTTTGCAAGAAAATGATATCTATGAAAAATTCCAGTCAGGATTCAGACCGCATCATAGTACAGAAACTGCGCTAGTTAAAATTACAAATGACTTACTTTTAGCTTCTGACCAAGGCTGTATCTCAATACTAGTCCTACTTGATCTTAGTGCTGCGTTCGATCCTATAGATCATAAAATACTCTTGGATCGACTACAAAACTACATTGGTGTTCAGGGACAGGCACATAAGCTGGTTTAGATCGTACTTATATGGACCGTTCTCATTTTGTTTGTTTAAATGGGGAAGAATCAAAGATAACGCCAGTAGAACCATGGAGTACCGCAAGGATCTGTTTTAGGCCCTCTGCTATTCTCAATATATATGCTGCCACTTGGTAACATTATAAGAAAACATGGAATTAATTTCCACTGCTATGCTGATGATACTCAATTATATATTTCATCACAACCAGACTAGAAACACTAACTCATCTAAATTGACAAGTGTCTCTGAGAAAGATATAAAATGCTGGATGACGCGTAATTTCTTGCTATTAAATTCAGATAAAACGGAGGTATTACTTATTGGTCCAAAAAACTACTCACAAAACCTCTTAGAATACAACTTTAATATAGATGGATGTCCTGTTACTTTATCCACTACAGTAAAAGACCTGGGTGTTATACTAGACCACAACTTGTCTTTCAAAAATCATATTTCATATGTTACAAGAACAGCCTTTTCCACCTTCGAAACATTGCTAAGCTACGTAACATGCTATCTGTTTCTGATGCAGAAAAGTTAGTTCATGCATTTAGAAAATACGATCATATAACACTGATTTTATCATCTCTACACTGGTTACCTATTAAGTTCCGAATCAACTACAAAATACTACTAATGACCTATAAAGCCCTAAACGGTTTAGCTCCAATGTACTTAACGGACCTTCTTTCGCCCTACAATCCAACGCGTTCCTTAAGATCACTAAATTCAAGGCTTCTGGTCATTCCTAGGATATCTAAGTCCACTAAAGGAGGGAGGGCGTTCTCGCATTTAGCTCCAAAACTCTGGAATAGCCTGCCCAATACGGTCCGAGGCTCTGACTCGCTGCCACAGTTTAAAACTGAGACTAAAGACGCATCTCTTCAGTCAAGCATTCACATAATACTTACCTTTTATTCCTCTGTTATGCCATACGGAACCGTTTGCCACTGATCCTGTATTTACCGCGCCAGTGGGGCTCGACAGCCTTAGTCGAATCGGTTCGGCACGTATGGTTGGGTTGCGGAGAGTTTTGGGTTGCAGAGAGTTTGTGAGATAGTGTTTTTCTAACACCGACTCCTGTATAATGGAAATCATTATGAACATCAGCTATGCTAATTATTTCCCATCTGCCTTTCTGCTGTTATCTCGGACGTCTGTCCCGAGAAAAATGGCGTTTGTCAGGTCCAGTTTGTATCCAGCCTCCCACAGGGTTTTCAGATGCCCCAACGCCTGTGAAAGATGACGACTCAACGCCTGGGAAGAGACGACTCAACACTGGCGTATGTATACGGATTATGGCTCCGTATTATATATAAACAATATTTATATTTCATATTTATATATTAACAATATGAATGTGAGCCAGAGGAGAACTGGCCCCCGACTGAGCCTGGGTTCTCCCAAGGTTTTTTCTCCATCCGATCTGATGGAGTTTTGGTTCCTTGCCACTGTTGCCTTGCTTTGCCTGCTTTTGGCTTGCTTAGTTGGGGTTATATATTATTTTAATATTTAACAATATTATTAATCTGTGTTGTACTACTTTCATGTTATTACTGTGAAGCTGCTTTGACACAATCTGTATTGTAAAAAGCGCTATATAAATAAATGTGACTTGACTTGACTTGACTATAAGGCGCTCTTAAAAGCCTTTTATCTTCTCAAAAAAAATGACAGGAGCGCCTTATAAATGGATCATTATCTTATACGGTAGGTGGTGGTAATACTCCTAAGCGGTGAGCAGCCGGTAACAAGTAGTAGTCGAAGAAAAACGTCCTCATCTCAGTTCTCGCGCATGCGTTCTGGAAATCTCTTCAATTCTCGTCTCAAGGCCCATAAGGAAGTAATGGAATAGTCGAATAAAGTTGTTATTTATGGGTTTTTTCACACAAAAAGTAGTCTCGTCGCTTGATAAACTTATAATTGAGCCACTGTAGGCACATGGAATATTTAAACATTTTCTTTAATGACTTTATGGGCCGTCAAGTGCCAGTCCCTTAGGCAGCCTATGTAGGAGTGATCCAGCTCTCAGATTAAATCAAAAATATCTTCATTTGTGTTTCGAAGATGAACGAAGGTCTTACGGGGTTGGTACAGGGGGTGAGCAATTAATGACTTAATTTTCATTTTTGGGTGAACTAACCCTTTAACTGTGCATCGCTCTTTGATGGTGAAACCCACCGAATAAGCAGTGATGTAATAAAAATCCATGATCCATTTTAACGGAAGTGAGAGACTAAGTTTTACATTTTTGCAACACACCAGCTTGTTCATAACCTTAAGGGTACCATATTCAGACTAAAACCTAAAAAAAGTACATTTAGATTTCAGGGGGCCTTTAAAACTCAGAGGTGAGTGGGGCTTCCAAGTGAGATCCCAGTCTTTTCAACATTACATCAAGCGTGACTGACAGACAGGGAACTGAATAAAACCAGACTTTCTTTCCAGCACAAGCTACATGACCAGAGTGACTTGCACAGAAATGCACACTACATGTAAGTACAGCATCCAAGCACCTCTTGTTGTGAAGTGATGCAGTCACACAGTCACTTTGACCGTGAAGCTTCGATCACTAATCTGCAGGGATTTACCTCTGCTAGGGCTTTTCTGCTATTTTTTAGCCTGGAGGAGAATGAATACTGTAGACCATCCTGAGGACCAAATCTCACTGCCTGAGAAGCTCTGAGCTTCATGATCATATAGTGTATTAACTCTGTGTGCAGAAGGCTATTGTGTCTTCATGCCATGCCTCCAAAAACTATTCATAGTAACTTTCCCACTGAAAACACCTGCTTTGAGGCAGTGTTATTTTAGTATCATTGATATACTATTATAGATTTTGATAAAAAAAAAAAAAACATTTTCTATTATCACATTAATTTTAAGTCAAAGCTTTAGTAATTGTGGTGTTTTTTATTTATGTATTTAATTAAATTTTAATTCTTGTCATGTATTTAGTTTTAGTGAGTGGTTAACTGTGATTTCTTTAACTGGTTATGTCGAGTGTCTTCCAAGAAACAGAGAAACAGAGCTGAAAAGATAACACAGATGTCATGCACCAACTTAAAAATAATACACTTTTCAAACTTTTTATACAACCCTTAGGATGTTTATGATCACTTTTTTGCTTTAGAAAAAGTTTCATATTAAATCTAAAGGGTGAATTTATTAGACAGTGGCTGTCATAAGCTGTCATACCAAGCTCCAACCGCTCTGGCTGAGCTGTGATATAAACAAAACTTTATTGGCTAATAAAATAAAGCCATTAATTGATTAAGTTGTACACCTGTGGCTTGTTTTGTTGCTTGGTTTGCATGTGTATTTAAGCTCTTTGTTTCTTTCAGTTAATGTTCCATATTTCGGATGCAGGCTATGTGAATAGAGCATCACAGTACCGCCAACAGCCGGTGGGCATAAGTAAAAATTCAATACAATTTCTCCATTGACATTTGGGATATAAGCCATAAAAACGTAACCATACATGGTAGACTTAAAACCAGCTTCCTACTAAGTTATTGTATATGCTCATATAAATGCCAAAAGTTCATGGGGCACTAACCTTGTTTTAAGATAAATGCCTTTTATTTGTAATGTATTGGATAAGTACTTCATTACCCACAATCCCACAGTGATGCATCTGATTGGTGGAAGTCGTGTAACATGTCTGAAACCCCGCAAAGGTATGTGAAGACTGAAGATGGTGTTATGACGTAGGGTAAGTTCATTGGTCGCACCTCAGAGACGGCCCCGCAGCATTGGATGTGGAGAAGCCCCAGCACAGCCTATGAGCGAGCCAGATGCTCAAAGTTTTAGCATGCGTTTTACATATAAGCTTCAGTAAATCGAGGAAAAGGACTTTCCCTGCACATTCACTATATAAAATTCACTGGAGGAAAAAGTTCACATGGCCGTCGTCAGATTTGGAAGTCACTCAAAAGGCTCTTTCACGGCGGTTTATGGTAGGAGTAGTTCCATTGCTCAGAAATGAAAATATGTAAACAGGCTTGTACCCTTGACTTTTTGGAGATTTTCTCTTCAGTTTTTTCACTCGAAATGATATGTTGTATGCTTATGAGTTCAGCCATAACTGGTTACCCTCAGACATGCTCTAATACTCTTTAGATATGGATTTTACAAAATGTCAATGGGAGAAATGAATGGGAAATTTACTTCCGGAACCAGCGCTCTCTCGGGCTGTGGGTGGGACTGTTATTGTATTAAGTTTGAAGGGAAAATTTGCATGACAGTGACTCTACAGGACTGGACTTCAATAATCCTGAGACTAGAGACCGTACATAGGGTTTCTTATAGCAGTGTATTATGTGAATGCAAGATCCTCTAATGTGGTCTGTGCCAACAGAGAGATTGTAATAAGCTGTTTGGGCTACAGTTAACTAAATCCTTAGTGGATTAACCAGCTAAAATCAGCTTAGTGGAATTTGACTAATATGCTTTCTCTGAGTGGACTATTCTATATGAAAGTAGTTTTGTTGGTTCTGGTCTGGGCATTTACACAGTGCTGGGTAGATTACTAACAAATTGTAGTGCATTACTGTTTCCAAATTACACAAGGAAAACTGTAATTAGTAATCAATTATATTAGACATTTTAAATAATATTGTCTGACTAATCTATGATCACATTTAGATTACTTTTGACCTAACTTGTTAATCACATTGATTTGTTTAAGATATTTGGCTATATTGATATAGAAAGAAAATGTATTCTGTTCATTGTTATTACATGGCTCTGTGGAATATTTGTTTCTGACTGGTCAATTGCTCCATCCAGCGCTATGTTGTTCCCCAATAACAACTACTGAAACAGATAATGTTTTCTAGGAACGTTTTTGTGGAAGTTTTGCATTTGGTCAGCTAATAAATAATTAGAACTCATTGAAATCAATAATTTGTGTACAGTCGCTCTTACTTATTTCATACTGTCAGGAACCAATCAAAGTCATCCCAGGTCATCACGCAACGATCACTGTCCCCGGATTATTAATCACCTGCACCTGATTTCACTCTGCACTCACTGCCCAGTCAGCATAAAAACTCCCAGTTCACGTTCATTCACTGTCAAGCCTCCAACAGGAACGACCCTAACCAGTCCCTCCTTGATCCTTCTGAGCCATCCTGCAACCCCAGACGTAAAGTATACTCACCTGAAACATACTAACCTCTGTGTCCTTTTCCTGATGTTCCCAGAATCCGTTCCATGGTTCTTGTTCATGTTTTCCTGGAATCTGCCATGAGTCCTGTTTCCCTAAGGAGAAATTCTCACTTCCTGCTCAGCTACTGTTCGGACGCTCCTGCTTACTGCTCGGCGCTTTGCACTATCGCTTTTATATTTTTTATATATTTTATCTCCTTTTCACCTAATTTTAACTTCAACAAATCAGCACAGTGCTCTGACGCTTGGATTACTTAAAAAGTACTTCACACTTTTATTCAACCAGCCTCTCACTGCTTACATTCCGGGAAAGAGAAAACACAACTCCCAACATTCATAAGGATAAGAAAATGCCTCTTCTGGAATCTACTTGCTGCCCTAACTGCCACAGACTTTTACAAAGGATTGCAGTTCTTGAAACAAAGTTAAATACGGAACCGACAAACCAGACGGAACGCACAACAGAGCTTCGTCATGGACGCCCTCAGCACACAGCCAGTGAGTCCCATGAATCTAGTTCTCCTCGACAGGCTATACTGACTGTAGAGAGACGAGCCGAATCGACTTACAAATCGATGGCACAAACAGGGAGCGAGACCCAAAGGCACTAGAGACATCAGATTGTCACGAGCACCACATATTTCAGCAGTAGCATCATCTACCCCAGATATGACTCTGACAAGGATTGCAACCACTGGTCTCCTACCACCACCTATACATCTTGAGAACAGATTTGAAGTGTTAATGAATGAGGAATCCCTAAATTTGATGAATGTGATCGAACACAGACTGAGTCAGCCTGTAGCTAACACTGATGCAAGCCGGCTCAAGGTCGAGCAGACAGCGGCACTCAGCTCAGAGCACAGCCGGGGCCCAGGACTCTGATAGTGGGCGACTCCATAATCAGAAAAATTAGTCAGCAGGGATACAACTACGTGCTGCCTTCCACAAGCAACAACTTCTGATGTAAACAGGGAACTTCAGAACATTCTTATGAAACATTAGACTGCAAATCGACTCATCGTTCATGTGGGGGAAAATGATATTCATAAAGAGCAGTCGGAACTCCTTAAGAAGGATTTCAATGAACTTTTTGAATCACTTAAAAGACTGAAAGTTGAAACATTCATCAGTGGACCACTCCCAGCAAGAGGAACAAACAGGTTTTCACGGTTGCTTGGGCTAAACACATGGCTGCAAAAAACCTGCAATATAAAAGGAGTGAACTTTATTGACAACTTCAATCTTTTCTGGAGTCAGAGGCAACTGTTTCAACGGGATGGCAACCACCCAAACAAACTTGGTTCAAGAGTGCTAAAGGACAATATCTACTTCTCCCTCCATCATCCTTCTGCAGTGTGTGCCAATCCATTCAACCTGAATGGCACACATACACCTGGACACAGTATGAATGACCACAGGACTTCAATTCAGCACCTGAATGGATATATTGTTGACACACAAGGACAATGATAACACCACTCCGCCACAACAACCTCTGCTCACGGATACAATCTCAGCAGAGCCCTGCCCACAGAGCTCATCACAGTCAGACTATGACATATCAGAACTGCTCCAAGATTCAACACCCAAGGACGACTTTCTGGAAAACAGCCAGGGACACCAGGACAGCATTGTACAGCCTCCAATAACACCAGAGCAACAGCCCATCTCACCTGACACGTTATCACTCTCTCCAGCATCTCCACTTCTGTGTTTCTCAGAGAAAATGGAACAACTGGTGTCTGCTGGAACCAGACTATCCCACTCTTTTGCTGCAAGCCCCCAAATACCAACCAAAAAACGGCAGGCCCCACAACCACCAAAGCCTGCGGGCCCAGCTCGCCCTCCTCCTCCCCCTCCTCCTCCCCCTCCTCCTCGAAGAGCTCTTCGGCCTCTGCCACAGCGCCAGGGCCCACACCCTCCTCCATCGGCTCGAGGTGAACCAAAAACAACTGATACCAGCTCTAAGTGATGTATATTCGGTTCCCTCGCTATGAAAACAATAACTTTATCAAATGTTTACAAAACAAGCGGGAACCCAGTGTGCCTGAATCTTTCTCTATTGCTGTTCATTTACATGATAGAAAATCTAAGGCCTTCAACAGCCGTACAGCAAACCCATCTAATCTGGTGCCTATTCCACGCCAAACTAAGATTGCTGTGGGGACAAAAAGTAAGACTATTAAATTAGCACTTTTAAACATCCGCTCCATTAATAATAAATCACTTCTAGTCAATGACTTAATAACCACATACAACCTGGACTTCATGTTTCTAACTGAAACTTGGCTAGAAGACAGCTGTAGTGCAACGGTCCTAAACGAAACATCCCCTCCAAATTTTACTTATATGAGTGTCTGCAGAGCGGGTAAGAGGGATAAACATCATTGATAAACATCTTTAAAAAGAACAGCTAAGCCCCCGCGGCTTAGCTGTTCTTTTTAAAGATGTTTATCAATGTAAGCAAATATCATTTGGAATTACTCCTCTTTCGAATATCTGGGTATTGTGTTAAAAGGTGCTCCTCATATCTTACTTATCATTGTTTACAGGCCTCCAAAATACTCTTCAGCCTTTGCTGAGGATTTTACAGAACTGTTATCAACAATTGCCTCTGAGTTTGACTGTTTTGCCATTGCTGGAGATTTTAACATTCACATAGATAATGCAGAAAACAATATGGCAAAAGAAATCAAAACTGTTTTAAAAACTTTTGATCTGACACAGCATGTACATGGTCCCACACACAATCGTGGACACACTCTAGATTTACTTATCAGTACGGGTTTAAACATCTCATCGATTGTTATTAAGGATGTAGCACTGTCTGATCATTACTGTATTTTCTTTGATATATTGATCTCTCCTGCCATTGAAGCTAGAGCTGTGTCTGTCAAAAAGAGATGCTTAAATGAAAACACTGGTGTGCTATTTATGAAGGCTATATCCTTAAAACCAAGCATATCTGCCGACTCCGTTGATTTTCTCCTTGATTCTTTTAACTCAAAAGTTAAGAGTGTAATTGATGATATTGCTCCTGTGAAAGTCAGGAAGAATAATGGTGGACAAAAAGCACCTTGGAGAAACTCAACAGCAGTGCAGAATATGAAAAGACAATGCAGAAGAGCAGAACGCATGTGGCGGAAGACAAAACTTGTAGTCCATTATAACATCTACAAAGACAGCATCCACGCTTTCAATAGGGAACTAGGCAAAGCTAGACAGACTTTCTTCTCAAATATTATAAACAGCAACTTAAACAACACACGCACTCTTTTTGCTACTGTAGAGAGACTGACAACCCCCCCAAGCAAGATTCCCATAGAAATGCTCTCAGAAAGGAAATGCAGTGAGTTTGCTTCTTTCTTCTCTGAGAAAATCAATAATATCAGAAAGGTGATCAGCACATCCTTGAGTTGCTCTGGGGTCAGGCAGATCAGACCACAACCTGAGAAATTAGTAACTATGTCTGATTTCGAAGAAATTGATGGAACAATTTTGGTCGAAACTGTACAGCACCTTAAAACATCAACCTGCGCCCTTGACACACTTCCCACATCTTTTTCAAAATGTGTTACACAGCTTAGAAGCAGATCTCCTAGAAGTGGTAAATGCCTCACTTCGCTCTGGGAGTTTTCGAACTCCCTGAAAACTGCAGTTGTCAAGCCCCTCCTGAAAAAGAGCAATCTGGATAAGACCATCTTAAGTAATTATAGACCGATCTCAAATCTTCCTTTCATAGGCAAGATCATTGAAAAGGTTGTCTTCAATCAGCTGAACAAATTCTTAAGCTCAAATGGATACTTTGACAATTTTCAATCTGGTTTCCGATCGCATCACAGCACAGAGACAGCGCTCATAAAGATAATAAACGATATTCGCTTAAATACTGACACAGGCAAATTATCCGTGTTGGTACTACTCTCGACCTCAGTGCTGCATTTGACACTGTCGATCACAACTTACTTCTTGACAGGCTGGAAAACTGGGTGGGCTTTCTGGGATAGTCCTAAAATGGTTTCAGGTCATACTTAGAAGGGAGAGGTTATTTTGTGAGTATAGGAGAACATAAGTCTGAGTGGACATCCATGACATGCGGAGTCCCTCAGGGCTCGATTCTTGCGCCACTCCTATTCAACCTGTATATGCTCCCAATGAGCCAAATAATGAGAAAGAACCAAATCGCTTACCACAGCTATGCAGATGACACACAGCTCTACTTAGCCCTATCGCCTGAACGACTACAGCCCCATTGACTCCCTGTGCCAATGCATTGATGAAGTAAATGGTTGGATGTGTCAAAACTTTCTTGCAGTTAAACAAAGACAAAACTGAAGTCATTGTGTTTGGAAACAAAGATGAAGTTCTCAAGGTGAATGCATACCTTGACGCTAGGGGTCTAACAACTACAAATCAAGTCAGGAATCTTGGTGTGTCTCTAGAGTCAGACCTTAGTTTCAATAGTCATGTCAAAGCAATAACTAAATCAGCATACTATCATCTGAAAAATATTGCAAGAATTAGATGCTTTGTTTCCAGTCAAGACTTAGAGAAACTTGTGCATGCTTTCATCACCAGCAGGGTGGATTACTGTAATGGCCTCCTCACTGGCCTTCCTAAAAAGACCATAAGACAGTTGCAGCTCATACAGAACGCTGCTGCCAGGATTATGAGCAGGACCAGAAAATATGAACACATCACACCAGTCCTCAGGTCTTTACACTGGCTGCCAGTTACATTTAGGATTGATTTTAAAGTATTACTACTGGTATATAAATCATTCAATGGGTTCAGGACCTCAATATATTGCAGATATGCTCACTGAATATGAACCCAACAGATCACTCAGATCATTAGGATCACATCAGGCTGAGAATACCAAGGGTTCACTCAAAGCATGGAGAGTCTGCTTTTAGCTATTATGCCAGCTGCAGCTGGAACCAGCTTCCAGAGGAGAATCAGGTGTGCTCCTACACTAGTCACATTTAAATCCAGACTCAAAACACATCTGTTCATCTGTGCATTTACTGAATGAGCACTGTGCCACTGTTCTGTCCAACTGTTTCTAAATTGTTCTAATTGTTTTATTTTTATCAGTATTTTTATTTTTTATTCTAAACTGTTTTAATTATTCTGATTTCTTTTGAATATTTTAATTTCTTCTATGTAAAGCACTTTGAATTGCCATTGTGTATGAAATGTGCTATATAAATAAACTTGCCTTGCCTTGCCTAAGGAGGCTCTGCAAGGGAAAGAGAAAGTATCACTGAACTGGTTAGTTCACTGTCAAGTGCACTTCAAAGGATCTACTCACCTGGAATCCTTCCTGAATCACATCTATCCACGGACGATCTGTAAAGAGAGAAACTCAAGTTATTGATCTGTGTTATCCTTCACGTTATTTCTTATGAAGAGGATTCACTCACCTGGATGCATTCCTGCCACGTATCCTCCTCAAGATCACCGTTGAACTCCTGAAACCCTGCATACTTACCTTTGCTTTAAATAAAGATACATTTATGTTTATCACTTACCTCTGTCTCCGAGCCTGAATCCTGACAGAAGGCTTGACCTAACAACAGAAAGAGGTGAGAGATGGATTCCAGACAGCCCGCTGTTGCTACCAGCCCCACGCCAACCACCGCTCCTCCGGCAAGACCCATGTTTTCCCCAGTGAGTACTTCCGTAAGCGCCGCTTCTTCGATTACCTGCTTTGCAACTCCCCCGTCGCGCCCAGCGCCATTCTCTGGTCGGGCGGAGGATTGCAACGGATTCTTACTCCAGTGTTCGCTTGCTCTGGAACAGCAAGTTCAGCTCTATCCGAATGAGAGATCGAAAGTGGCATTTATCATTCAGCAACTCTCTGGAGCAGCTCTGAGGTGGGCAGAGGCGTTATGGATGAAAGAATCCACAGTGGTTGCATCAGTTCAAGAGTTTGTTAAACATTTTAAGGAAGTTTTCAGACGACCCGCAGATGATTCATCGTTTGGAGAACAGCTCCTACAATTACGTCAAGGGAAAAAGTCATTATCTGAGTATTCTGTGGAATTTCGCACACTTGCATCAAATAGTGGATGGAATGAGAAAGCTCTGATTTCTGTTTTCCGCCGAGGATTAAACCCAACTTTGCGCCTCCAACTGGCGATCTATGATGACAGCTTAGGAATTGAGAAATTCATTCAGCAAGCCAAGCGAGTCCATCAAAGATCTTTGAGTTGTTACGCTGATCAGTCTCATCAACATCCTGTGTCTTCTCAGAATCCCAAGAATTTCAGTCCAGAAAATCAAGTTGAAGAGATGCAAGTCGACACTACCAAAATTTCTCAGGCTGAACGTGTTCGTCGAAGAGAGCTGAAGTTATGTATGTACTGTGGTACCAAAGGTCACTTCAGACTTAACTGCCCAATTCGACCAGGGAAAATGATGGTAAGCTCAGTCTCTAATCAACCCATTGTCTCAGCACCACTCACGATTCCTGTGATATTAAGGATTCAAGAAAAATGCATCTCTGTAACAGCTATCATCGACTCAGGGTCCGCGGGAAACTTCATTTCTGGAGAACTCTGTAAGAGACTCTGCGAGAGACAACACTCCCAAGTCCTACGCCATCTACGCCGTAACGGGTGAGTTAATTAACAAGAAGAGCGTTACTACCCAGATTATTCCTATTCAATTGTGTGTGGAAGATACGCATCAAGAGTGGTTTGAACCATTTGTGCTTCTAAACAGTCAAGCAGATCTCATCCTTGGTCGACCATGGCTCATCCTCCACCAACCCACCATTGATTGGACGTCTGGGAAAGTCCTGCAATGGGGATGTCAGTGTCCAAAGATCAACGATCCAGTATCCCGTCTATCCAGTAATCCAAAGAACCAAGTGCTCAAAGTTAACTCCACGTCTATTGAGAGTCCCACAGAAAACCTGTCAACTAATATCCCAGCCTGTTATTCCAAGTTCTCTGATGTTTTTAATCCTGTCACTGCTTCCAAGTTACCCCCTCATCGACCATGGGATTGTGCTATAGACCTGATCCCTGATGCACGTCTCCCCAAGGGTCGAATTTACTCCCTGTCTATTCCAGAGCAAGAATCCATGAAAAAATATATCCAAGAAGCTTTAGATCAAGGTTACATCCGACCTTCCACATCTCCTGCCGCAGCAAGTTTCTTCTTTGTGGCCAAGAAAGACGGTGGTTTAAGACCATGCATCGATTACAGAGCCTTGAATCAAGTCACTGTGAAGTTTAGCTACCCTTTACCTCTCATACCAGTTGCTCTCGAACAACTCAGAGAGGCGAAGATGTTCACCAAGCTTGACTTACGGAGTGCATACAATCTAATCCGAATCAGAAAAGGAGATGAGTGGAAGACTGCTTTCATAACCCCTGCTGGCCACTACGAATATCTTGTCATGCCATATGGATTGGTCAACGCTCCTTCCGTTTTCCAAAGTTTCATGGATGAGGTCCTCAGAGACTTTCTAGGGAAGTTTGTTCTGGTCTATATCGATGACATCTTGATCTATTCCAAGAATCCAACCGAACACCAAAGACATGTGTCTCTAGTCCTGCAACGTCTCAGAGAATTCACTCTGTTTCTGAAAGCTGAGAAGTGTACCTTTCATCAAAGCACCATCGACTTCCTGGGGTACATACTCAGCGATCGAGGAGTGGAGATGGACCAACAAAAGACCGAGACCATCCTGTCCTGGCCAATTCCCAAGTCCGTGAAGGAGCTTCAGAGATTCCTCGGGTTTGCCAATTTCTATAGGAGATTTATCAACCAGTACAGTCTTCTCACTGCTCCATTGACCTCCTTGTTAAAAGGAAAACCTAAGATCCTGCAATGGACCCCAGAGGCTGAGAAAGCCTTTAACGCTCTGAAATCTGCCTTCACCAGTGCCCCTTTGCTTCACCATCCAGACCCTGAAAAACCATTCATGGTGGAAGTCGATGCCTCCACCACCGGGGTTGGAGGAATCCTGTCCCAATGTTCCGAGTTCTCCTCAAAGCCACTCCCCTGTGCATTCTTCTCCAAGAAGTTTTCTCCAGCAGAGGCAAACTACGATATTGGAAATTGAGAGCTTCTCGCAGTAAAACTTGCCTTAGAAGAATGGCGACATTGGCTAGAGGGAGCCAAACACCCATTTCTAGTCCTAACCGATCATAAGAATCTCCAATATCTGAGAGATGCCAAGCGGTTAAATCCACGTCAGGCCCGATGGGCGTTATTCTTTACACGTTTCCATTTCAAGATTGCCTATCGTCCAGGATCCAAGAATACCCGTGCAGACGCTCTTTCCCGTATCCATGCCCCTGAGAACCCTGTTGATCAACCTGAGACCATTCTACCCGAGAGGTTATTCGTAAATCCTATCCAGTGGGAAATAAAGGAACAGCTCCAAGAATTGGCTCACCAGCAACCCAGAGTTCCCGGATGTCCTCCCGGGAAGATTCATGTTCCCGAAGAATTTCGCAATGCCTTGATTTCCTCAGCTCATTCTTCAGTGGCCACTGGACACCCAGGTATAAACAAGACCTTAGCCACACTTCAAGAGAAGTATTGGTGGTCTCACATGCGCCAAGACATCACTCAGTTCATTCAAGGTTGTATCCCATGTGCCATCTCCAAGGTCCCAAGAAATCTGCCAGTGGGGAAACTGGTCCCCTTGCCTGTTCCAAATAGACCCTGGTCCCACATCGGAGTGGACTTTGTTACTGATCTTCCGATTTCTGACGGAAATACTTGCATCCTAGTAGCCATCGACCGTTTCTCAAAAGCATGCAAATTCATCCCATTAAAGGGACTTCCAACCGCCTTTGATAGCTGTCATGAGCTTCTAATGGAACATGTCTTTCGAAATTTCAGGTCTTCCAGAGGACATTGTCTCCGAATCGAGGACCACAGTTCATTTCCCGAGTCTGGCGATCATTTTCACTCTCATGAATGTGACAGTGAGTCTGTCTTCCGGGTATCATCCACAAACCAATGGACAAACCGAGAGAAAGATCCAGGATCTAGGCTCGGTTCTTGCACACGTTCTGCCACTCCAACCAGAACATCTGGAGTAGGTACCTCATCTGGGCAGAATATGCACAGAATTCCCTCCGACAAGCATCCACTCAATTGACTCCATTCCAATGTATCCTTGGTTACCAACCTCCTTTTATTCCCATGGTCCGGTGAACCTTCAGAAGTGCCCGCGGTTAACAAATGGTTTGAGGAGAGCGAACAGGTTTGGAACCAAACTCATCAGCACATCCGACAAGCTGTGAATAGACAACAGCAGTTCGCTGACACCCGCCGAAGACCCACGCCAGAATACCAGCCTGAGCAACTAGTCTGGCTTTCCACTCGAGATATCAGACTGCGCCAGTCATGTAAGAAATTAAACCCCAAGTACATCGGACCCTTTCCTATCGTCAAGCAAGTCAATCCAGTTACTTACCAGCTCCGGTTGCCCCAGAATACCGTATCCATCCCACGTTTCACGCCTCCTCTCCCTGACTTCCCCAGTCAGTCAGCGGAGGTTCGAACCCGAGGAAAATCTCCCAATACCACCCACTGAACCAGAGTCCATCTACCTCATCAAGAGATCTTAGACTCTCGACTGAATACCTCATTGACTGGGAAGGATATGGGCCAGAAGAAGAAGTTGGGTACATCGATAATAATGTTCTTGATCCCAGTCTGCTCCTGGAATTCCATGCTCAGCATCCAGAGAAACCTGCACCACGACCCAGAGGCAAGACACCCCACGACGTCAGAGGTCCAAGGTCCGCTAGCGCGCGACTCTGGGGGTAATGTCAGGAACCAATCAAGAGTCATCCCAGGTCATCACGCAACGATCACTGTCCCCAGATTATTGATCACCTGCACCTGATTCCACTCACTGCCCAGTCAGCATACAAACTTCCAGTTCACGTTCATTCACTGTCAAGCCTCCAACAGGAATCGACCCTAACCAGTCCCTCCTTGATCCTTCTGAGCCATCCTGCAACCCCAGACGTAAAGTATACTCACCTGAAACATACTAACCTCTGTGTCCTTTTCCTGATGTTCCCAGAATCTGTTCCATGGTTCTTGTTCTGGAAAAGAGGAAACTCAGAGTTATTGATCTGTGTTATCCTTCACGTTATTTCTTATGAAGAGGATTCACTCACCTGGATGCATTCCTGCCATGTATCCTCCTCAAGATCACCGTTGAACTCCTGAAACCCTGCATACTTACCTTTGCTTTAAATAAAGATACATTTATGTTTATCACTTTACCTCTGTCTCCGAGCCTGAATTCTGACAGTCAGTGTCTTTGTCACGATAACACAACATAAAATAAACTGTCATGTGGTTGGCTTTGACACTGGCTGTCATGAGCCCATTATAACTGTCATGATTATTGTGTCATGACTACAGTGGTACACATTGAATTTGTCATTAAAAAGTTATAATGGCTTCATGACAGACAATGTCAAAACCAACCACATGACAGATTAATGTAGGGGAGAGCGGGGCACAACCTAACGCATTTTGGTTTTGGCTCAATTAATTAAAAAATAATTAGGTTAGATTAATACTTTTTTACACAAGCTACATACACATCTCTGCTACGAATGACCACTTAAAAAAAATTTCTAGGACCTACCATTTTCGTACAGTTGCACTGAAAGTGACAGAAGTGCAAATGTTACAACTTACCCCATATGCAGGATTAATTGTAACAGACAGAGGGGTTAGTTGTAACACACATAATTCAGTACTATTTTATTTGTATAGTTTGATATTGTTTGTGCATCTGTATAGACAGATATCCATACATCCATCCCTCATCCAATCATCCTTCTATTATGGATCAATATCATGGATAGAGACATAGAAAAGGGCTGCATAGTTTTGCAATAAATAATAATAAATACAATTATAAATATTGTAATTGCAATTAAATTAGATTTGTGTGTGGCAGCTGCATGTACAATTATTATTATTATTAATAATAATAACAGTAATAATAATACAAATGAGCTTAAAATAAAAATTTAAAGGGTTTATTGCATTAATAACAGGCCATATTTTTAATAAATAAACAAGTTATCATTCATAGTACACTAAATTTTAAACATTTTAAATTCCAACATTGTTTGTGAAAGTCTAACAAAGTTAAATGTATAAATAAATACTCAAACCTGAAAAGTTGTGTGGCTCCGTTTTCATTTGATTATCATTGTACACTTGGCGGCTTAGTTGTAACACTCTGTTACAACGAACCCCGCTGTGTATTACATATTTTAAGCCTAGCTAACAGTCGCTAGGAATTGCTGACATGTTTCAAAACGGTGCTATAATTGAGCCAACAAGACAGTGATTAAGGCAATATAAAGTTGGATTTGGAAACGTATACACCCAACTCAGAAACCGAAAAAAAACAATGATGAAAAAAATTACTTTCATGGTGTCAAAACATCTTCACGAAATATAATCAAAACTTTTCGCGAATTACGGGAGACTGTCTTCTGGCAGCAAGAGAAAAATAGCGGAAAGACAACCTGCTTGATCCTGACGAACTATGTAAATGGTCCGTTACATTTAACCCCGCGTTAGGTTGTGCCCCGCGCTCTCCTAATGTTAACCAATAAAGCTAGGTGGTTTCTTAAGTTTGATCATTAATCTGCTATGTCATGTTTATGACAGGTTGTGTTGTCTTAGTAATGTGAAGTTGTCATGACAAAGACACTGACAGGTTATGATGTATTAGTTTATGTCAAGATGTCATAACAAAGACATCTCAAACAATGTCATATTTGCATAAAAATGTCTTAACTGAGCGAATGACACTTAATGACAGTTGTCATAAACATACATAAAACTTCATTTATATTCACAAGATATGTCATTATATGATTTTGAAGGTGTCATGTTAGTCTTATACAGTACACACCCCTTCAAGTAAAGTGTTAACTAATTTATTAAATAAAAACAAAAATAAATCACATAAAAAGGTGTGACCATTAACCAACATCTGAAATGTGTGAAGATGCACATTAGTGATCTGAGCGGGATGTTTTTTTTTTATCTCGCTCCCACAAAATTATGTAAGGCTTAATATTTTACTATATTCAATATTTACAATATACTTCATATTTTATCCGCTCCTGCCGAAACTTTGTCGTTTTGTCCTGTTCCCGCCTGCAAAATCCCATAGGCAGAGGTCTACAAGGATTTTTCAGGCCCCAAGTTCCGGTACGATTCAATCTCGTTCCGGTGTCTATACACACAAGACGCTTCAGATATCCAGTGACAGAGCTTCTTTCGTGCTGTTTATGTATTTTGCGATAGACCACGATTCATTTCTTTCTCCCACTTCCTGCACACATTTCACTGTCTTTCCTCCCATTTGGGAATCCCAGCATTTTAATAACAATTTGTGCATTTAACTGTTTGAACGATAAAAACCAAAGACATCGTAATACACAATTAAGCACAGATGCAGAAGCTGAAGTGTGAGTCCTTAAGCAACATTTTCTTGCTCACCAAGCCTCCCATTTCTGTCTAGATCATTTCAAGCACAACAAATTATGTATTTTCCAGAGCGCTATAGGTCTTAGATAAGAACATGCCTCAACTCTCCAGAACTCTTCTGCGGCTTGAAGAAGAGTGATATTGTAATTGATAGAAAGACTGAAATGGTATTTTCTTGTAAAACATAATCCAATGATCTTTGTTTTATTTACAACTTTTAAGAAAACTATATTTCATGGCCCAGAGACAACACAACTGACAACAGATGGTTAAGTTGGGTCCTCAGTGGCCAGCAGAAATGATTGTGAAATACTCTCTCTCTCTCTCTCTCTCTCTGTTTGTTTGTTGTTGTTGAGATTGAGGTAGCTCTAGATCTACTCACATTAGACTGAACCATAAGCCCAGCCTCCCTCTCATTCATACCACATTCAATTAGAGTGACTCACCTTCATTAGAGCCTCTTCTGTGTCATCTCTTCTCTCTGCTCTCCTTTTCTCTTGCCCTTTCCTCAACTCTTTCAAGTGTGGGCACTGAAATTTCTCCCTTTATTCCCATCTTCCTCCAGGGTCCTCATTATTTGTTTGCGCTGGGTTTCTACAGGTGACTGCTCTCATAAAATGTCATGACACAGTATGAACAATTTATTATATTGCATTGCCTGTGCTGTCACCCAGCTACAATTCTAGAGAGTTTCAGATGCCTTTGTGTGTACATTTACATTTACTACTAATCATTTAATCCAAAGCATCTTACAAATGAGGAGAACAATAGAAGCAACCAGCCAGCAGGATAGTAACAGTAACAGTGCTGTAACAAGTCTCAGTCAGTCTAGCACAGAACACATAGTTTTTACAAATCAGAAAAAAATAAATAAAACGAAAATAGAATAGAAAAGGTAAGTGCTAGAATTATTTGGTCAGGTGCTGATGGATAAAAAGTGACATCTAGACATCTGTGAGAGTGATTTTGTGTCTCTTTGGGATGGTACCATGAGGCGTCGTTCATTTGCAGAACGCAAATGAAAGTTTGTAAAATAAAGACAAATGGGCAATGTTTATGAAAATTACAATTACATTGTACCGAAACAGAGTGCGTGATCGTAAAACAACCCAAGCATCGATGTTTTACCACAGGTTTACAATAAAAAGTTCTACATTGTTCATAATGAATTCATTTGAGTCAAAATTTTACATTAGTCACACAGAAATAAAGTGGTTTACCATTAGGTCTATTTTACAAAGAGGACACACTCAGAGCTGCCAACTTTTGAGTTTAGCTTGGCGTGAGATTTCTCCGGGGGCGGGGGAGCATAGCCTATATTTGCACTAAAGCCTCCTTTAGTGCCTGTCTTTATAACAAAAACACGCCCGTCACGTGACAGCTACAGTGGCGTAGATTGTAAAGCGTATTGTTCATGAAAGAGTTGATGCGTTAGGACCCGAGTTCGAATCTGCCTTTTGCCGAACATAGGAGAATGTATAAACTAACATGAAGGTCTCTAAGCGTTATATTTTGCCAATTAACTAAAAAACAAAACCATGATTTTGTTTTTGCCTTTATAAAACAACACAAGACTTTAAGGCCCCGTCCACACGAAGACGCGTTTCGCTGGATCCGTATAAATTATCGGATTGGCGTTTCGTCCACACGGATCCGGCGTTTTGGGAGAGCTGAAACCGCTATTTACCCAAGGTGGATAAATCTGAAAACGACACCCTCTGCGTTTTCGTGTGTACGGCCAATCCGTATATTTTGTGAAACGATGATGTCATCACCCCACGTGTCGACTTGTCAGACAACAACAACTGCCGAACTGCTTGCATAATAGTTAATATATAATATAGCCTAATATAATGCGGCAGAACCTTCTGAGCCTCTTGTATTCCTTTATTTATTATTTACTTGGATGTGGGTGTTTTAGGCCTATAGGCTAGGCTATTTTCGTATGCTGCTTGTCTGTTGTCTGATAAAGACATTTTGTATTATAGGAATTTAAAGCAAAAATAATATTCGACGATCGATGGGAATTATTTGATTATTTTGGCTATTCAAAAAACGCACCCCTAATGTTCCACTCCAACATTTTATTTCTCTGTAGGTTAGGCGTACGTGTTAAATCCATTAAAGAAATGTATTCAGTTTAATATTTATGTTTAAATATATTATTCTTTTATTGAATCTATGTTGATTAGGAAAAGTGAACCGTGTGCATATGCGCAATAGGCTAGACTATATCGGGAGACCTAATTTTGACCACATTAAGTTTTGTTTTGTATAAAGCCCTTCTTTGAAGTGAATTTCGTTTTTTTATAAATTTTATCTTTATTTTAATAAATGTTTCATCAATCACTTACCTGGATTTAATAAATAAGAAGCAAATATATAGCAGAGCCATAATCAGGACGTGGACGCCCCGACGTGAAATACCTTGCATTGCTCGTGAACTGGAGCTCGTCTCATAACCGGAAACTCAGAAATATATAGATATCTTGAAATGGCTACGTTTAAACAACATCGACAAACAACAGTTAAAAACGAACAGAAACAGATAGGCTACTCTCTCCTAATCCGTATGAAGTGCATTAGCCTACGTTACTCCATAGGCGCGTACACAATAGGCTACTGCGAATTGGCGAGTAAGCAGCATCATCAACTTCCTCTTTTCAGTCAAGAATGACACAGAAAACATTAGTTTATTAATAAAAAACTAAAATGTCTATTATATTTGACACATTCGTTACTTTTGCCATTCGTTCTTTGTGGCAAGCTTTCTGAGTCCGCTAACTTATCGAATATCGTGAATCCCTAATTTGTACCAGGCAATTTATGATTGTTCAATAAAGTTCTTGGTAAAAAAGAAAATAAGCAACTGTGCGTAATATTATTTCATAGCCTTTTATTTTACTGCCTACAGCGCGCAAGGTTTTATGCGCATGCTCCAAGTCTTCTTCTCGCATTTTTAGTGTATCTCTATGGCAGAATTACAGCGCCACATACTGGTCTGGGATGTATACTACATCGTTTTCAGTCGGTCTCAGTGGTTTCGTGTGGACGCAGATATTTTTCGAGACGCCGCCGTGTTTACAGACTTTTTTTTTAGAACGAGGAAAAAAATATCGGATAGGGGAAGCTCTGGCTTCGTGTGGACGAGGCCTAAGAAAAGACATCCTGTTTGTGCTGGGTGTTTTAGAGAAATGTGTGCACTTAGCTCACGCAAACACGGAGCAGTTTTTCCTATGAGTGAGACTGGAAAACCCATAGTGGGTGTCATCGGAGTGATAACGGAACGCTTTTATATAATGCAGAGAGGAATTGGCTTTGACTCCAGTCGTGGTTTTGCATCCGCGCGTTAGGAGCTCAACATCTGTCTCGTATGCACGATCGCTTTCTACTAGATTAGAGGATATTTTAACTAATTTGCGGTAAAACTAGTCGATCAGGTGTGGCTCAATTGGTGGATTTATAGATAAACTTATCTTTCAGGTATTTTGCCGACTGGCTTAACACTGGTTCTGTTTATTTGGTAGTTACAGGCAGAGGTGAGACCAAGTCATTATTTTGCAAGTCACAAGTAAGTCTCGAGTCTTTGCATTCAAGTCTCAAGTCAAGTCACGAGTCTTAACATTCAAGTCCCAAGTCAAGTCCCGAGTCAAGACAGACAAGTCCAAGTCAAGTTGCAAGTCCTCGAGTTTAAGTTTCAAGTCTTAAACAAGTCATTAGTGCTTTTTGCACAAATTACTGTCTCAGTGTTAATTACTAGCCTATAGTAAACGAAATGTATACTAAATTGTATTAGAAAGGCTTTTAATTTAAATGCCTGAAAAAGAAAAAAAAAAGAAAACATAATTTGGTTGAAAACTGTCTGAGTGTGTGATAAAAAATGACAACGAACTGATACGCGCTGCTGAATGCACTCGATCACGCTCTCTGGCCCAGTGCCAAACGTGTGAAGGCAGCGCTAATCAGTGCTGTGATCATGCGTCAATGATACAGTGCTATACTACAGTCAGTGATTATTACAACTCTGATCTGTGGTTTTAGAAGGTAGGTCAAGTCTTTCCAAGTCACAGGGCTCAAGTCCGAGTCAAGTCGCGAGTCATTGTTGTCAAAGTCTAAGTCGAGTCCCAAGTCATCTTTGAATATGTCAAGTCGAGTCGCAAGTCATCAAATTTGGGACTCGAGTCCAAGTCAAGTCCGAGTCATGCGACTTGAGTCCACAACCCTGGTTACAGGACATATTTAGCCAACAGTACATCACATTTAGAAAGAATGATAATTTCTACAAAACTGACACCAAATATATGACCTTAAAGGTTCTCTAAGCGATGTGGGGCCAAAACATTTTTTGTCACATACAGCAAACGTCTCCTCACTATCGGCTAGCTGCCTGTCCCCTAAACACACTGCGAAGTTCCGAATTTACATCGTTAAAGCTTTTGAACGATGGCGAGAACTCCGGCGGCAGAAGGGCTTCCAGTCCGACATTCAGGTTTCTCTGTTTTTGCTGGACAGGTGGGTAACGTTAAATTATTATTTTTTTCTTCTAAATTGACGCTTATGTTCGCCAAACCCACACAATTCACGTTCACGATTATTTCGGAAGCACGGAAGGGAGGGGGAGGAGATGAGATGCGGAGGGAGGGAGGGTCTAGCTAGCCTCCGATTTGTTTGAAAATAATCCGAATGTCAACACCCAGGATCGCTTAGAGAACCTTTAAGGAGGTTCAGCACTCTCTCCCAATAGGCTAGTTATATTTTCAGTCAGAGAAACAGAGGAAGCTCCTGAAAAAAGCAGTTGCATGCAGCAAATTTCCCAGGCGGAAGTGCCGCGTACAGTGGCGGTTCAACTTTGAATTACACCCAGGGCGAGACCCCTTCGAGCCGATTTGTACCGATTTTCCCATGGCTGTCGTTGCTATAGAACATGCACTCATTACACTGCGCTCTCCACAACGACAAAGAAGTTTTAGTAGCGAATGTATTTCCACCACAGAAAAACGCTTGCTGTAGTTCTGCTAAAAGATTTATTTAGGGAGAAGAGAAAAAACACCCAAGTGTTTGGGTGCACGTGCACTCCCATACTGAAAAGTTTATGAGCGCGCTTCCCATGAGCGCATAATGAGCGCGCTTCCTGTGCGCCTATTTGAAACATAGAGGATTTGAAATAATAACCTCGAGCGCAAAAAATGCGATACGTGAACTAATCAGGAGATCCCCTTAACATTGCTTCTGCGCACGGCACCTTCTCAGCAAGCACTCCGGGCGCCATTGCCAATAATTGAATCGAAATGATAAAAAATAGAAAAACTTCGCGGCACAGAGGTTTAACTGTTCGTGCCGCCCCCATGTGACATGAAGAAATGCCGCCCGGGCGACTGCCCGGCTGCGCCCGTGCCTAGAACCGCTACTGGCCGCGTATATATGTATATATCTTCCGGTCTAATAAGAGAACGGTAGTGGTTTTGACTGATTTGCGTCAGCTGATCGCAGCCTATGCCTCGTGGCCTGTCTGAACTGACGCTGTGCTCGATTTTAACTACATTAGTTACATGAACCAACAATGAAAATATGTCTAAAGCATTTGTCAATCTTTGTTATTATTAAAATCAAAAGTTGTATCTGATAATATTATTCAATGTACCTAAGCTGGCATGAACCAACAATGAACAGTTGAATTTCCGTTAACAAATGGTAACAAAGATTAATAAATACTGTAACAAATGTATTGCTTATTGTTCGTTCATGTTAGTTAATGCATTAAATAATGGTAACTAGTTGGACCTCTATCCCTTTTTCCCACTGCTGTGCTAGGAAGTCAATTTCACAACAATCTATTTTAGGTTAACAAGTCACACCATCCACATGTGAACCTCATTGATGGCATGAAGTTCATCTGCTAAAGGCCTGTTTCACACATACATCAGAGCATAAATTTCAAGAGCAGGTCATGTTGTGCTTTCATGCTGACAGCATTTCTGTAATTTTTGGTTTACTACTGTGACTGCATAGCCTGGATGCCAGCCCGAACTCCGCCCACAACATTTTTTGGGAACGGGAAGTTCGGTCTGGAACTCGAATCCATTGAGGAGTAATTATGATCTGGCAAAAGAAAAACGTTAGGGCCAATCAAATTGCCAGGGCGGGCTTTATACGATGATGGTACCGTGCAGTGGAAGAGCAACCAAGCTATAGCGAACTGAGCCGTCCCGCGTCGAGCCGAATCGTACCACGCAGTGGAAAAGCGAAGCGAGCCGCACCGAGCAGAACCGTACTGAGCCATACCGAGCCGTACCAGCAGTGGAAAAGCGCCATAAATGTATTGGTACAGTATAACAAAAAGGTACACATGTTGTCGCTAAATTGGTGTCAAATGTAAGATTGTTGTAAGATTGACACATTCTCATCTAACTGACACGTTTGACCTTGTGTCTAAATCCGACGCACATGGTAACCTTTAGCGTCAGTTAGATGGCGCGGGTAGGTTTAGGCCTGGGGTAGGGTTATGGTTAGACCACTAAGAGGCGCGTCTCATATGCGCTGATGTGTGTTGACGCATGGTCAAAACCGTCAGTTAGATGACGCCTTCGGACGAGAACGGGCTGAAAATACTTACAGTATAAATAATTTGTTAATTCTTCCAAACTTTACATTTTGTTCCCTTATGCTTACACACAAGTAGGTACACAAAAATTACAGAAAGTTACACTGTACTACACAGTACTTTTGTGGGCTGTATAATCTAAAGTGTTACCAAAACATTCTATTAACATTACTGAGAGAATGTTTTGTTCATAACTTTGAGAGAATCTTGCTAGATCATGAGTCAAAGTTAAGAGAACGTTCTCTGTTAGCTGGATACTTTTTTTCTGGTACATTTCAGAAGCAATTACAAAGAAATTCTTACAATAGAAACACATTGAATTAGAAATTTGAAGTAGACAGACTGAAAAACTATTCTCTAGTAAAACAAACTCCTATAATCTTTGTTTCGTTTATAATATTATTTATTTATTATATAGTCTAGATTAACATTTGCATTTTCAACATGTTTTCCATTGAGTTATATTGAATCTGCTTCTGAGACATTGTACGGCATTAATATGAGTGTTGAAATATACACTCACCGGCCACTTTATTAGGTACCCCATGCTAGTAACGGGTTGGACCCCTTTTGCCTTCAGAACTGCCTCAATTCTTCGTGGCATAGATTCAACAAGGTGCTGGAAGCATTCCTCAGGGAGTTTGGTCCATATTGACATGATGGCATCACACAGTTGCCGCAGATTTGTCGGCTGCACATCCATGATGCGAATCTCCCGTTCCACCACATCCCAAAAATGCTCTATTGGATTGAGATCTGGTGACTGTGGAGGCCATTTGAGTACAGCGAACTCATTGTCATGTTCAAGAAACCAGTCTGAGATGATTCCAGCTTTATGACATGGCTCATTATCCTGCTGAAAGTAGCCATCAGAAGTTGGGTACATTGTGGTCATAAAGGGATGGACATGGTCAGCAACAATACTCAGGTAGGCTGTGGCGTTGCAACGATGCTCAATTGGTACCAAGGGGCCCAAAGAGTGCCAAGAAAATATTCCCCACACCATGACACCACCACCACCAGCCTGAACCGTTGATACAAGGCAGGATGGATCCATGCTTTCATGTTGTAGTCGCCAAATTCCTGACCCTACCATCCGAATGTCGCAGCAGAAATCGAGACTCATCAGACCAGGCAACGTTTTTCCAATCTTCTATTGTCCAATTTCGATGAGCTTGTGCAAATTGTAGCCTCAGTTTCCTGTTCTTAGCTGAAAGGAGTGGCACCCGGTGTGGTCTTCTGCTGCTGTAGCCCATCTGCCTCAAAGTTTCGACGTACTGTGCGTTCAGAGATGCTCTTCTGCCCACCTTGGTTGTAACGGGTGGTTATTTGAGTCACTGTTGCCCTACTATCAGCTCTAACCAGTCTGGCCATTCTCCTCTGACCTCTGGCATCAACAAGGCATTTCCACCCACAGAACTGCCGCTCACTGGATGTTTTTTCTTTTCGGACCATTCTCTGTAAACCCTAGAGATGGTTGTGCGTGAAAATCCCAGTAGATTAGCAGTTTCTGAAATACTCAGACCAGCCCTTCTGGCACCAACAATCATGCCACGTTCAAAGTCACTCAAATCACCTTTCTTCCCCATACTGATGCTCGGTTTGAACTGCAGGAGATTGTCTTGACCATGTCTACATGCCTAAATGCACTGAGTTGCCGCCATGTGATTGGCTGCTTAGAAATTAAGTGTTAATGAGCAGTTGGACAGGTGTACCTAATAAAGTGGCCGGTGAGTGTATAAGCACAGCTCAAGCCTCACAGATGCAGGATGTGTGAAAGGCTTGAAGCGAACGTTCAGGGCACAAAGCCATTTAACATATGCTTTTCATGCATAAAGTCTAACAGGACATTAATTGCTAGGACAGTCCACCTGAAACCCCTTTGGAAATCCTCTCATGTCACATCTCTGCTCAGGTCAGTGCACTGGCAGCCATAGTGAAATTCAGGACACACAACAACTGTGAATAATTGTACTCGCTGTAAACCTTGAACAACATTCTTATATAATTTAACTTATTTTTTAGACTGGGCAGTATACAAAAAAAAAATTACAGCTTTCTAGCCATTTAGAAACCTGCATCTGCAAAGGAGACAAACAATATCACTCTAGTGAACATTTCATCAAATTCAACTTTGGCTAAGCCCCGCCCCCCTTAGTTACTGTTGCTACATCCGTCAAACTTCATCTGGGCTCTGGTTTGGTCTCAACATGGCTTACACTTGTCAGGATTTGACTTCGGTTTTGGGAAGGGAAAAAACTGACTCCCCCTCCAACCTCTCTGAGAAACGTGTATCTGTGTTACAAATGCCCGAGGCACAACGTTTAACCATATTTTTAATAAAACTATGACGGTAACAGACTGCTGAGACCAAAAATATGAGACGCCTCTGTTGAAAGTAAATGGAGCGCTGTGAAAAAGTGTCGGACCTCTGTGGGAGATCGTTCTTGGCTGCGCTGTGATTGGTCAATCTACATTCTAGGGCGTGGCTAAGCCAAAGGCGAATTGCATATGCAACTTGTTTCAGGTTTTGCAGAAATGTAGGAGTCGTCAGATATTTACAAACTGGGCAAAAAACTGGGTTTTGTGATCGTATCATTTAAAGCACATTTATATTTAGTTCGGAAACGCATGGTTTGAGTAGATACTGTATTACCTGCAAATATACAGTACACTCACGTTAAGTCATATACTGTAGGCTATAGCTCCTATATCGCAACTGCTTGATTATTTATTCGTGGTGTTTGCAAAGCAACACTATTGTTCTCTTGCATACTTATTGTTCTTTTTTTTCTTTAACTTCCGTGCGTTTTTTGGCGCGCCACTCCTCCCGCAGCTTTTGTCACAGACCCATGGGTGAGGCGTCAAATCGACCGGCTTATTTAGGAGAGGTGTGCTATGACTTTTCTAAGAGATCGGGTGTACGATGGTCGCCCCAGGGGCGAAAAACGGCCGAAAAATTTCCCATAGACTTAACATTGCGAAAACTTTGACGACTCATAGCTCCAAACGAGGATTTCGGACAAACGTGTGATTTGCCACATTTGAAGAGGCTGGCAGGCTCTGTAAGAACATACCTCACAATGGGGTAAAAGTCTGCACCACTGGGGGGCAGGAGCGGCCCAGTTTCCCCATTGACTTACTATGGTGTAGGACGGCCCATTACACCATAGAAACCGCTTTATATTGAACATAACTCTGGATCACAGTGTCGTAGAGACAAAGGGGTGGGCTCATTTTACTCAGACGGCCAATCAGTCTCTCAGGATCATTGTGAAGCTATCAAGCCACGCCCTAGCAACCATTTAGAGCTCCTTAGCAACAAGTTCCATAGACTTCCATTAAAAGAGATCAAAGGGATATCTCAGGATATAAGTGTCATAGAAACATGAGGGTGGTCTCGTCTGACTCGGGGCAGCAAACAGCCAATCATGAATCACCTCAACTCTTCCTAGCCACGCCCTAGCAACCATTGTCGAGCACCTTAGCAACCAAAATCCAAAGAGGGATATCGTCCATTCTGAATGTCATAGAGGCATGGGAGTTGGTTTACATCATTCATACTGACAAGCAGCCTTTGGAGTTTCATGATTGGTAGCTGCCTGCCAAGCCACTCCCTAGCAACCAAACAGAGTACCCTAGCAACCATTTTGCAAGACCTATATCTCTGCATCAAAACATCGTATAGAGATGGGGGTTGGTTTATATCATTCACATTGACTTTGGAGCTTCATGATTGGCAGCTGCCAAGCCACTCCCTAGCAACCAAACAGAGTACCCTAGCAAACATTTTCCAACAGCTATATCTCAGCATCACAACATTGTATCGCGATGGAGGTTGGGTTTTTTGACTCATGCTAGCACACAGAACTTTCAAAATGCTAAACATGCTAGCTGTGAATAGCTACATGCTAATATTGATTAGCTAAGTGCCAAATCATGCCATGAACATTTTAAAAACTATATAGTAACCATATGTCAACACTACCAACCACCTAGTAACACCATAGCAGCAACCCAGAATACCATAGCAACCACCTAGCAACACCATAGCAACCACCCAGAATACCCTAGCAACCACCTAGAAACACCATAGCAACCACCCAGAACACCCTAGCAACCACCTAGCAACACCCTAGCAACCGCCTAGCAACCATCCATAACACCTTAGCAACACCCTAGCAACCAAGAGAACACCCTAGCAACCACCTAGCAACACCCTAGCAACCACCTAGCAACACCCTGGCAACCACCCAGACACCCTAGCAACCACCTGCAACACCCTAGCAACCACCCAGAACACCCTAGCAACCACCCAGAACACTCTAGCAACCACCTAGCAATACCCTAGCAACCACCTAGCAACACCCTAGCAACCACCCAGAATATCCTAGCAACCACCTAGCAACACCATAGCAACCACCCATAATACCCTAGCAACCACATAGCAACACCATAGCAACCACCCAGAATACCTTAACAACCGCCTAGCAACCACCCAGAACACCGTAGCAACCGGGTGGTGAGTTTTGCCACTGCAAGCACCACTTCACATTTTCTTCTGGAAATGTACATTCTAGTTATTATTACAATAATTCACATCATAATTTCCTGTAAAGGTATGTTGAAACAATGTGTATTGTGAAAAGTGCTACACAAATATATTTGACTTGACTTGGGGTAAGACTCAATGAGCTTTAGCACCGGAGAAACCTTTAGCTCCTAACACAATTGGCGGACGTTTCCGGATTTTGGCGTGTTTGCACCGCAGGAACTGGGAATTATTTTTGTTCTAGGAACACCTTTTGGAGGAACTAATTAACTCCTACTTCAGAGTAGGGTCTAAACCCGCACTATAGGAACTATCCGCGTGCAAACACTGGCCCCTGCCATTTTTAAAAAGCTGTGTAAACACACAGATCATAGCCTATATATATAACTCTACGTACATGGAAAACAATGCGCCTCTTAACATTAAAGCGTGGGAGAAAATCTGTTGAATGGAAACGTGACGAGTTCGGATCGGATTATGAGGACGTTGGATAAATACATCTAGTCTTAACACTAATCCTGATGTTCCTAACCTTAACCCTAATCCTGTCAGGTAGTGCTTTGATTATCTGGACTGTAAGATTATTTTTTAGATCTAAATCGTGTGTTCTTATGGGTCAGGAAAGCATGATTTATTTCCTTTTAAGCTAAGTACTCATTTTAGGAGTTTTTATTACTTGTAATTTTATGAGCATTTTAATGAGCAGGATTTTAGGAATGAATTGTGCTTGTAAAACAAGGAAAAGCCATAAAGTTTCGTTAAAGCTGGACCCTCTTCTAAGTGCACTAGAGTTTTATTTAGATCCACTCATGCATACACACTACTATAACTACACTCAGAGGCACAGAGCCGCTCTGTGAACATGAGACACAGTGAATTTGAGTGAACTGAGCCGCTGGAAGGTTGCCAGTGTCGTCGAGATCCCTCAGGCCTGCGTTTGCCCTCCACCTTCCTGCCAGAATCTCCCTGCTGCACTGCTGGAGCCTCAAACTGATTAACAGCCAAACTATATAATTAAAAATGCATAATCACCGTTTGTCTCTGCACTCCAGGGAATCCCTTGCTTAATATCTTGATGCACGTCTGTTCTCATTTAACCAAGAACCCCCACTAACTGAACGACATGAAGCATGTTTGATCCCAAATGCAAAAACGAATGACTTACCAGTAACGGATTCACAGTTGAGAACCTACCAACAGCATTTTAGCATGAAAATACACTAAAAAGTAATGGTAATCGACATTTTTTACATTAAAGGGGACATATCATGAAAATCTGAGTTTTTCTGTGTTTAAGTGAGCATAGTCAGGTGCTATAATTATAAGTGCAATCTGACAACATGAAAAGTGAAACCCAGTAACTTTGTTTTAAGGTTTTTCTCTGCAAGCATGTAAAAAAATAAGCCAATCAGATTTCGCTTTCCTTCTGATGTAGGAAGAGGGTCTTATTAAAATATTACCGGCCCTAAATCTGCACGTTTCCACCCACCAGCCGACATTTGGTTTTGCAAGCGACAACAGTGTAACCAGTTCTAACACAATGGCAAACGTTTGAGCAAAGCATGTAAACTGTTCTGTCGAACAGACAAGCACTGATCACCGTTGACCACAATAGAGGGAATGCATTGACGTCACTTTCCCGCCGGAACAACCCCCGTCAGCCTGACTGAGTGGCAAAACATCTGCTGCGTGACTGGATCTAATAGGGAAACTGCGAAAATGCGACTAAAATGAAACAATTTTATCAATTTAAACTAAATGTTGGACTCAATATAGTGTTCCTTACAACTTACTAAAGATCCAGTGATCCATGGATATTGACATGCAGCCAGGAATCGTGTTGCCTGACATTTATGTTTGCCTGATTTCCACACCGGGGAAATAAAAGCAATATAGACGGTAAACATAAAGCAAATTTGCCTGTGAACGCTTTATATAAATACAATATAGGTAGGTCTAAATCCGGGTGATCACTTATATCAGTGTTATATAGAGCCTATATATATCATCATATCGTCCAGCCCTAAAACTTTATAGTTTTTTTTTGGTCAGTGTTTATTAAAAAACATCCAATAATGCAGAATATGCAATGATAAATATTTAATTGATGAGTTGTTAATATACAGTATTTAACAATACAAAATACTGTATATGGGTATGGTACACCTAAATTCAGCATATTGACACAAAATGATAACTGCAAATCCACCTTTCGCTGACTGGAGTCCAGTTGTTTCTGTGAATTGCAGTGATCCATTTGCTCCTCTTTCTATAGCAGTCTGTAAAAATATACCTCCGATTTTTTGTGTGTCAAATCTAGTTGTACAGTCAATCGCAAAGCTCTTTCCCACTTTATATGTGTTGTGTTTGTTTTTTGCGGCATTCACGCTGACAACAAATCATACAAATTTTGCCACTCACTGTGAGGAACTGCAGGCACTCTGGCCGACGTGACGTCACGCGCATACACTCTATAGGTTGCTTCAGTGATGAATAATAATAGTTTTGACTTGAAAAAACAAACCAACAGTTAATTTAAATATAAATAGTTTTTCACTGTAGCTGTAAAATTTATATATGCATTTATGGATTATTAGGCAATATCACACAAACAGCAAGAGTGTGATTCGGAATCTCAGCGCATTTGATAATCACAGTGTGCTAATATGCCGGACTAAATCATAGTTGCGAGTGTAATATTGGCAAGTTCCAAAAGGAGCCAAAGCTTTGCATGTTGGCAAGCTATGTGTTGTGTGTTTTCTGGAGCGGATTCTCGATGCCTTCTGTACTCACTCTGGTTTCATTTCCAGCTCCCTGCTCGCTGATGACGGAAACCCCAGTTGTAAACACAGACACTCTCACTTTATGCAAAATTGCATACTGTCTGAGTATGGGTACTTCTGATAAACCCCACTACAGTTTACTTTATTGTGATCCCAATCACCCTCGTGATGAACGGAAGAGCCAAGCCTCATAAACTCTATTGATTTGAGCAGCCAATCTGCAGGTAAACCAGAGAGAGAGAGAGAGAGAGAGAGTGCCAGCAGCGCTGTGGCTTAAGCTTCAGTAATAATTGGGATAGAATAAATGGAGCATGATTCATCTAACCATTAAAATACGGATCCCGGCCAACAAAGAGCAGCAGCTGGTTCTGGGAAATCCAGTGACGAGGAAAACCCTGCGCCGAAGAGGAAGCAGAACTAAGACGAGAGACCCGCCGGTTTTCAGTTACAGCAGCATTTTACTGTCACAGAGTAAAGAACGACATTCAACATTTAAAACCCCAAGAGAGAGCACCTGCATAGTGATGAAATATAACTCACCTTTACAAGACAATGTGGTGTTTTATATATATATATCACCACATTATGCACAGCACACCATGATATAATTAGCCAAGCAACAATAAAACTTCCAATATACACAAATAGGCTTAATTAACATTACCCATCGAGAAGAAAGCAGGCAACGTCGGCGTCCTTTTTAAAACCGTTGCCCGTCATGAGCTCTTTCCATCTTGGAAAGCCACTCCAATATTGTCTTGTTGATTTGCCTGTTGCGTTGCCGTCTTAATTCTCTTTTCCGCTTCCTTGGCGACTCTGAAATGTATCTTTGAGAATAAGAGTGATCCTCCATGAGCAACAGACTTTCAAAAAGGCTTTCAGGTTTTTATATACTCTGCACTTTAAGGCGCACCGGATTATAAGGCGCACCTTCAATGAATGACCTATTTTAGAACATTTTTCATATGGCGCACCAGATTATAAGGCGCATAAATACTGCAGTCAAACGTTTCACTGGGTTTGCGTTATGCATCCACTAGATGTGCGAAAGGGAATGTAGCGAGTGCGTGGCAACGGAGGTGAGGCGTTTATTTAGTAAGCATGAGCGCGCTGGGGCGGGAGCGGGAGACACACATAACCTGGTTTACACGAGGTTGAACTGGCTGTGTGTCAAAGCCGGCATAAGATGGACACGAGCGCGAGTTCGCTGGCGAATTTAATAACACGGAGCGTTGTTAACTAATTGATCCATATATAAAGCGCTCCGGATTATAAGGCGCACTGTCGTTTTTTGAGAAGATTAAAGGTTTTTAAGTGCGCCTTATAGTGCAGAAAATACGATTTCAGTCTCAAGCAATCCCCCTCTTCACATTCAACACGGTGCCACGTGAAAGGCGAAGCTTGAATTAACGGGTATGTATGTCCCTCTTTGGCTAAAGAACTTTCAAGATGGAGGGGCAACATGGCGATATGTATTTTTAATGGCATATTATACACTCACGAGAATACTTTATTACTTGAACAAAGTAAATAAACATGAGCACATATTTTTGAAAGAACTAAGTGTTTTTAGCTAAGAATAAACTAAAAAAGTTACACAGTCTAGCTTTAAGGTAAAACTAAAAACCTATTGTTGGTCAATGTTTAATTTATTTTTATATTCATTTTTTAAAAAACTTGGTCTTTTCTTTTAGACAAACAAAACAGGTTTAAACCATGATTTTTGATTAGAGGCTAGAGCAATATAAAAAAATTAACTTTAAAATAAATGACACGTATGTTTCACTTTGTCAGTTTGTGCAAAAGTTAACAGGGTATTATTATTATATTGTTGCTAACGTGTTCTGAATGGTTGCTAAGGGGTCAATTATTGGTTAAAGTGAAAAATAGTTCACCCTTAAAGGGATAGTTCACCAAAAATGAAAATTCTGCCAATTATATTTTGAAATAATTGGTAACCAAATGTTTTTGGTGTCCGTTGACTTCCATTGTTTGGAGACTTTTCTCAAAATATCTTACATTTACATTACATATACATTTATTCATTTAGCAGTTGTTTTTCTCCAAAGAAATTAAAAAATTTGAACAATAAGCTGTTAAACTAACAATAGAACAACAATATGCAAGTGCTATGACCCTTGCTAGTTTAATCTAATGCAGTACATTTGTATTTATTTATTATATAAATAGATATCGAATAGAAGAGACAGCGTTGGTATTAATGGATAAAGTGTTGCCAAAAAAGATGAGTCTTCAGCCGTTTCTTGAAAATGGCTATGGATTCAGTAGCTCTGGTTGAGTTAAGGTCATTCCACCAGCAGGGAACTGGTGAAAGTGTTTTTGTGGCTCTTTGAGATGGTAAAAGAAGACGACGTTTACTTGCAGAGCGCAAGTTGTCTGGATGGCACGTTAGTCTGAAGTTATGAGTTTAGGTAAAAGGCCAACCCGATCACACCAAATGCGTCTTTATAGCACGCATGTGTATTGTCGTGTAATATATACGCTAAAGTGAGTTTTTACGTGCATATGATACGCATTGGTTGGTTAGGTTAAGTTTAGGTGTGGGGTGCGTGTGTATTATACGCTTGGCTAGATTTAGTGGTGTGGGGTGCGTGTGTATTATACGCAAAAGAACTGCGTATCATTTGCACGACAAAAACTGCGTCTCATATGCACGTAAAACTCATTTTCGCGTATATATTACATGACAATACACATGCGTGTTATAGAGACGCATTTACGTGAGAACAGGCTGAAAAGGCAGAGCCAGTGGTTGTTCTGTAGGCTAACGTCAGTCACTTGAATTTGATACGAGTGGCAACTGGCAACCAGTGCAATTCTGTGAGGAGGGAAGATTGCGATCCCACAGGAGTCTGTGGGATTTCTTACCAGTTTTATTATCTCTCCTCAACAAGACTCGTGATTTGAGGAATCATCCAGTTGTATAAGCTCAACTCTTCAGCTCTTTTCCTCTGCCCTTCTTCCTGCATGTGATGTGGTGAATGGTGTGTTTCCTCTCCCCCTCTCAGTTCGCGTCTGCAGTAGAGATGGCTGCCAGACTCCCGCTGAGGGCCCAGATGAGCAGATCTCAACAGGAGGCAGTGCTGCAGACCAAACACATGTGGATGGCAGCGATTCTCATCTCTGCATCATTGCGTATCCTCCGAATGACGTCTATCCGAGGCCTGGTGTGCAATTCATTTAGCTACAGTAAATATGAAGCCTAAACACAACTGTGTTTTGATTACATCAAAATATTCTTAACTCATGATATGATGAATCTCAGCTAACAAAAAAAAACTGTTCTCTGAACATTTTGCTAGCAATCCCATTAAGCTATGAAAACGTCTCTGGTCTATGACTGTGACCCCTGTTCCCTGAGAAGGGAAGGAGACACTGCGTTCATTACGTCACTTTGTGGAATGAGTACCCACTATTCCACAACGAGAAATACAAACGTCCAAGTGTGAAGCTGCGCACAGGCACACTTAGGAGGAATGTCCAGGAATGGCCACGGCACATTAGATTTACCTAGCACTTTAGGCACATGTCCCGGCCTGGGATGCAAGATAGCCTTAATGTTGCCTGGAGCAAACTCCCGACACCCATGATGAAATATAGAGAGCACCTGAAGGTCTCTTACTCTCCTAAGAGAAGTAATAGCTAATAAAAAAGCTAGCTTGAAGGAAAGGTTCTTGGCCTCAGCCGACTCCAGGTCTCATCCTCCGAGCCCCATGGAGGAAAAGTACGACCAGCTGATGTCTCCCCAGAGACCCATCACCCAGAGGAGTGTGGAAAGCCACAATGGCAGCCACGTACAGTGTGGACAGGCTAAGACCAGCTGAGAAGCGATCTTGGAGGAGCTCCAGCACTGAAGCCAACGAGGAAGGTAACAGGGTCCACCAAACGCTACACCAGTGTCTTCTCAACCCTGCTCCTGAAGGACCCCCAACATTGCCTACTTTTCTTTGTCTCCATAATCCAACACATCTGATTCAACTCATCACCTCATTAACCTATGTGATTATGAGCTGATGAGTTGAACCAGGTGTGTTGGATTAGGGGGACAAGCAGGGTTGAGAAACACTGCGCTGAACACCAAGTCGAAACACATTCCATTTTAGGCTGTACAATCTCCTCATGGATGGAGCTCTGGAACTGAGTATGGAACTCCATTCCCAGTTGTTCCCTAACCAAGGGGCCCTCGGCATCTATACACTGGCACACAGCTGGCCCCGGGGCCTGCGCAAGTATGCGTTTCCTCAGTGAGCCAAACTGGACCTGGTTCCCAGAACTGATGCTTCTCTAGACAGCCCCTCTCTGGCCCACTGCAGAACTCTATGGCACCCGTGTCCAGACCTCTGGAAACATCCAAACGACCTGGATGGGACGCAAAGGTTCTAGGCGATCTACCACAAGCAATCGTAGACACCATCACTTCTGCGAGAGCACCTTCTGTGAGGCAAGCTCGCGCTCTGAAGTGGAACCTTTCCGTTGAGTGGTGTTTTTCTCACTGAGAAGACCCCCCAAGATGTTTGATCGGTACTGTTCTTTCCTTTCTGCAAGAAGGATTGGGGCGAAAGCTGTCTCCACCCTCAAAATGTATGTTGCCTCTATTGCCACATATCACCATGCAGTTAACGGAAAATCCTTGGGAAAGCACGACCAGATCGTCAGGTTCCCTCTACACGCTCTTAGGACCTGTCTCTGATGCTCAGCGCACTGCAGAGACCCCTCTTTGAACCATTGCAGGCAGCAATAAAAGTCCACACAGTTTGACTGTACAATATCTTTGTGCGTGTCAAATCTTATTCGCCTTTGGATTCAATTCAGCCACTCCACTTCAAGATGCGTCATACAGCGTTTCACGTCAAAAATTACTGGACCTCAATTTTTGAAATATACTTTCTTAATTTCTCAATGCATCAGCATTAAAAATTTCTCCATTTTTAATGCTGATGCATTCAGTTGGATTTGACTCTGAAAATGTCTGTCAGGAAATGAAGTGGTCTGCTCACCAGAGATATGCGTAGTAAATGTATAAAGGCAGAACAGCACAATGTTGTGCCCTGAATAGCATCAGTGCTGACTGTGAGCTGGTGAGAGACTGCAGTTTAGATGTACGCGCAGTAATCTGTGTTTTTTGGGAACTGTCGTAGCCTGAGCTGTGGAGTTTATGTGAGCGCGCGGCGAGACGAGTGCATGACTCAGCAGCTTCACAGAAGGGATGAGTCAAGGAAATACAGACACTGACATGCTGCATTATGGGGAAGTGATCAGGCCTCTAAAAGCATAATTTTTTATGGTTAGGACATTAAATGAGGAAAGTGAAGCAAGAGGTAACTTAGAAGTATGTTTTAGTATCTCAGTCCGAACAAAAAAACCTATCAAGAACAAAGTGCCCGGTCAATTTAATAATGATCAAATAAATCACTATAGGAATATTCGCTGAAGAAAGTCCCTAGATCCTTCAAAGACATTACATTATTGATTTATAAGTTTCATGACTTTTAAGCACATCTTCCTGTCAAATATTACTTTTACTAAATACTCATGTCCTCATGAGTACTCATGAGTGACTTTATTTTGCTTATTACATGCTTACCAAATAAATAAATGTGTATGTGAAATATTGACTTAAGTGCATACCCTGACTAAGTGTAACCAAAGCTCCTTTTCACATAGTAAAATAATTTGGATTACAAAATATTGTAACACTTTACAATAAGGTTAATTAGTTACCATTAGTTAAAGGGTTAGTTCGCCTATTTAAGACATGAAGTTGTATGCAATCCTTACCAGCACTATAGTGTATACACACTGACCCACTCTGTTGTCACCCCCGGCTACTTTCCGGGCAACAAAACTGTGCGTTTTTACGTGAAAAAATGATGCGTTTCAAAGCTTGATTAATTTAACACAAAAAAAAACACGCCGGTCAAAATTCATACCTCAGTTTTAATGCGGCACTATTTTCCTTCCGTTTCTCATCAATCCGCGCTGCTGTCAATGTCAACAGTGCGCACATGACGATTAGCTGCTCCATAGTGTTTACACAATCGATCGAACAACAAGGTAAAAGGTATTAAATTAACAATGGTGCGAACTTGTAAATTCCCAGGCTGTGACAAGGATGTACCGGGATCACCGTTCAGATTCGTTTTCCTGTTTCTAATATGACTATAGACAGCTTTGGCTGGTTGCCATCGGCTACTCTGCGGGAGCTAAATTATCTCGAATAAAGGATTTTCGTGTGTGTAGTGCTCACTTCAGCGAAGACGATTACATCTCCAACCAAGGAGGAAAAGGGAAAAAAAATTATTTTAAAGAGTTTTGCTGTACCAGTACCACGGGTAAGCTCTATTTACTAACTTTATGATCCCATGTCTAAACTGTACGGTAAACAAGCTGATGTAATATCTAATTGTATTATTGTCCACTCAGTATAATAATAATAATGCAGTCAGATAGACTATTATATAGCCAACTAGTCAAGACAACGTTAAATTAATAAATAAATAACTACATAGCAACATGAGCGATCACACTTACTCTGCCGTCATCTGACCGTCAAGTCCAGCTGGTTTGGGTCGCTTTTTCCTATTTATTTTAGGTATGTAGAAGAACGTCTCGATCTAGGACACCTGCATTTAGCATTGCAGGGAAAACGTCATTGGATGTAATGCAGACTCCTCGTCAATCGATAGGTTTTGCATCTGTGGCATGATGAGTTCCCATTCGTGGCAGCAATAGCTTTCAACCTCTGTTGGCATAACTTGACAATTGGAACAAGTGCACCACCATTTGTCGTTTATCCTGGCTCTTGCTACAGCTGTGGGCCCAGCATCAACTTGGACAACTTCATTTCTGTCCTCTTGCTCTCTCTCTCTTCACGTTCTTTCTCCATCTGCTGAAGTTCCCCAGATAGCACAGGGCTGTCTGATCTCCTATTTACATCTGGAAGACGTCTATAGGACGTTTCCTGCAGATGTCAAATAGACGTTTATAAGATGTCAGTTTAACGTGCATTCTAAATCATTACATCTTACAGACATCTTCTAAACGTCTATTTGACATCTGCAGGAAACGTCCTATAGACGTCTTGCAGATGAGCAAACACTCTTTAAAATACATCTTCCAGATGTAAATAGGAGATCAAACAGCCTTGTGCTATCTGGGTCGGCATCTGTATACTCCGGTTCATGAAAGGTATCCCTTTGTCGTTGAGTTAAAATTACTTTCATCATCTGATCCATCTGACATTGTGCTAAAATTAGTTTCATCATCTGAAGTTTCGTAGTCAGACATGTTGTAAGCTAGTCGCGCTATCAACAGCTAATCGTCACATGCGCACTGTTGACATTGACAGCAGCGCGGATTGATGAGAAACGGAAGGAAAATAGTGCCGCATTAAAACTGAGTTATGAATTTTGACCGGCGTGTTTTTTGTGTGTTAAATTAATCAAGCTTTGAAACGCAAATAATTTTTTCACGTAAAAACGCACAGTTTTGTGGCCCCGGAAAAGTAGCCGGGATTACTTCATTCAAAAACTTCCAACGGTCAGAACTCTGACCAGGGGGTGACAACAGAGTGGGTCAGTGTGTATACACTATAGTGCTGGTAAGGATTGCATACAAGTACTGATCACGTAATCACGGATTAATCGATCGCTAGTGACATCGCACATTCTTGCGATGTGACTATTATGATAAATGCGCACATCGCGATATCGATGTTAAAGTGATACATCGATGCAGCCCTAATATAGATTCAGTAAAACGGTAACTAATAGACTAGGCTACTATAATGACGCTGTCTTTTAAACGTGAGCATCGCGATCATCTGTCTTAAGAAAAAAATAAAAGCCATGAAATGATATTAATATGACATGCTGAAATATATCCCACTGTACCTGGGATGAAGACATTTCAACACGCGACGCAAGCAGAGCACCTGCATGTGACCTCCTCCTCCTACAGTGTTCAGGGCTATCATGGTTTTGTCAACAAATGCGCGTGCATGCAGGATGTCAGAGTTTACGACAGTAGTAGAGTGACAATACTGTTATCCAACTGTACGGGGACCCCAAGACCAAAAGTTACCTGGTGTTACTTTAACAAATACAACTTTTATTTAAATAACGTATTAGTTAATGTTGAAATTAATATTAACTAAGATTAATAAATGCTAAAAGATGCTAACTAAGGTAGTAAATTAGCGTACCGTGGGGTCTCAGTCAGGGCCTTCAGTAACGATAATCTGTATATGCCGGCTGTATATGTGTTCAGCGTGAATGCCGCGAAAACAAACACAACACATATAAAGTGGGAAAGAGCTTTGCGATTGACTGTACAACTAGATTTGACAAAAAATCGGAAGTATATTTTTACAGACTGCGATAGAAAGAGGAGCTAATGGATCACTGCAATTCACAGAAACAACTGGACTCCAGTCAGCGAAAGGTGGATTTGCAGTTATCATTTTGTGTCAATATGCTGAATTTAGCTGTAAAACCATACCCATATATTTTGTATTGTTATATATATTAACAACTCATCAATTAAATATGTATCATTCCATATTCTGCATTATTGGATGTTTTTTTTAATAAACACTGACTAAAAAAAAACTATAAAGTTTTAGGGCTGGACGATATGATGATATATAGGCTATATATAACACTGATATAAGTAATCACCCAGATTTAAACCTATATTGTATTTATATAAAACATTCACAGGCAAATTTGCTTTATGTTTACCGTCTATATTGCTTCTATTTCCCCGGTGTCGAAATCAGGCAAACATAAATGTCAGGCGACACGATTCCTGGCTGCATGTCAATAATATCCATGGATCACGATCTTTAGTAAGTTGTAAGGAACACTATATTGAGTCCAACATATAATTTAAATTGATAAAATTGTTCGTTTTAGTCGCATTTTCGCAGTTTCCCCTATTAGATCCAGTCATGCAGCAGATCTTTTGCCACTCTGTTAGGCTGAGAGGGGTTGTTCGGCGGGAAAGCTCACGTGTATGCATTCCCTCTATAGATGAGACGAGAGTTGTGCAGAGTGTCGTGTTTGTTCAGTTGTATTCATTTAAATACCTTTTTATGTGCTTGAGAGCGGAGAAAGATCGCTGAACCGATGCGGTGGACACTGGAATCGTCGCGATCAAGCACACGATGCTGACATTTGCTGACATTGCTCGCGCTCAAACCGCCGCCGAGTTTTCAAACGGCTGATGACATCAGCGGGGGCTAGCGCCGATAGACATCGCTGCCCCCTGGGGCGTTCTGTCACTGCGCTTCAAAATTTGATTGGCTAATGATACACGTCAGTCAAAGTTAATATCAAATGGCAAATGGCAGCTTCAACGGAAGGCTAGCTGTTCTACTAGTGCTGGTCCACGGAGCTGTGAGGCGTTTAGATAACCATATATGGAAAATACAGCTCAGCGGCAGCCTCAACAAAATAACCATATTATTTCAGGAAATACAATCGTAAAAATGAAAAATATATATTTTATAAATTAATTAAATATTATATTATATTGAATTATATTATATTACATTATAATTTGACAGGGCCAGCAGAGAAGGCCCTGACAGCCCACCACTTAATGTTATCTAATGAACCGTATTTTGAAGTGTTATTTTAAATTATTTCCAAATTATTTTACTATGTAAAAAGGAGCTTTGCTTAGACTTTATTTTTAAGTTGTCATTGTAATTGTCATGTAATTATACATTTAAGTACTGAATGATAATAATGAACAGGCCAGCATGTACTTACAATAGGGTTAGGGTAGGATTGGGGATTTGTTGAAGGTTAGTTGCATGTAATTATGCATAATTTACTGTTATTACTATGGTACATGTAATATATGTAACAAGGACACTGTAAAATAAAGTGTTTACTGGAATTTTTGTGTGTTTTTCCCTTCTCTGTTTCTTTAGTATATTTAGAGTCATAAATGTTTCATCAGTGATTTCACGGTGTGTTTCATATACTTGGCTCTTTCTAACATGTCTACCAATGTCATAAAACTCAAGTTATAGTCAGTTTGTTTAATAATGTAAAAGCGTATGTTACTGTATGTGGAAAAGTGTAGTTGAGTCAACGTTTCCTGCTTTATAGAGACACAGGAAGGAAACATGATCCTTGTGGCCATATTCAAGTGTGGTCATAGAAAAAAAACTTTGAATCTTTCATTTATATTCATGTATTCCGTCTCAAAGTAAGGTATATGATATTTGTGCAGTTTTAACATCAAGATAATCATGATTTTTCAAAGGGAAGCAATGAAAATGGCTAAAGGAAGTGATCATTTTCTCTAGAATATGCACAGCAGTTGTGGCACAGATGTGTGCAGCATCCTAGAGGGAAATCCAGGCATGTGGATAAAAGGATATATGCACAAAAGAAGGGAGTGTGAGGGTTATAAGCATGTCGTTTTACCGTGGAGCTGAACTCTTGTACTGAAGCAGGAGATTGATCGCTCCGCCCTGTGGTGCGGCCTGAATAAATTCTAGCCTGAAGTGCCGGGGAGGAGGAAGGCCTGATGGGAAATGAATCACACCATAAAACACAATCCAATACCAGAGGAGGGAACTGTGTTCAGCGCCATAAACTGCCGTGCCAAACTGGACACCAATTAGTGTTCATCCGAGGAAACAATTCATCCTGCTCTGATCATGTCTTGAATTATCTCAGCTCCATTAACAGATACAACATTTGATTTAAAAAACGCATCAGTAAATGATCAAATTAACATTAACTATGATACATAAATGCTTTAGATGTATTTTTGGTAACACTTTACAATAAGGTGCATTAGTTAACATTAACTAATAATGAGCCATACATTTGTGACAGTATTTATTCATCTTTGTTAATGTAAGTTGGATAAATAAAAATACTGTTCATTGTTTGTTCAAAATACAACCTTTGATTTTAATAATGTATAAGTACATTTTGAAATTAATATGAACAAATATTAATAAATGCTGTAGAAGTATTGTTCATTCTTAGTTCATGTTAACTAATGTTAACTGATGAACCTTATTGTAAAGTGTTACCGTATTTTTCCATGTTAATTCATGTCATCCCACTTTAAATTAACCTAAACCCCCCCTTAAACCCCTAGGTCTGGGTTCAAAGACAGGGCTTAGATTAAGCCAGGATTAGACCTTAGTTTAATTAACATTTAAGTAGCTTTTATAAATGTGCCTTAGAAAAAAGCATTACTGGTGTGCATCTTCACTGTATACATGTGTATGATCCATAAGTTATGACAACATATGTTTTTACATTGACTTATCAAAATATGTTATGACATTTTCAGCTTTTTTAATAAGTTATACAAGATTCAACTCCTTTTTATGTCATTTCATTTTAAATTACTTAAACTCAGAGTTGAACTCAAGTACTTAAAAATGTAAGGCAGCAGTTTTTTTACAGTGTTGCAACAGAACAATGACTGACATATTTTAAGATTTGTCATGCAAGTTACTTTCAGTTAAATCAGCTCAAACATGCATTATTTAGGGACTAGACCTTGTCTGTGAATCCAGGGGTAAAATTGCAACTAAAATGTTTTGCCAGGAAACGCAAAAATATGCATGCAACAATTTATTTGGAATCAATATAGGTGAATCGATTTTAGGAGTAACATTAAATGGTTGCTGTGCATTTTCAATTTGCAGTTTCTGAATCTTAATAAAAGGCACGTCATGACTGTATGATGCACATTCAGGAGCAGCACATTACACACAAACGCACCCTTCACTGATGCATGGAGTCACACCTAGCATCTCCTCTCACACCCCTGCAGCGCTGCAGAGGACATCCCCGCTCCCGCTGCAGATGTTCCTCGCTGTCATGTGACCGAGAGAGGGAGAGAGAGAGAGACCAGCTTGCAGCCAGTTGAGAATACACAGAGCTCAGTGCATCAAAACACCACAACCTTTGTGAAGCAGTGACAGAGGTCAAGATGAATTTATGAAGAGATATGGGCTCGTTTAGGTCATTCTGATATGAGGACCTAGATCCAGACTCAATTAAAGATTACTGGAGTATGTTTTACAAGTGTGAATCCTTAAAGTATGTCTTCTCCAATTGAAATGATATCAGAATGAATCAGGCCCTATATACAGTCAAACCAAAAATAATATTTGATATTTGTTATTAGTTTGTGCAGGACACTAGTTCATTTATGTAAGTGAGGAGAACAAAATAAGTAAACTGTGAGATATTATACCCAAATATTCTTCATACAGTTACTACCAGTAACATTTATTAACATTTGGATTCCGACTGATTCCGACACTTTTCCGACATTTTTCTGTAATTGCTAATGCTCTTTTTACACACACACACTGAACAACATGAAGCATTGCTTGGTCACTGATTGAGCTAAACTGGTATTATCTAATTGTGTATTCAATTTAAAGGGATACTCCACACATTTGCATTCCACTGTCCATTGTTAGAAACCCAGTCATACTGAATGGTCGTGCAACACTCCCTCATTTTCCCTGAGACGAGAGAAATCCACTATTTACCTTTTCACTTCCTCCCAAAATAACACAAATATCGTCATTTTACGTCATTGTAGGAGGAAGTGTAATGGTGCGTTCTCACCGGACGTGAATAGTGCGTCATGCGCGAATGATTTCAATGTTAAGTCAATGTCAAGACACGTTACGCGCATAAAAAATTTCAGTGGCGCAAATGAGGCGTAGAGGCGCGGTGCGGAAGACGCGAATACGCCTGATATCACGAATGACGCGAATTGAGCATCTGGCATGTTACCGCAAATGATTTAGTTAGTGCCATTTGTGCATTCACGCGTTTGACGCAAATTCGTGTGCTACCGCCCAGAGTTGAAGAAATCAAACTTTGGCGTCAATTCAGACCAATCACAGATCAGTGTCAGTGCGTTTGATTTCACCGGCAGAAACTTTTTTAAAATATGGACGAAGCTACTGAATATGCAGACGGATGCATTATGGAGGATTGGGATTACACATAGTGTCAGCCATCTTTTTTGGAAGCTAATCTAGCAGGCTCTTGTTCTGTGGAGAAGCTGAGTAGTAACTTTAGGGTTACCATCCTCTTTTCATTGTTTACATGCACACCTTTTGATTCAATCTAACTGAATTTATTCCAATTGGTGAATCTGAATGTAGTGTTTACATGAAGGCTAAACAAGTGATCAGTTGATGTGTTTTAACATTGCTAAGAAAATCCCCGCTCCTCCGTAGAGACACTGATGTCACATGGACTACTTTGATGATGTCTTTATTTCCTTTCTGGACAAGGACAGTATACCATACATACATTTTAAATGGAGGGACAGAAAGCTCTCAGACTAAATCTAAATGTTCCGAAGATGAGGTCCTACGGGCTTGGGACGACATGAGGGTGAGTCATTAATGAAATAATTTTCACTAAAAGCCCTCTTTTGTGTGGAACTAAGGTTATTTCTTTCCGCCACGGATTAAAATTTTAAGTTTAACAATTTAACGGTTTAAGCCAAGCCTGCGTTTATAACTCTGAACCATCAGTAATGAAGGAATGCGCGGAGTCGCTTCATTGAAGCTGATTGTTTTATGTAGAGTATTATGAGAGATCGACTTAAGTGATTGTATTACCTTCGTCTGATAAAGCATTCATTCTTTCGGCCAGTCTTATATTTATAATAATAAAGAAATCATGAAGATTCCCTGAGGAAAGTGATATCTTTGTCTTAGTATCGTTTTAACAGTTAAAACTTACATTTGTCCGTCGCGTCTAAAGTAAAAATAACGTCCCTGTTTACAACCTTGTTTCAGTCCATTTCAAAATAAAAGTCTCTGCTACTTACTCACTCATAAAGACGGTCTCTGCTGCCATCTAACGGTGTAATAATGTAACTTTCACTGAAGTCCAAATCAATCACTAACGGATCCTTTATCAACACCAAATATGTTATTGTTTATTTAATATAACATATAATTGATCAATAATATTTAAATGAACAATAAAGCCATTTAAAGGTATACGTTTTTACAATAGGAAATACACTCAAGCAAACAATAGGTGGTTTGCAGTCACATGATTGTGTTTAGCGCGGACTGCAGATGGAGGGCAAAGAGTGAAGAGCGCAATAGACGAGATGGAGGAAAATCCGTACTGTACTTACTTTAGACGCTATTACAAGAGAAATATATAAACAGAAAATCGAAACATATGTTGGACGTGATCCTTACGTTATGAAGAGGACCGATTTTCAACTGAATTGAGAGATTTGCCTGCCATCGAGGCTGTAGATATCAGCAACTAAAGCCCTATTCGCACGGGATTAGTATTACCTGGGGACCACATGTGAATTTGAAACTACCCACCCACATCTGAGTTTCGTGTGGCGCATTCGCACGGGATAAGCGAAGCCTGTGATTTTACTCGAATTTACTGACTTACCTCCCGGATATAATGTCATTAGGCTATGGCTTTGAAATGTCTTGTGTCGTTATAATGTCGTTATTATGTCTAGCTGTATATAATAAACAGAAGAACTGTCCTTGTATGCTGCTAAACATGTCATTCATCTCCATCTAATCGTTCTTTTTGTTTTTGCTCTTATGGTTTTCAGCTTTCTCTTTCTGCAAATTGTATGAGTTAGTTGTACTGGCGATATGACCCCACACCCAAAATACTATCAAAACACTCCAACTCAGCCTCTATTCTTCACGAAAGATGGATAAAAAGGCGCAGATGAAACAAAAACCTTGAAAAAATGATATACGATCCGGCCAAATCACAGAGATGTACTGATTCGCACGGGACTAATATTATCACAGGACCTCGGTGTTCGGCGAAATATAGTAGGTAATTTGCGGGGGAATTATTACTTTACAAATTACAGACATGGCCGATTCGACACGGGATTAAGATCACAGACAAACTCCGCAATTATTACAAATTACTACAGGTCACCAGATAATACTAATCCCGTGCGAATAGGGCTTTACAGACATGCTTTGACTTTACAAAGTTCGGAAACTGGCACGTTACACAAACAGCCACATAAGTGTATTTAAACACCTGAATAATGTAATTATAAGCCACATAAATAATGTATTAACTCACATTTGACGAAGTGATCACTGCACACGTACACACACACGGGCATTTTCCCATTCGGCTCCTCCACAACCGCAGACGTAAGTTAGGTTTACAAGGCATTTTTTCCGGTGTTTTTCTGTCAATTTCTTGTATTTTCCCCCTTATGAACAACAACTTTTGGCACACAATAAAAAAATCTTTGTGGTTTGATCGATTTGAGCAACCATAAACGACGCAAAACATAGGCATTTGAGTGTGTTATAGTGCTTCCTAATCTAGAAATTCACTTCCTGCCCTCCATCTGAGTTTCGCGCCATGGCAACGCAGTGGCGTGACGTCACGTGAAAACAAGCTATTCAGTCAAAAGTACAAAATCAGTGCTCTAATTAGTTATTAGGCTACAGGGTTTAAGTTAAATAAAAAAATAAAAAATTTGTTAAGTTAGGAAACTTAACGTTGCCTTACCCAAATCGAATTTGCTTAGGAACAAGTAATGATTAATAAGACTAAAGATTTCTTATTTGATATAGGCTAACCAAAATGGCCGCTAAACAACGAAAAGAAAACTCTTACAACTATATTCTGTGACACAATAACAGTATTATGCCTATTTGTTAAATGATAGTGTGTTATTTGCTCTTTGTGAGAAATGCAGCTATTAGGCTATAGATCCATCCGAAACAAGTCAGACAAACTGTGAAACGGTTTCTGTGTGAGATGGCTGGAAAAGGCTCTCAGCCAATCAGATTCGAGAACCAGAACTACAGTTGTATAAAAATAACTATTTAATTTAGTTGATGACCTGAAAGAGTCATGGATATCTCTGACAGTTGATACAGTTTTCCTGCCTGTTCATAAAACTAATTTACATTCATTTATTTAAATATTTCTATCTATGTTATTACAGATGAGAGCAGTGGTTTAAGGGGCATCATATTTTGACATTAAAAGACTACAACTTCTACAATTTGTAGTCTTCTAATGTTTTGAGGTCAACAGGACAAACATTCATGTTGTATTTTTGTGACAGCATATAATAAACCATGAATTAACCAACCAACCGCAGCCTCTATAACTTAACACTCCTAAAACATGATTTATCACAAATGCCACTAATAACCAAGATGACAAAATACCAGGCGTCTTCTCTCAGATGCGGCACTACATATATTCTTATTAATATTTATTTATACTTCTTATTTCTTTAGCCATTTTCTTTTCCATTCACATTAGCACTTTCTCTGCTCCACGTGCTCAGTCTGTTTGGCCGGCTCTAATCTTGTTAGACAGAGAACAGCTTTTTTAGTGATTAGGGTTGGTCATCCAGTGAATTTTATTGGCTGGCAAATGGTGCGTATCGTATACATTTATCAGGAACAATTGGTCTGGCTACAAGGGCTGCTACCTTACCTGTCAGCAGGGATAATAGAGAGAGAGTCAGCAGAGATAGAGAGAAGAGAGGTCGGCAGAGACGGAGAGAGAGAGAGAGGAGAGTCAGCAGAGATGAGAGAGATGGGGGGTGGAGGGAGAGAGGGAGGATTGTTCTAATTGACAACAGATTACATATAACATCACTGGAAATGATTGATCAGTAAATTCATCAGTCTTTAATAAGACTCTCTAAATAGCAATCTGCTTAATTATCAGTATTGCATGTTAATTACAGCATTATGTGCATTATGGGACTTGATTCCTCAGATGAAGACACCGCTCTGCTTTAGCAACAAAGAACCACAACAGTCAATAGATCTGATGCTAATCTATAAATAACCTACAGTTTTCCCGTGTGTGTGCGCGCGTGTGTGTGTAAGCTCTCATAATAATTGCTTTCATCGCACTAGAGTCACATGTGGCCAGTTTAAGCCTTGACGCTGTGTGTGACCCAGGACTGATTCATAATGAAAATGTGTTTTCATCGTGTTCTGACAAGGATGAAACATCAACTAAACAACTTTGTGTTGTATATATTTGGTGACCTTTGGCTTATTTGGATTATAGTGCTATCATACTATGTGTCAGTCATTTTCGGGTATTTTTACAAATCGTAAAAACCATTCTACTCTAACAAATAAAGGTTCCAGTGTCGCCAGTGGTTCGGTTTCGGGGCAATGCCACAGAAGAACCACCATTTTTGATTTCCAAAATAGCTTTTCAATGATTAGTTCTTAATTAATACCATTTTTTTTCTTAGTGCAAAGAACATTTTAAAAAATCTACAGAACCATTTAAGCAATGGAAAGGTACCAACTGGGTTTTGTTCACTCCACACTGTGAAAATGCATTTCTAATCAATAGAATTGTGACAACAGATTACAAGCAAAATTAGAATTGAGTAACAATTAATCAAAAGTTAACCAATCAAAATGAGTAGTTTACACCAAAAACAAAAATATCTCACGTCAAAGATTAAGAACTCTTTATTTTAAATTGCCAACATTGTTAACAAGCAGAATCAATGAAGGAGAAAACCGTAATTTTAAAACAAACCTAAAACCTAAAAACACAGATCACCATAATGGTGACTTCAATTTATGTTTTTTTTTTTTTGGTTGTTTTACTCATTTTAAATGGTTAACTTTTAAAGGTTCTCTATGGAACTTTTTTTATCAAATGAATCCTTTTTTTTTTGCCTGTGTATGAAGGGGTTGTAATCACACATTGCAATGATCCACTTTTCGGGTTTTGCTATTACCTCTGAAGGCCAATATTCATATTTATATGTGAGGTCTCCGGGTCGGATTCCCTGCGAAATCCATCGGATGTGACGTGCATGCGCGCTCCTGAGCCTCTCTATCCTTATTACAGTCTATGCGACCCATAGACAGTAAAAGAAATGGACACAATAGGGGATTATCACGCTGATACGCAGTACTTCCGGATTCAGCGATCTTTGTGCACTGCCACTTCCGTTGTATCACCGATCTCGCTGGCGAACTGATGAAGGACTACAGCTAAGTTTATTTATACAGCATCCCTGGTAAATTAGTCTTATTCACTAAAGTGCCGGCTGCAAACAAACGCGCTACCTTGTTTTATTTTAAAGTTTTAATCCACTTCTTCCTTATACTCAATTCAGTCGGGAATCCATGAAAACTTAAGTAGGGTTGGCGTTGTTGGTTAGATTTACAAAGTGGAACAGAGCAGTGACATAAATAGCATTCGTCTCAGGCATTGTTGAACTGCGTCGGAAGTGGACATGCACAAAGTTGACAAATCCCGCCCATGAAACCCGGAAGCGTGATAATCCCCTATAGAGACCATTTCACAAGATGTAAACAACACTGGTCCAGAAGCACTTCCTGTTTCAGTTTTTTAACACTACATAAAAGCTGGGATAAAATACAACCAACAGAACATTTAAAACTGAATCAAAAAGTTAAACAAACATCTTTAAGATGTTTTCTTTACATGTGAAGTAAAGACAACAGTTACAAACTGAAACAGGAACTGTTTTTCTGGACCAGTGTTGTTTACATCTTGTGAAATGGTCCCGTTGATTTCAACATGCGAGCAACGGCACTTCAGCTGACGAACACGGAGTCTGATAACTCCCAAAACGTCCTGCCTCCAGCACAACACAAACTCCACAAAAATATAATAAACAAAAAAGTTTTATCTGCTGAAGCTCGTCAGGCAAAACGTGAATCGGATCAGACTTCGGACGCAAACGCAAATCAACATCGGCAACATATTAGTAGGCTACAACATATTAGTAAACTCTAGTGAAATAGCAAGGTAAACTACATTAAACATGACATGAATACAAAAGAATGTTCCAGGATAACAAAAAGTAGGTGCTTTAGGATGTAACTTATTTTATTTACCAGATCTAGTTACTGACTAACGTCACTCATCCACTACAATCATATTGTTTATGATACACATTTCCAGACTCAGTAATGTCACTTCCTACGATCTTACTGATACACCGAAACTGTTCAGTTTAGTTCACTAACCGTTTTCGTTATCATATTATAGGCTACATTCACCTATGTTGACATTGCTGATTGTGAAAGATACACGAATAGTTAGAGAAAGGGCTATGTCGGCTAGAGCTAAATGCAGTTTACTGTAACATTATCATGGACAAGCACAAAGCATTAGTTCAACGTCAAGCTGATAAAAGTAGGCTGTTATTGTACCTGCAGTGGGAGTTTACTTTAGTTTCCAGCATGTTGTGTGATGAGTTCGCCGTTGAAAGTCTCCATGTGGCTGGTAGCGAATGCTCGCTCTTGAGATCTAGCACGCACACGGGCACGAGCGCTCTTGTTGCATTCTGAAACATCAACAACTCCATAGAGTACCTTTAAGGACTTAATTTGATTAATTATTACTCAATTCTAATTTGTTAAATTGAATGAATAATATTGTTTGTAATCTTTAGCCACAATTTTTTTGATTAGATAAAGCATATTCATTTTTACAGTGAACACTTTAGGTTCCTGAAAGATCCTTTCAGTGAACACTTCTTGAAATAACTATTCTTAAAAATAAACGTTCTTTATCTGCATCAACATTTCCATGAAGAACCTTTAACACCCATGGAACCTTTTATTGCACAAATGGTAGCAGAAAAAGGTTCTTTAGATTTTTTTTACACACTAAGAAAAAAATGGTTCTTTTGGGGAACCAAAAATGGTTCTTCTAATGGCTTCATATTTCGGGACCTTGTTTTGTATAGATAGTGTGAAGAATACAAAAGAACCTTTTTCATTTGCCCATAAATATGAGGTTCTTCATGGAACCATTGTTGCCAATAAATAAGCTTTATTTTTAAGTGTGGGAGGAAAAGTTGAACAGTTGAAATAATAACAACAACATTTAAGAAGGAACATAAACAAAAGTACATTGCATTTGATTACATCTTCATGTTATAATGTACAATAACTGCAGTTTGTTTTATACATGCAAAATGAATTCATAATCCCTCATAATAAACAGAGAAGAGCGGAGACGGAGAGGTTTGTGTGCTGACTCGCGGGAAATAAAACGCCAGTCATGATCTTTTGAACGTGTGCTTGTCCCAAATGATAATCACAAAAAAAAAGTCTTTCATTAATTAACAAATCAACGGTCATTTAAATGATTAATTTATTTTTATTGATAGCTCTTTGTTTGTTTGCTTTGGAAATCTATCAACATCAAATGAATTACACAATACTTTAATGACAAACACTATTATACACTTCTGATATATGGACCCCATCGCCACATTTAACAGTCGGTATGACAGTTGTGCTACTCTTCCGTATCCACACACACACACACACACACACGTGTTCAGAGATGTGCAGGTTAGAGCAGTTGTGCATTGCAGAGTTTCTGCGCAGGACACTGCAGTTCAGTCAAATCTCAGAGGAGCGGCTTCAGTGTGTGTGTGTGTGTGTGTGTGTGTGTGTGTGCGGCAAGAAAACAAAAGATCAGGCCCATCGTTTATATCACCATCTTTGTAAAGAAGTGGATTTAATTCACAGTATATCATCCATCTTCATTTCATTCAGTTTTACACATCCTCAGAACGGCTCAGGAACGGAACAGCCTGGCGTTTTCAGCGTTCACTACATGCAAGGCCCTTTTTATCAATATGCAAATCAATCAAGATAAAATTACAAGGAGACTTTCATACGTGACTCATACCGTCGTTGGCTTCACGGTGGCAAAAATCTTTCAGACGACGACGGCTCCTAAGGAAACAAAGACACCCTTACACACACACTGCTGGATTTCTCTTGGCTTGTGTGCCTCCCATGCTAAGGTTTAGTTTTTTTTGTCATCTCAGGCCTGATAAATGAACAAGACATGTTTAGTTGGTTTTAACTCAGCAAAAGGCAGCAGCAGCGTGCGCAGCGTCCCTCTGTCTGTCGGGCGGCCGAGCCTCATGATGTAGGACACATCACAGCATGCAGAATTACATTCATACATAACCCAATCATTTTGTCATTTAGGAGGAGCTGTAAAAACACCACGTCGGCTCTTGCAGAAAATGCACGGGGACGGAGAATGAGAGATGGGGAGGGAGACTGCGGTACATATAAGGCAAGAAAGATACCGGTTCATGTTTTATTAAAGCTGTGCTCTTTCAGGTCCAGTACAGTCCGTTTTTAGATGGCTCTGGTCTTTTATTTTCTCCACAATGTCCTACAAATCTCAGAGGAGTGCTTTTCCAAGAGGAGAGAGGGATAACTGAGAGAAAAGGGAAGATTGCACCGTACAACAGTGTCCTCAGTGACCTTCCGGACGCGTAACATTCCCAAGCGCCGGGAGGCGGATCGATCCCCGAGCTCAAAATTGTCCAGAATATAAGTTCTTAAAACATGCAATGCTTTCCCTTCAAGCTCAGAAATGCTCCCTGTGCACGCATTTTGCTTGTCGTAAAGATATACGGTGGCATAATCATAAGGAATCATTCAAATGGAAACAGGAGAAAGAAAATGACATCTTAAAGTATTGCACACAAGGCCTGGTGAAAGCGCACGCCTGCGTCGTCACGGAGGGTGGAGAGATGCGGCAGGCGTGGGCTATCCCACAAAACCAGCACCGCCGGGGAGCGTTTCGTTCGTCGGCACGAGGAGAGACGAGCGTCCCTCCACCCGGGCCGTTTCCCAAAACCATGGAGAAGGAAGAATGCGTAACTCTATTTTCAGTTCATTTACAACGAATACGGCTAAAGCAAGTCTGGAGCATAATTCACGCAATAAATCTGCTTTATGGATATGGTTATACTCTTCAGAATAGATTTTATATGTATATATGCATATATTTATATACAAGTATGGCACTTGATTACACTTAAGCGCGAAAAACCCGTCACCAACGATGTGCTTTGGTGTTGAACTTAAGGAGATCACAGACGTTAAGCGTTCGCAGGAGATTCGCACCTGCTCGCACGCACGCACGCAAAAGCAAATCTGCGATGGAGTTAAGGTCTACGTTAAGGTCAACGGTGCAGTACAGGCAACCAAAACGAAAGAAATCATAGCGTTTGATATATGGATGGCGTGTCAAGACTCTCCCAATGTACTTTTTAGTGCAAGACGTATTTACTCCCTTCGGCCACACTTCACACGTCAGTGTTCACGTCACATCCGTCGTCGCTCGTGTTTATTGCAACGAATCGTTTAGCATGCATTGTGCGCGACACGGACAGTGCCGTGTAAAGTGTCACCGCCGCTTACAGGGAGGCGACGCGCGGTCAGCTATCAGTGTGTACGCCTCAGAGTACAAACGTTGCTAAAAAAGTTGCATTGTACAGTAGTGAACTGCTTTACAAACGTGTTTGTCGTCCACAGTTGTCTGTCAAGGAAGTCTTTAAAACAGTAACAAAAAAGTCCTACCCCGTGTTCTTGCAATTCGTGAACCTTACGTGGCGACGGCGGCACTCGTCCACGCTCTCAGTCTCGCGCGCGCAGGCTTGGGTTTCTCGTTCGCGCGCTTGAACGTAGGCGGAGTCACTGGACTGAGTGCGGCCGAAATTGGGCATACTCATCCGGGGCAAATCCTTGTTCCGGATCTCGTAGATGGACTTTCTGCGCGCCCTCACGCCCTCACGGCCGTTTTGATCTTCCTCCAGCCCAGGTGATTGAGCTCGGCCAGGTTGAGGACCACGCAAAAGCCGCTGACCGCGAACATGAAGACGAGGAACACGGTTTTCTCCGTGGGCCGGGACACCGTAACACTCCACCTCCTTGATGCACGGGTACCGGTCGCACTCGTACACGGCGGGCACGTTGAATCCGTACAGGAAATACTGGCCCACCAGGAAGCCGATTTCCAGAGCGTTTCTGAACACCACCTGAATGATGTAAAACCTCGAGATGCCCTCCTGACGCCTCATTTTGGACTTGCCCGGTTTCTTGCCCGAGCTGGTCAGCTCCTTCTCCTCCATGCAGTCGGGCTCGGGATCTTTGGTGGAGTTCTCCGAGTTCTGAAGTACTCCGTTCACGATGGTGTTCTTGATCTTTTGGTTCTTGGCCTCCTCTCGTTTCAGGGAATCCTGCTCCTTGTTGTCCAGCGTGAGGAAGACGGTGGCGGTGGAGTAGCGCCGCTCCTTCTGCTTGGCCGACTGGTGGACCGAGTACGTGATGAAGCACAGGCTCGGCGTGCAGACCATGATGATCTGAAAGACCCAATATCTGATGTGCGATATGGGGAACGCTTTGTCGTAACACGCCTGGTTGCAGCCCGGCTGTAAGGCGTTACACACGAACATGGTCTGCTCGTCGTCATACACTGTCTCTCCCACTATAGCTACGATTAGAATCCGGAAGATCACCACCACAGTTAGTAGGATCCTAAAGAACAAGCACACAGAAACATAAATGTGTCAGTATATGTGAGCGCTCGAAGCCGCGGGGAGCTGAAACCTCAGCGCTTTATCACTTCAACCTTCAGTGTAGCATCATAAGCTGCATACGGATCATGCAGGTGTCACTTGTGAATTTAGGACGGAATCACTCCACCCAACATGGCTTGAAATGAAATCGTGGTGAAAATGTGGTGCATTCTCTTTTTTATTTTAGCGTCAGTTTCTTTCTAATTTGCATGTAGCTTGCATTATGCAAATATGTCTCCCTTCATTGTACAGTTGGCAAAAAAGCCTCAAAAAGGTGGCTTTAAACAAAGCAATCTATTATGCATTAATTAATCCATCTACACATCAGTGTGGGTAACATTAAGAGAGCTGTATAAATCGAGGCGCGTTCACAACCACGGCATGATGCATTCTGCTACATTTCACAGTCGATTTATTTGATTTTCAACGGAATTTTAATGAGAAATCAGCGGTGACGCCTTGTTTGTGCACATCTGCCAATTAACACCGCATTTCGTTCAGACATGGCTTAAAACCAAGCAAAAACACGCAATAGAAACACTGGGTCAGTGTCATTGAAACTAAATGGAGCTGTCCAGTGCTGAAACCAGTCGAGTGGATTCACTTGCTTCCATATATTACGCAAATATTTTTTTGCTTCTCATCTTTTTTAATACTGTATTGTAAGAGAGAACAGGCGACTGCGCCCGTTTGCACCCCCAAACATGATTCCAAACATCTCGGCGTCAACCCGACAGATACACTGACATTCGCCCTTACCTCCCGATCATAGTGGAGTGCTGCTGGACAGCAGCCTCCAAGAGCCTCTCTAGTATGGTCCATTCCCCCATCGCTGCTCATCCGCAGACTCAGATCCAAATCCAGGGAAAAGCGTGGATATTTCCTCCTATTGTGCGCGGTTATCGGGAGAACGCATGGATGAGCTGCGCCAGCTGTGGCAGTGCTGATGCTGGAAGATGCCACACTTCTCCTCGCCTTCCAGTCTGGAGTGGAGTCATGTGAGCCCTCCTATCTTCGATCTCCACATCAGATTGATGGTGTGGGTGGAGGGCGGCGGGTCTAATATGGCATCAGTGCCGTGGAGAGCCCTGCTGCGTCATATGGGCTTTATCTCGAGCTGCGGATTTCATATGTGTGATGTTCATTAGCAGGATTCGGTCCGGTGATGGTGAACTCTGCACTCTGTCATGACGGGGAGAGGTCCTTTTTTATTTGGGGGATGAAGTCTCATATAGCCTACTTGTTGCTGTGTATTTTGAAAGACGTCACAGCTGTTGGAGAGCAAATGTCCTTGAGTACAGTGAGGACCTTCAGCTCCGCCCTGTTCACATGAAGCATTGCTCGTGCTCTGGATACAGTGAGGTGAAAGTGTCAGCTGATTCTCGGTTTAAGTAAAGACACCTTTGGCCCCGCCCACCGAACGCCCGTAGACATGCGCAGTTCCGCCAAACTATCTTCCTTGCAATTTGACTATTTTAAGAACTACAGTGGCCCCAAAAAGTGTTTGTTCACTTTGATTAAAAAAAATATTTTTTCTGTTTTTATCTCTAACAAACAACAAAAAAAGCTAAACTAAATAAAATAAAAAACTGGTTACACTAAATTAGGGTCTAATTCTCACAATTCACTAACTATTTACTACGACTTTTGACTCAATTAACTTCTAATTGCTGCTCATTAATAGGTTACGTATTTGGAAGGATTAAGGGATGAATATGGTGCGTAATAAGGCATTAATTCATGCTTTATAAGTAATAATGCTAACACTTTACAATAAGGTTAACATGAACTAAGAATGAACAATACTACTTCAGCATTTATTAATCTTAGTTTATATTAATTTCAACATTCAATAATACGTTAATAAAATAAAAGGTTGTATTGTTAACATTAATTCACAATAAATTCTGTAACAAATGGGTTGTTCATTAGTTGATGTTAATATATACTAACTATTGAACCTTATTGTAAAGGGTTACTATAATAATAACAGCCTATCCTATAGAATGTGCATGCCAATAAAAAACTTAATAGGGAGAATTGAACCCTAAAGGTCACTTTTCCATAAATCAAACATATTACTTATAGTTTATGTTAAATTATATGAAAACTCAATGAAACACGGTTACTTGTAATGGAGCTATTTCATGGTCAGATATAGAAAATGGATGTACAAAGCCAGCCGTGATGTGGTTGCCAGACCAGCTCAGACAGGTTCCTTACTAAAATAAAAATGTCAGTCTGTCAGGCTTCAATGCCAGTCCCATTCTGACATCAGGAAGAAGGAGAGATGAACAGCTCAGCAAGAGAGAGAACAGGCCGCTCACTTCACCAATCTGTCGGGAATATTCAATGAACTGTGACTGCGCATAAAAAAAATCGTGACCAACTAGATCAATATGCAAAAAAATATATATTACTTGAGTTTTTTTATCAGGTGTTCAGAGCTTAATGCTGACTGGACTGTTCATTTACAGATGAGCTTCGCTCACAACATTCAACAAATACACCAAAATGCACTGCTGAATAATACAGATGTAAAGAAGTTTCGAATACTGGTTTTTAAGACATGTTTGAGAGAATGGATATGAGACACATGCTCACAGACTGAAGTGGCTGTTCTGTGTGTGCCAGGGTTAAATGAGAAAAGCAGTGTGGGGTTCATCAGATGCTCAGATTTCCTCACATATGGCAGAAGCACAGCCAGGCATTCAGGCCTTTTTCCATTCCTGATCTCGCACAAAAATGAAATATTTACAGCCCAGAGTCCAACCACAGCGGCTGTCGAACGAGCTTCTCCACCGCATGCTGAGAGATGCCTGTGTGTACAGACCAAACTCGAAATTAAAACCAGGCAATTTTGGCTGGAGAAGGTTCCCCTCAGGACTGCTGCAAGGGAAAGTGAGAAGGAGAAGAGAGAGGGAGAGAGAGACACTGAGGGAGAGAGAGGCTGAGCACAGGCACTGTTAAGTGGGTCTTGAGCAGTCAACATTATTAACAACCTTAAAAAAGACAGATAGACAGACAGACAGATAGACAGACAGACAGACAGACTGAAATAGATTTTGACTGAAGTAACCACTTGTTACAACCAAGGTATGCAGCAAAACATTTGTGAAGACACAACACACACAACCCAAAAGGCGGATGGGCTACAACAGCAGAAGACCCCACCGGGTACCACTCATCTCCACTACAAATAGGAAAAAGAGGCGACAATTTGCAAGAGCTCACCAAAATTGGATAATTGAAGACTGGAAAAATGTTGCCTGGTCTGATGAGTCTCGATTTCTGTTGAGACATTCAGATGGTAGAGTCAGAATTTGGCGTAAACAGCATGAGAACATGGATCCATCATGCCTTGTTACCACTGTGCAGGCTGGTGGTGGTGGTGTAATGGTGTGGGGATGTTTTCTTGGCACATTTTAGGCCCCTTAGTGCCAATCGGGCATCGTTTAAATGCCACGGCCTACCTGAGCATTGTTTCTGACCATGTCCATCCCTTTATGGCCACCATGTCCCCATCCTCTGATGGCTACTTCCAGCAGGATAATGCACCATGTCACAAAGCTTGAATTATTTCAAATTGGTTTCTTGAACATGACAATGAGTTCACTGTACTAAAATGGCCCCCACAGTCACCAGATCTCAACCCAATAGAGCATCTTTGGGATGTGGTGGAACGGGAGCTTCGTGCCCTGGATGTGCATCCCACAAATCTCCATCAACTGCAAGATGCTATCCTATCAATATGGGCCAACATTTCTAAAGAATGCTTTCAACACCTTGTTGAATCAATGCCACATAGAATTAAAATAGTTCACTTTTTAAAAAACTTTTGCTGATAATTTACTCACCCCCATGTCATCCAAGATGTCCATGTCTTTCTTTCTTCAGTCGAAAAGAAATGAAGGTTTTTTATGAAAAATTCCAGCATTTTTCTCCATATAATGGACTTTACTGGGAACAAAATGGTTCAAGGCCCAAACGACATTTTCAGTGCAAACTGTTCAAAGGGCTTTAAATGATTCCAGACAATGAATACGGGTCTTATCAAGCAAAATGATCGCTCAATAAAAAAAAAAGGTTTAAGTTTTATAAGCTCAAATGTCATTTTACAACATTGGACGTTTTCAGAACAATTTCCCCCACGTGCACTGACGGGTGAGTTGAAACTCATTAAATATGCAAAACTGTTATCCACTCACAGCAGTGGGCGTTTACTTCCAGGTCTTCAGTGCGAGACGCCCATAAAAAACAGGCGTTTTTCAGGTAGGCTGAAAACTAGGGTAAAAAATAGCCTATTACTTATTCATTTTGATGTTTTTTAATGCAAAAACCAAGCGACGTCCTAAGTTGACCTCAGACAACAATATAATAAAATTTAAAAAGCCAGGTCATGACTCATGACCCCTTTAATTTCTTTTCGACTGAAGAAAGAATGACATGGATATCTTGGATGACATGGGGATGAGTAAATTATCAGCAAAAGTTTTTTTTTTAAAGTGAACTACAGTTCTAACTGTCAAACAGTATTAGTGTGGTGTTCCTAATAATCCTTTAGGTGAGTGTAAATATAGAACAGACAGACAGACAGACACAGACGGACGGACGGTCGGACAGATAGATAGATAAACAGACAGACAGACAGAAAGACAGATAGATAGCCAGAGAGATAAGATAGATAGAGACACACACACACACAGACAAACAGATGGATGGATGGATGGATGTCGTCCTCCTCCTGACAGAGGGCAGCACTGAATGACCTGCTGTCTCTGAAGCTTCTCATGTTTCTCTGCATGGCTTTGCAGTTCCTCACGGAAGTCCCACTTACACAACACCACAGTCCAGTCTCCAGTTACTGCCTCCATTCAAACTCAGCAGAATCTCAGATTCCCTCTCATATACTGCACCTTGAGATGAACGACTTAAAGACAAAACATGTCCCATAACCTGCCATTCGCTTTAAAATAGCAACATTTCCTCTTTAATATTCATCAGAGAGCATCACTAGAATCCTAAAACATCCAGCTCTCAGAACATCACTCAATACTTCAAACACATTTGACTGTACAAGAAAAAACTCATGTAAATATATTATAAGGTAAAATGAATGCACTCTTTCTCTCTCTTTCTACAAGGTTTCACAGCTTGAATTATTGTCATCAGATATTTTTTCAATCTTATTAAAATCAGGCAATATTTAAGTCAGTCTTCATCTCTTAAGATCCTCTTTCCAGATTGCTCCTGTTATGAATTCAATAAAATCCCACGGGTTCTGATAATTGATTTTATATTTCATTTTCAGTTAATATTTAATTTATTTCAAGTACCACATTTTTTATAGTGTTAGTTTAAGTTAATGATAACAAACCTGCAGAAGATGGAGCTGGAAATCAGTTTAAAGGGGTCATGAACTGGCTTTTTAAATGTTATTGTATTGTTGTCTGAGGTCAATTTATGACGTTCGATTGGTTTTTGCATTCAAAAACATCAAAATGAATAAGTAATAGGCTATTTTGTACCCAAGTTGTGAGCCTAGCTAAAAAACAGTCGGTTTTTATGGGTGTGTCGCACTGAAGACTTGGAAATAAACGCCCACTGCTGTGCAGTGGATAACAGTTTTACAAATTATAATGAGTTTAACTCACCCGTCGGTGCACGTGGGGAAACGTCCAATGTTGTCAAATGGCAACCGGATTCACCCATACATGTTCGACCAAGAGTCCGTGTGTTGTACAATTCCTGTCAGATCCAATATAGACTGCACATCACCGTTCTTTACTCTTAATCGGTCTGCAAATCCAGTCTTGTTTACAAAACAATCCTCTGTGAAATGAAGCAAGCAGTCAACGATGTTTTACCTCATCAGCTGGAAAGTCATTAAAAATAAAGTTTATCCATGCAGTCCTATTGGAATCCAGAGGAAGCTTATGCAGCGACTGTCTTCTTCCACAACCAGGCACTGCACAATATTCTGCTCGATCTGGTTTGTCATCATGAGGTAGGCATACATGTTATGCTACTTAGCTATGCGTGTAATGTCTGAATCGGTGGGCGGGGCTAAACCGGTGTTCTGACATTCTATCCTACCCGTCAGATTGTCCTACCAAGGCTTACTGAGCATGCGCACATCAATACTGTGTCATTTTTTCACGCTGAACGACACGCCCATAATATTTTACTACTTGCGTGAGATCTTCATCTGAGGTAAGTTTTTCACTGTTTATGTCAATTATTATTATACAAAGAGATATAGCAGTAATGAGAACTGTTTACTCTCACATTCATACAACAAAGCAAATTCATATTAGCATTTTTCATGAAAACATTAGGCTAGTTAGATATGGCGGGGCGGGGAATATGATTTGATTGTTTGGTGTAAAATATAAACACACAATTATGTCAAAATGTCCGTTTTGTCAAGTGTCCTCATAAGATCAGTCTTAAATTAATTAAATAAAGTATCAAATGATCGTAAAGAGTGTGAGGCGTGTGAGATCAGCGTTTCTCTCAGCAGCGGCAGGTTTCATAAAAATATGCCATTAAACAAATATTTAAAAGATACTCTATATTGTTTTTGCATTAATTTGGAGATCAACTATCAAATTATTACATTATAAAATATAATAAATGTGTAATGTTTGTAACTTAATTACAATTAATCACATAAAAAATTTGATTAATCTATCCCCCACATCCATTGTGATTTTTTTTCTTGCATTTTTTGACAGCTATGGAAGATAAGTGGGAAGCACTGTACAATCTTCTGTCAGTGGGATCGTACCCATCAGGGTATGATAAGTCCAAAAGGCAGAACATTAGAAGATATGCGCTTAAGTTCAACCTAAAGGGTAGTTATTTTTACTTTACATTTTAATTATGTTTATTTTATTATTCATTTGTTCCCATCTTGATTTTCTTCTCCAACAATACCAAATGTCATTTTACTTCTGTCATCATAGTCTTGTTTTCTCTTTTAATGTAGATGGAGAGCTTTTTTATGGAAGTAAAAGAGTGATCAAGACCAAAGAGGAAGCCAGGATGCTCTTTGAAGAATTCCATTCCTCACCCATTGGTGGACACACAGGGATTGGTAAAACACGTGCTGCCATCTGTGCCAGATTTTACTGGCATGGCATGTCAGTTGACATTGAAAATTGGGTATGTGTTATTTATTTTATATAGTTATTTTAGTTTATATTTATAGATATATATCAGCTTACAAATATATATATATATATATATATATATATATATATATATATATATATATATATATATATATATATATATATATATATATATATATATATATATATATATATATATATATAGACAACAATTTCTGACAGGTATTGGAATGTGATCAATGTCAAAAAGTTGGAAAGCCTTTGACTGCTGTGCAGACCTTACAGTGCATCAAGGTAAACAAGTGCAGTAACATACAGTATACATATATTAAACCAACTTTATACACACTAAACGTACTTTACATTTGGTGGACTTGATAGGTTTCTGCTGTTTGGGAGCTTGTTGGCATTGATTTAACTGGACCATTACCTGAAACGGCAGATGGCTTTAAATACATCCTCACAGCCACAGACTACTTCTCTAAGTGGGTTGAGGCTTTTCCTTTAAAAACCAAGTCAGCAGCTGAAGTTGGAAGACATCTCTGTTCCATCATTTATAGGCATGGTTGTCCCCAGAGAATTCTCTCAGATCAGGGAAGGGAATTTGTAAATGATGTAAGTGTATTTAAAATGATCAGTATTAAAGTGATTTAGGTTTAGCCTCAATGGGTCTCATTCATGAAACACGAGCAGAACGAATTTTTGTGTAAATCGTGTGTAAAGTGTTTCTGGCGTAAATTTTCAGATTCATTAAAATGTTCGTATTTTCCAAATGTTAGTTGGTACGAAGAAATCTACACCTGCTCCCAGCCACTTGTAAATAGTGAGTTTAACATCCGAAAGTTTTGCTCATTAATAACTAAGGCTGCATTTTAATTCACCTTAATCTGGTACATATTTACACAGCATTTTGAACAAATATTATATATAGTAATTACATACGGTTTTTCTTTTTACTTCTGGGACTGTTCAATTAACAGATGAAACTCCATTAACTGCATCTGTAGTATGCTGCCAAGTTTCCTTTTCTTTAGGACCTGATACGCCACTATGTAGCCTACGCTTAAAAATAAAATGTGGTGCTTTGAATGAACTTCTGATAATAAAACTTCGATTTCTGCATCTGAGAAATTTTTCTTTCTCATTCGCTTTTGAGAAGACATTTTGAAATGCTTCGTTTCGTGTCATAATATGATGCCCATGTTGTCAGTCGGATGTAATGGGCGGGATTTATGGTAATTCATTAAAACACACATTTCACCTTCACATCTGACATTTACAAAGTATTTGTGAATCAGGAGATGAGTTTTTCGGGAAGGTCTCTTTACGCACAAATCACTCTCATACTTACTCGTATATTTACGAATGTTTCATGAATGAGACCCATTTTCTTTGTTTTTAGATTTTCAAGAGCTGTTTAATTTTTGCACATACAGTACATGTATTCAACTACTGGATGTTTTAAGGAGCTTTTCACCCATTTACTCACTGTGATTTTTTTCCCCCTTTATTTTTAAAGCTTAACCACAGGCTTTGTGAAATGTTGTGCATCAAAAGAAGTGTGACAGCAGCTTATCATCCTCAAACTAATGGCCTGGATGAAAAGACCAACGACAACATTAAACGGTAAGTTTTATTATTGTATGTACCTAGGTCAGGAAAAGTTAAGGCACCCCCGCCTAACCATTTTTAACCATCTTCCGCTTCAAGGCACCAAATAAGTTATAAATGCATTCCTAAAAAGGCTTTCATACTCATAAGCCTTCTAAAAAACAAAAAAACTTTCCCCCTTATGTGTCATTTTAGAGCCCTCAAGAAATTGGTTAACGACCAGCAGAATGACTGGGATGTCTATCTGGATGCCACCTTGTTTTCTTTAAGATCAAAGGTCCACACCACCACAAAACACTCCCCTTTTCTTTTAATGTATGGGAGAGAGGCAGTGTTCCCTGCAGAGATTCCTGTTGAAATGCCAGTGAGTGTACTTATGGAGTAATTTCAGCAATATTGTCATATTAGCCTATGTCAGAAGAATTGTGCTTAAAGAAAATTTAGCCTTGAAATCTTTTCCAGTGGGTACTGTAGTAGAAGATGCTAATTATTTTTTTATTTATTTTTTTTACAAGACTAATCATACAGTAAATATCGTTTTTATTATTGGTACCCTGAATTGATTAACTGTATTCAATTTTAACATCTGTTATAAAACCTTTGATCTTAAACTGGTAATGATCATATTTTTTGGACTTTGTTCCACAACAGACAATAAGGGTCACTACTATTCCTAACAGTTTGTTATGAATTGTAAACAACCATGTTTTTAGCAAAGGGCCTCTTCTCATGCTACCATGGGCTTTTCATAATATACATAAAAATTTAAATAGTTCACAAATGAATTTATATTGCTTCAATTATATTGCCTTGTTTTTTAGCTTTCCACCATCAGTCTCCCTGTGGAATCAAGTTTTAGTGATTATGTAGTTTCCGATAAAAAAAGAGAGATGAGGCCAAAAAGCAGGCAGAAGAAAACATTGGTAAATCACAGGAGAAACAGAAGGAAGCATATGCTAAAAAGGTCCAGAAGAAGTACAAAGACTTGATTTACAAAGTTGGTGATGAGGTTCTTCTGATGAATATGAGGAAGCGTGGAAGAAAAGGAGGAAGGATTGAACCTGACTTCTCAGGACCCTACATCATTGAGAGACTCAGTGGCAAACTTGTCACATTAAACAAACCTGGAGGGATTACTTTAAAAACTAAATATAGCATTGGTCACATTAAACCATACAGAAGAAGCCAAACTGGAAAAGTGCCTGATGACTGTTCTGTTACCTCAATCAGTGGGTCTACAGAGAGTAATAGTTCTTGCAAGATGCCTCCTTGCACTGTTGCACCTACACTCAGCACCTCGCATTCTGTGGCCAAGGTAAATGATTTTGAGATGGTCCAAGATTCAGCGTTACAAAGACCTTCTGTTATTCAAGTTGCTTCTAAAATGCTTGACCAAACAAATGGGTACATCAAGGAGCTAAAAGTAACCCCAACAGATGAAGAGACAGCAATAAAGTTCCCATCAGATGTAAATCAAATCTCAGAGGAACAAGGTTTTATATTTACAGAGATCTCAGTTCATCCTTAGTTGCCAGTTTGGCCTAACTGACCAGTTTGGTCTTGTTGTTATGGTTGCTTGCTTGCAGTGTTTAAATCATGGTGGCCATTTTGACCTGTTGGTCACAGGTCACCGTTATTTATAGGAAGTGGACATAATAACCAATAAATCATAAAAAAACAACCCCTAAAAAATATGCCTAAAAAAACTCAAAAAGCATGAACTAAGTCAAACAGTATTTGTAAATCAAAGCTCACTGAAAAACCTTCACAACTGCACCCACCAAAATATAAAATTTTTCAAAAATTGTCTTATTTAATATAGATACCATAAATTGTTTGGAGTTATATCCACTTCCTCTAGCTGTCCTGTACACTTTTGACATGATGACTGTTTGCAAGGGCGTAGGTTTGCATACATTTTAGGAGGACAGAATTGTCCTTCCTAATACTTCTGTGAACTCAATCACATTATTCTGCATATTATATAGGCTACTACCGAAGTGGGGGTAGGGGGTGGATTGTTGTCTCTTCCAACTTAAAGACCAAACCTACGGCCTTGAATGTTTGGCACGTTCATTTTGCCAAGTTCATTTTATGTTGGCTCGTTGGCCCTGTAAATTTGATTAATTAGAAAAATTATTGACAACACTAACTTTGTCTTTTTTTTTCAGTAATGAAGGTCTGGGCTGCAAATGTCACTGGTCAGGTTGAAGCAGTTGTTGGGCCATATAAGCTCTATGACTCTTCTTTTCACTCACTGCAAGGGACCCAGTGGCTTGCTGATGAAGTTAGTATTTATTCTTATGCTATGGGTGGCCTTTCTTTCCAATCAGCCGGTTGTCTAAATGACTTATAAACCCAGAACATGATTTTAAGAGTCTCCTGATTAAGTTTTTGTCTAAAAAACCAAAGTTAAGTTTGTTTAAATTCTTGTTAATTTTTCTTAATTTAGGTCATTGATGCATACCTGCACCTGCTCATTGAAAAACAACAGGTACTGTATGTGCTGTATAGAATGTCTACTTATTTAGGAACACTAATTTAATTGTATATACTTACAAAATGTTTTTTTGTTTTTTTCAGAACCACATACACCAGCTTTGCGCAGTTGTTGCACGTTCGTTGTTTGCTGGACAGTTCAGATGCCTAGGAAAGGTAATTTAGCTTTCCAGAAAGTAATAAAGTAGATAATATTTGCGTGTTTTGAAACCATCACAAACTTGTTGTTAAATACTTTTCATAGATGAAGTTTCCCATTGAGGACATTTGGCTGTGCCCTGTGAACGTTGGAGCACATTGGATTCTTGTGGTGCGTGTGTATTTTTCAAAGTACATTGCAAGTGAGATTGCAGAAAATGTTTTTTTCTTCTTCTTCTTCTTCTTCTTTAGTGATCTTGGGCTATTGTCGAACAGAATACTGGTGGGAGAGTTCAGAGTTAACTAACCAACAGAGCAATTCAAGTTGTTTTGTTCATGTTCGTGATATTTCACAAATGATTGTCATGTTATGTTTAAATAAGTTTAAGAAATGTGTTAGGTAATGCAGGGTCAAAGATGATACACTGCAAGTTTTGAACTTGTGAGCAGAGAAGTAGGCTAACACACAAATAGGCTATGCACGACGAAGCCAAGGCAAAGAGTCTTTGTTATCTGTATCTCCTGTCTATATATATATATATATATATATATATATATATATATGATATATATATATATATATATATATATATATATGACAGAGATACAGATATATATATATATATATATATATATATATATATTAGAGTGGGAACATTCCCATGTGAAGATAATGAGGAAATTACATTGTCTTTCATCGCTCTCTTCACCAAGTGCATTCCAAACGGCTACATAATGTCACGCAAGTGCACTGCTCACTCCAAAGTCCCCACTTCAAGGGCTCTGCCCTTCGAAGGGAGTAGGGCATAGGGATGGTCACTTCCATTTGGAATTTTCCCTCAGTATATTTCTACCATTCACTTATATTCTTATGTGTTATATTCGCCTGCAAATAACTAAATCACTGTGTTGACACTTTCTCCATAATCTGCAGACATTCTTTAATGCTTTAGGTCAATAATTTAAAGGTTTATTTAAGCAGCTTCCTGTAGTTGTTAGTAGTGATCTAAAAATATTTTAAAACCTTATTTATGATTATCTGACATTATTTTCTAGATTATCAACATGCCTGAAAAAACACTCCTTGTCATTGACCCAATGGGAAATGAACGTTCTTATGAACATAGAATTCTGCGGAACTGGAGGTAACCTTGTTAGAACTCTGTTTCATCTTTTTTTATTTTTTTTTTAATGCTATTTGATTCTAAACAGTACAAATGTCTCGACGACATTTAGGAACTTTTAAAAACAAGGTGTGATGAGCAAACAGCCCAGTGGCAATTACGGACCCTGAAGCACGACCTGCAGATGGATTCCAGCAGTTGTGGAGTATTGGTATTGAATGTATGTGTTCATATATTTTCAAGAGTGGCTTCAGATCTGGATATGTTATAATGAATTTAATTAAGTCATCTGTCAATTAATATTTCAGTTTGCTGAACAATACCTGCTGTCAGGTAACTGATCAGCAATGTTCAGACTACGCCTGAAGCGGTCAGCTCAGCACGCATGAAAATAGCCTGCACACTTCTTGGATGTCGAGGTGAGTACTGTTTTAATTCTGTAATACCGTAGTAATGTATGTATTGTAATGTACAGTATGTCATGTAGTACACCTCTGTAGATGCTATCTTCACTCTATAATTTTCTTCTCTATCCCCTCTGTATATTTGGATATTCTTACTTGATTAAATACATTTTTCCGAGTAGAAAATAACTTGAAGGATGCAAAAAGTAATGCAAGAATGATTTGATTTAATGTAATTTCAGAACAGGTCTGAGAATTTTTTTCAGATTTTTTTTTATGCTCACATTTAGTACACTATGATATGATTGTCCAATGAATTCATATTTATCTTTTTTTAATGTTAACAAATGTATAGGTAATGCAGAGGAGTACTGTGTGCTTTGCAGCATGCTGGAAGACGACCCCAACGAAAGCATGATTGAAATGGTATACAACTTATAATACACACACCCAAAAAGCAATAGTTTAACTTTATGTGCCATGTTTTTTTTTTTGTAGAATTTTGTTATTCAAATGAAAAGGTAATTTTTCTTTTCATGTTTTCAGATTCTATATTGTTTTAAATGTACTAATTTACATATATATTCATCTCTTTTATTTTCAGGTACAGTGTGAGAGCTGCAATAGATGGGCACATTTTAAATGTTGCAACTTCAGTAGCCTTAATGTGTTTAAGTGCAAAAAGTGTGTAGTTTAGTTTGAGTGTATGTCCCTTTATCATAATATAAACTAATAGTATTAGTTTATATTTATATGAATAACTTATTGTTTTACTTGTTTTGTATTGTGCCTCTGTGTGTCACGTGTGGGTTTTGTATCTTGTTCTTGTGTGTCATGTGTTCCCCTGTCTTTCCATGTCAGCTGTTCCCCATTTTGTTGATTAGTCTCCCCAGGTGTTCACTCCAACCCAGGTCCGTGGAGCTGAAGAGGAATGGGACCAGGGCGGAGCAGGATGAGCGGGCGACCAGGGCGGAGCAGGCTGTGCGGGTGGCCACGGTGATGAAGACCCCTCTGGTGGCCACGGCGGAGAGGACCCCTCGGGCGGCCACGGCGGAGGCGACCAGGGCAGAGGCGACCCCTCAGGGCACCAGGGCAGAGAGAGGCTGTGCGGGCGACCAGGGCGGAGCAGGATGAGCGGGCGGCCAAGGCGGTGAAGACCCCTCGGGCGACACCAGCTCGGGAACAGCAGACACTAGAAAAGTAACGGGCACAAGGACAGACACAAACACAGGAACAGAGGCTGGCTCGGGAACAGACAACACTGGCTCGGGAACAGACGACACACACACTGACTGGGGGACAGACGACACACACTCTGGCTCGGGGACAGACGACACACACACTGACTGGGGGACAGACGACACACACTCTGGCTCGGGGACAGACGACACACACTCTGGCTCGGGGACAGACGACACACACTCTGGCTCGGGGACAGACGACACACACTCTGGCTCGGGGACAGACGACACACACTCTGGCTCGGGGACAGACGACACACACTCTGGCTCGGGGACAGACGACACACACTCTGGCTCCGGGGACAGACGACACACACTCTGGCTCGTGGACAGACGACACACACTCTGGCTCGGGACATACGACGTCGTATAATATAATCACGCGAGCTGTGTGTGAGGCGGCTGACTCTAGGTCTAAATGCACGCAGCGAAAACCAACTCTCAGAGAGCGCGCAAGTACTGAACAGTTTAAAGTCATTTGAATATTTAAACCGGTAAGAATTAAAGACGCGCAAATGGTAAACTTTAGTCACGATGCAATGCTGACCCGATTAAGCGAGTGAATATTCCCTCATGTCCCGACTCCTAAAGCGCGAGCGTGTAGTTTCACCGGCTGCTGCAGCGCTGGACGCTTGCCTTGAGCAGCCGTTTGAGAGACGAGAGAGCAGACGCAAGACCATTGAACTCGCGCTGTTCCTGAAATTGCGTCTCACGTTTTCAAACTACTGATTTGATTTTATAATACAAAATAAAAGCTTAAGTGAATCAATGTTTGCAATGTATGTAAATAATAATAATTATGCGCAATACCCGCGACGAAATTCGAGCCCTGCCTGAATTGGCTTCATTCAAAAGCACAACAGTATCGATACACGCATCGCCAGGAGTTCATGATGATATATCGCTGTATCGATATTTTGAGCACAGCCCTATTGTTGAGGCTGGTGTCAATAAAAGCTTTTATTGGACAATCTAGTAGATCCTGAGCCCTCGGATGCCCCCTGAGCTGCGCCAAACCACGGATCTTGGTCTCCGGGCCACCAAACAAACTGCCGCCGTGATCGGTCGATGGCGGCGAGGGTGGCTACGGAGAGACATCTGTGGTTAAACCTGGCCGACATCAGGGAGAAAGAGAAGGCCTTTCTCCTTGTTTCGCCCTCTGAACTCTTCGGCACCTCCGTGGAGGGGGTGGTTGGGAAGTTCAGGGAGGCGAAGGCACGCTCAGCTGCTTATAGGACTTCAGGACTTCTCCACCGAGATCCAGGTCCACACCCAGGCAGGCCGGAGGCAGGTCCGAGGACCGTAGACAGAGCCAGAGAGCAGAAGAGGCGTGACTCCCATAAAAAGAGGGATCTGAGGGAGGTTCTCCAGCACTAGCTAAATCTCCCCGGAGGGCTTCATTACATTACAGCCCTCTACTCAATTATTCCTGACTCCCCAGGCGTTCTCTACATCAGGCCTGGGGCTGGGCCCATGATGAGAACCATGTTCTGATGGCCCGCCTCGGCTTGGTTAGTAAGAACGCCTCTTTTTTGGTCACTACTGCGATGGCTCCTGTCTGCCTTGCTGCCTGCTGTGCTGTGTGTTTGTTTGCTTCAAGGCTGTACGCTCCGTCTAAAATTCGTATTTCTTTCTGTTTTGAACCATCATTTCTAGTTGTTTATACTACTAAATACATCTTACCCAACATCTCTAGATTAAGCTTACACCGCTAGCTTCAATTATTGTTGGCACAACACACTAGTAACTCGCTAGCCTGTTAAGAAGTTGGATCTGCTTCATGTTTCACTAACAGTTTCTTGTTAAATCCGGCATTGAACTCGTGGAGATTCTGGAAGTTGTCTTCGGCATAAATGCGCAGCACAGAGAGCTAGATTACGATCGCCACTTTCAGGAACATAATCAAACATAAATTGTATCCATTGTTGATGAATGTCATATCATGTCAGCTGCTGAAATATGCACTTTTTTGCATATTCCGGAGGGAGTGGTTGATGCAAATGTGTGGGTTAGTGACGTACCATAACCAGCTGTAGTCCCAATCGGAGTCGTTTTTGTAGGCAATTATACTTCCTGATTTTTAAAAGACGATATCTCTGCTTACATTGAACAGCGCTGCAACTTTGCAGATACTGTTCATGCACCAACAGCAACATTACACATACATACATACATATATACATACATTACACATACATACATACATATATACATATATATATATATATATACATATATATATACATATATATATATGTATATATATATACATATATATATATATATATATATATATATATATATATATACATATATATATACATATATATATATATATATATATATATATATATATATATATATATATACATATATATACATATATATATACATATATATATATATATATATATTTTTATATAATACGTGATTACTCAGCATTACTGTTATAGTAAACTCGCGATAAATCACACATTTTAATCTATTCTCTTGATTTCTTTTTGTCCCAATATATTTTCTAAATTTAATGCTCTTATCAACATAGAAAAGTGGATCGGCTTGCTTTGTGTAACTGTTTCTTATTGCAAACAACGTTGGCATATACGTTGTTCAAAGTCACACTAACATTCTCACTTGGAGCAAATAATCTCTCACACAACGCAACACTGTCCATCAATAAAAGGGTGAAAGAAATACTTACGAGGTCCTGATATTGACGAGGGGTGGAGATTTCGCATCAGGTGGTGTTTCAGAAAGGACGTGCTGCGATGATGATAGCACAATTCACAATGACAAAACACACAGATCACTTTGGTCTTGTCAGTGGAATTTGGTAAATTTTAAAAGTAAAATTTCCATTCAGAATCTTATTGGCATCCATTTCGGCGTCTTGCGCTCGTCATCCACTCAAAACGTAACGTTAACCTACTATTTGGCCGTCTCGCAAGCCTAAACAAGTGTGTGGCGTGCCTGTTGTTTTGTTTCCGGTCTAGCCAGATCCGCTTGCGCTTTAGTCGACAAAGCAACAAAACGTCCTCGTGCGGCACAAGCCATTGAAATGAATGTGTTTCATAGCACAGCGCCGTGCATGCCGCGTCCAGTTGCAAAAGCATGTCAAAAAAACCTACAAAGTTTGCTAAGCCAAAAAGGCTGTTAATCGCGCGATAAAAAATTGACACCGTTAATAACGCTTTTAACTGACAGCCCATATATATATACATATATATATATATATATTGGGGTGTAACAATACACGTATTCGTATTGAACCGTTCAGTACGAGGCTTTCGGTTCGAGTTTCGGTACGCATTTTGAACCGAACGGTTCGTTCGGATTCATTTTTCCTGCCGACAAACATTTCGTTATTCAAATGTAGGCGTGTCGCAGGTGGCAAGCGCGTTCATAATGTAAGAGACGCTGGCGTGACCACAACATTGTCCAACATCAAATGGCAAATGTAATGTAAGCGGAACGAAACTGAGCTACTCGTTATTGTGTGGTTGTTTAGATGACGGACCGTATCAGTTTGGACCAATGCAGCGCGCGAGCCGATCTTGATCAGCACTGTTACTACACAGCTAAATCCAGTAAAGAAAACATTTGAATTCGCCACTGAAGTAATAACATCGCTGCGAGATCTAGTGAGAAACATTCACATTTCTCTGTTATTAACGGATCAAACAGCGCTGACTTGGAAACCAGGAAGAAACATTGTGCCATGAATGAACTATCCAGTGTCCACAGATCAGCAACATCACCAAGGATTTACTGTATAACACTACTAACTGTAAGTTTGGCAGGAATAGTAGGCTATAATGCTTTCAAGTAACATCATGTCGGTTGTATTTTGACCTTATGAATACAATTTACTGCGCTCAAATGTTAATCTGAACTAAAATAAACCTTTGTTTATACTACAATATTACATTTCATTTTGTCCAGAGCTGTTTTGTTTTATATGCTCCTAAGAAAAGTCAAGTATAGTTCCATCATTGCTCAAAGTTAAAAATTATCATACTTTATGATGTTAGTTTTAATAAAAATATAATTAAAAAAATGTAATCAAGGAAATTTCTCTGCCATTTCTTTTTGCTGTATTTGAAACGTATCTAAACCGAACCGAACCGTGACACAAGTGTATCGAACAGCATTTTGTGAACCGTTACACCCCTAATATATATATATATATATATTTGCACAGGAGTGTAATTTTTCTTTACAAATTGACCTCACTAAATTACCTAGTAGGCCTAAACAAACAAAATTTGCCAAAATCTGTTTTATTTATTTAGATTTTAGTTAATTCAAATTTGTTTGCGTGTATAGCGACACAAAGTTGTTGATGAACAAGCCTAGTGATGTCGTGTTTATAGTTTCATGGCCTGAAATTGACTCCATATTTGTTTTGCCCCACACATTCACATTCAGTAACGGCATGGAAGCTCGTCTCCGCCACAGAATAATAAAGTAATTGCAGTGCACTCACTCATGTGTTTCAACATTGTGAACTCAGACATCAGTACCAGAATTCTCTCAGAATATTTTAATTTGTCATATTCAAACAGACTGAGAGCCACAGATACAGAGAGGAAGCAGGAACGTGTCACTAAGGCTTTAAAGATGAGTCAGTCACACGGAGAACCAACCGCACAGTGAGTGACATCACAGACCCGCTCACGTGGATTAATACAGCTTAAACGAACAGATGTGAAGCCGAGGAATCTCCTGGAGGTCTCAGCACAGTGGTTTGCCGTGCCTCATGTTCTGAGCGCACTTTCGGCCCAGGTTCGCTCCCTCCATCAGCAGGTCCGCCAGCCGGCTCCAGGCCGACACACACGGTGAGCGGGGCTATGAGGCCGTAAAGACCCCCCAGCATTATACTCAAGGGCCAGCCCAGGACCAGCAGCACCAGCAGCCACACGACGGCCCAGAAACACGAGCCACACGACATCTTCAGCTGCGGGGAGAAGAAGAGCTTCAGGAGTGTGTTCTGCATAAACTGGTCTCCTGAGAAACCATGTGCTTTTCATTACATCTCTGCAATCAGTGCTAATGGGTGCAGTAATTAGGGGAGAGATACAGCGTTACTTTCCCTGAGATTCTATTATAATATATTGAATTATACATTTTCAGATTATTTTTTGGCTTGGGTGTGCATGTATTTTTGCTAAACATTTAATGTGTATAACTATTTACAACAAAGCCCAAAGTCCGTCCACAATCATAAGACTAAGTACAAAATATGACAACAAAATAAAACTGTGACCAAAACAATATATAGAAAGATCTCAAAGTCTCAAGATTTGAATTTTGATGTATTTTTACTATTTCTGCAGTCAACTCTCTCGACCAGATTGATATGGTAATAGAGATTGGCATGGTAATGGATATGGAAATGTTCATGTATTTGGTCTACACAGGTGGAGCTGGGGAGGTGATAACAGCAACACACCGGTACATGAATGAAACTGCAACCAATCAGCTGTGCCATGAAGATAACGAAGCGACCGCAGCCAAACGAGGTATCAGCCGGCACCATCTAGAGTTTCATGACAGAACTTGCTATTTTTATTTCAGTAGCTGGAAATTAAATGTCTAATTTGATTTCAGCTATAGTTTATTTTATTTAAATGAGTAGTTCACTTTTTAAAAAACTTTTGCTGATAATTTACTCACCCCCATGGCATCCAAGATGACCATGTCTTTCTTTCTTCAGTCGAGAAGAAATTAAGGTTTTTGATGAAAACATTCCAGGATTTTTCTCCATAATGGACTTCAATGGGAACCAAACAGTTCAAGGTCCAAATGAGAGTTTCAGTGCAAACTGTTCCAAGGGTTTTAACCGATTCCAGACGATGAATAAGGGTCTTACAAAGCAAAACGATCGCTCATTTAAAAAAAACAACGTTTTAAGTTTTATAAGCACAAATGGTCGCCTTGCTCTGTTCTGTGATGCGCGATCGTGACTCTCCTGTTCGAACTCGTTGATCAAAATGAACGAGTCTTTTTTCATGTCATTTGGTTCATTCAACGAACGAAATGAACGAATTGACTCGGGAAAGATTCGTTCATTTTGATGAACGAGTTCGCACAGTTTGCACTGAAACTCTCATTTGGACCTTGAACCGTTTGGTTCCCATTGAAGTCCATTATATGGAGAAAATCCTGGAATGTTTTCATCAAAAACCTTAATTTCTTTTCGACTGAAGAAAGAAAGACATGGGCATCTTGGATGACATGGGGCTGAGTAAATTATCAGCAAAAGTTTGTTTTTTTATAAAAAAAAATGCATTCTATAGTTTTAGGCCACATCCACATGAAGCCAGAGCTTTCCCTATCCAATGTTTTTTTTCCTCGCTCTAAAAGAAAAAGTCTGTAAACACGGCACGGCCGTCTCAAAAAATGTCTGCGTAACACATCGAAACCACTGAAACCGACTCAAAACGAATGAAGTATACATCCCAGACCAGTATGTGGCGCTGTAATTCTGCCATAGAGATACACTGAAAATGCGAGAAGAAGACTTGGAGCATGCGCATAAAACCTCGCTGTAGGCAACTATAGACAGTAAATACTAGGCTATACAATAATATTAGGTACAGTTGTTTCTTTTCTTTTTACCAAGAACTTTGTTAAACAACCATAGTCACGATATTCGACCGGCAAAAGTAATGTGTCAAATATAGACATTTTAATTGTTTATTAATTAACTAGTGTTTTCTGTCATTCTTGACTGAAAAGATGAATTTGACGATGCTGCACTCGCCACTTCGCAGTATTGTGAACGCGCACATGGAGCTAAAGCACTTCATACGGATTAGGCTATAAGAGAGAGTTATCTGTATCTTTTTTGTTGTGAATTGTTGTTCGATGTTGTAAAAGTTGACATTTCAAGCTTTCTATATATTTCTGAGTTTCGGCTAATTTATGAGACGAGCTCCAGTTCACGAGCAATGCAAGTTGTATCGAGTCGGTGCATCCATGTCCTGATTATATTGTCTGCTATAGTTTACTACAGTGACCCTGATGAGATCAGATCTGTCAGCTTCAGGAGCTTCAGTGGCTCATCCATCTGAAAGCCTCTCTTGAGTTCTGAATCTGAAGCTCACCGTTCACAAGCCCCTTTTCCACCAAAGCATTTTGAGAGCCGGTTCGGAGCCAGTGCCAGTTCTTTGTGTTTCGACAGCCAAAGAGTGGTTCTCGGCCAGGAGAACTGGTTCCAAAGCGGCACCAACTCTTTGCTGGACTAGAGCCGTTCTTTTACCACGTCATGCTTTCCGTCGGGGGTGGGGCGGGTTTAGATGTGCTCTAAACATCTTTTCTGACCATAATATAAGATCGCAAAGCCAAGAGAAACATTTGCAGAAACATGACGGAGTCCGCCATTGTAATTGTTATGCTTGAAGTTAACGCAAGCGTTTCTATTTTTTATTTTATTTTTATTATTATTGAAAACATTATAAGCGAAGAAGAAAACAGTCACAATATAGAACAAATAAATGGAAAGAAAAAAAGACACAAGACCGGGTACATAACTTATCCGAAAAGATTACATATCAAACGAAAGATTAAAAGACTTACATATTTCAATTGTACTTGCAAGCGTTTCTAGCTAAGACGTATGGCGACGTACACAGTGACGTAACGACGCCGTTCCCTGGGCACTCTAGTCAGTGGAAAAACAAACAGGTTCTGAACGGGTTCGCAAGTTGAACCAACTCCGAACCAACTTTGAATCAGCACCAGTTCCGAACCAGTTCTTTTTTGGTGGAAAATGGTAAAATTGTTTTTACCGAAAACCTAAAGTCGTGGCCAGACTTCCTCAGGAGGATCCGAAGGAGCGCTGGCAAGAGAAACAAGCTTTCAGAGAAAGATCAGGAACTACTCCAGTTTCACATTTCCCTAAAAGCTTGATTTGAGCTTGTGAATACACAGTAACCCAATTATTCTGTCAATGTTAAAGTCTGTGTAACGTTTGGCTTTCTAGTGGTTAAAAACAAAACTGCACGTGTTTTGCTGAAGAACATTGTTTTGGTTGTGCATTGTTTGGTTCCCCAATGGTTCTCCTACCGCTCTAAAAACATTCTCTACTACACTGTAAAAAAAATTGTTTTAACTTAAAAAATAAGTAACCTGGTTGCCTTCAAATTTTAAGTTCATTGAAATGGAAAAAGTAAATTGATACAATGAAGGAGATTGATTTAATCATCAAAAACTTAAAATATGTTATATGAACTCCATAAATTAAGTTGATTTGACAAAAGAAAAAAAAGTTGCGATTACAAATATTCAAAAATATTTTTTAAAGACAGAACCAGTTTAGGTGAAAGGATCTCAACTTCTGCAGCTTTAAAAAACAGGACTTCCGAAGCTTTTACTAAGCATTACCTAATGTATTTAAAAAATGTATTAGTAAATGTTGAAATAAACATTAGTTTAAAACTGTGCAGAAGTTTTAAATTAGAACTAAGTTAATCCTTATTTCAAAGTGTTTCCAGTATTGCCTTAGTTTGTTGTGAAAAGAACATTTTATTTATGATAATTAAAAAACAACAATGAAATGTAGCAGTACATCGTTATACTCAATAAATCTGTATTTCATCTAATTATTAACAATGTGACGATGTGCTGCAAACGCTGAGACTCTTTCGGTTTATTAACAGTATAATGAGGCGCATCAGCTTCTCCTTCATGTGATTTCTCTTTGCCTTAATGACATGATATTCAACTGATAGTAATCATGCTCTCGTGAGATGCAAAGGATACAAAAAGTGGTTTTCACAGCAACGACACAGAAAAAAAAACAGTTTGGCTTCCCCCAAAAACTTTTTAAAAGAACCTTTATTTCCCTTCGCGTAAAGACCGCAATAATCTACATTTAACAAACCCATTTTCTTTTCATTATAAAGATGGAAATTGTTCCATGGATGTTAAAGGGTCTTTATGGAACCACAGATTTAAGAGAAAAGTATAGAATCAAATATTAAATGTAATAATAATTGTAAAATAATTTTATATTGACTTTAACACACTAAAACAATGTGAACAAATTAAAAACAAACATTAAAAGTAAAAGCTATTTAAGAAAGCAAATCTGAAAGCATGTGATCAGTGTGCAGTCTAGTTTCATTAAGGAAATCACACAACAGTCTCATGCTTTTCTCTCATGTGCTTTTGTTTTAAACATCCATCAGGACACTTTCTGCAAGCTGATGAAACACAGGACATAGAAAACATTTCAAATCTGCACTTAAAGTTGGACTTGGGTCACCCTGCTGTGCTACTGACCAAGAACGGCTAGTCTTGAACACTTTAAAATGAAAGAACTTACTGGGAGTGTCTTGAGTTGCGTAGAGAAATGGTCGTTGAAAGCTCTGTTAATGTTTCCTGGACTCCCACACCAGCCGGACCGCTTCCCGTCGCAGACGCCAGAGACCCTGATGGAGCAGCGCTGAAGTCCCCGCCACACACTCGCCCTGAGAATGGACTCTTTCACCAGTTACACAAACACACACACACATTCATGTGATCCACACTCAGACTTGTGCTAGAGTTCCTCCTTCACAACACAGGCGTATCAGTGCCAAATAAAACCATAAAAAAGTGTCCTTTATTTGAAATAAACATTAACTGAAATAAAATCAAATAAAAATATAAAAAACTTTGAAAAGTACTAAAATAACTCAAGCTAAACTAAAACAAAGTGAATTAAAAACTATTTAAACTAAGCAAAAAAAAACTTTTGTAATTCAGTTTTTGTTTAATATGTTTTAGTAAATTTGATATTAATTAGAATTAATATTTTCATATTATTCAGTTTTATTTCATATTTGTTATATTTTTAGTAAAGCCCGACCGATATATTGGCCGACCGATATTAGGCATTTCCCAAACTATCGGTATCGGCATTTATAACGGCCGATGAATTAATATTTTAAAAAATGCGGGTGCGGTGAATAACGTAAGGTTACTTCTTATTTAAAATAGTAGCCTATAAAAGTACTGTTATTATGTAGCCTAATTAAAAACGTTCATTATTATATTATTCATTTTACTTTAGTAGACTTCTTCCTCCACTAGAGATTAGAGGAATTAAGACTAAAAATAGAAGATAAGATTTTGTCAGTGACACTGATATATTTTATATAACGTGACTAAATTCAAAGACAAAGTCGTTAGTGAAGATTGTGCTACAGGATTTAGAATATAATACAATATGCAATGCAAACTAGTTTGGTTACATCTCAAATGCTCATTCTTATTCTATCATTCAACCTGCCTCCATTACATCTTTGTCACACAAGTGTTTGATCATTGCAAAAGGTTATTTATTTTTCTGTTTGTACTATGTATTCTATCTACAGTACCCATCAAAAGTTTGTTCACACCAATAGGAAAGTGTCCAAACATTTGACTCGTACTCTAATCCACATAAATAATATTTCTACTGTATTAATATACACATAAATAATATTCGGCCAATATATCAGGTGTTTTACGCCCTAATATCGGTATTCTAGCACTCAGCCCCCAAAAATCCATCTCAGTTAGACTCTAATTTTTAGTATTTATAGTTATGAAGTTTTAGTTTAGTACTTAAACTAAACGAAAATTTTTGTTTAAACTTTTGTAATTTAGTTTTTTTTAAAGAACTAAACTAAAACTTCAGAACTATACATACTAAAAATATAACAAATATGAAATGAAACAAATCTGAAAAAAGTAAATAAAAAAACTATACAGACATTTAAAAATAATAATAAAAATGACAAACCAAAAATTTTGGTTTTAAGTTAGTGATTTTTTTTTTTTCGTCACTTTTATTCGTTTTTATTTTTCAGTTATTTTAGTACTTCAACTTAAAACAAAAATAATAAAATGTTTTATTTAAAGTTTTTGATTTCATGTTTTGTCATGTCTATAGTTTAATCTTCCATCTTTAGTTTTTAGTTAGCACTTTAAACAAATAAAAAAAAAACATTGTTTTTATTCAAAGTTAAATTTAGTAATTTTGTAATTTTGAAGTGCTAAAATAAACTAAAAATAAAAAAACTAGACAATCGAAAATAATAAAAATCACAAAAAATTTAAATGAAAACAAAATTTCTCTCATTTAGTTTATTTTGAAGTACCAAATTTAATCTAAAACTAAACTTTAAATGAAAACGGAAAATATGACAAACTCTAATTCAAAATATTAAACACGAGGATGTCATTGATCCTAAAATGACAGAGTCTAATGGAAAACTGGCCACTGGGATAAAACACAATCAGGAATTCAATTTTATTAAAAAGTCGTTAGTTTTAATTCAAGTTTATCAAAAAGTCCTCGTACAAAAAAAGCTCAATACACATTTCCTCAATCATTCCTCCACACCATCAGAAAGGCCCTCTAGGCCTCCTGGTCCTCGTCACTGTCCCCGCTGTCCTGCTGCTCTCAACCCCGGATGTTCGGGCACCTTCAGCGTGCTCTTCCTCCTCCGTGCGGCCCTCAGCCTTCGCCGGCTCCTCCTCTTCCCTCAGGGGCAGTCTCAGGCACGCTCTTCCTCAGCTCTCTTTATTCAGCGGGCGGCTCGGACTTCTGCGCCTGACGAGGAGGATCCAGAATGTGTTGCTGCAGAAACAGAGATCAAAGCCGCATTTGAGGCGTAAATCTTTCCTGTTAGTCGACATCCCGCCGGCAGCGGCGTCAGATAAACACCGCATAAATGACAGAGGTGAGAAAACAGTTAAGAAAGCATCTGATCATAGGCATGCAGATATGTTTTGGCTTAAATTATGTTCATATGTTTACTCAACAGACTGAGCAGAAGGCATGAACTGAGAAGATTTCCATATAAAAGAAGGCGGAGACCTCAGAGCCACACCCACTGATTACATCACAGTCAAAGACTGAAGAAAGGTGTTTATCAGCCAGAGCAAACTCCTCTGAAAGCAGAATCGAACTCCTGAAACAAACTCCAAGCCAAATCTGCTGTGACATCATTACGAACAAAATCAGACCAAAACAAAGGTTTGTTTGAAGTATATCCTTTAGAGCATTTGGGCGCCTCACAAACTTTATCAATGCATCTCAAATTTTCTTAAACTCTTCGACATATTATGACAAATTCTGTCGTCCACTATAAGTGGCCATTTGTTTTGTCCTAATACGGTGAATTATTAGAGATCCATAAAATTAATTCAATCTGAATTATGATTTTGTGTGACATTTACTGGTTAGAGCTCAGCAGGAGCATTAGTCAAGAAATACAATTTTATTTATTACATGCTCTTAATCTTACAGTTTACGATTCATTGGTGCAACAATTCTTGGAATCAGATGTTGACATTGATTCAGGAAATTGTGTCATTGGAAGAAACTACATGTTTATGTAGCAACCAAACCTGTGTCAATGCTAACAAACTAAACTGTGAAATGGCTGTAAAACTATGATTACAAATAATAGAAGTTTATAGAACACAGGCAGTTTTGTAACATGAAAAACCTAATAAATGATCATGTATGCATTTGTTCAATATTAGACATGCGCATTGGCTGGGCTAGCTTGAAAAAGAAGCTTTTTAGTGCTATTCAAGCATAAGAAACAGTATTTATGTGTGTTGCTGATTTGAAATGTGTTATTTAATTGTGAGTTGGGCAAGCAGTTTGAGATTTCAGGATTTCCCCCATTCAAATAAATAGGACTTGGTTTTAAGATCTTGGTCTGTTACCAATGCTGTTGAAAACTAATATTATGTGAGCTGCTTTATTTTCCATTGCAATTTTAGCTGTAGTAACCAAAATTGGTGCGATTACAGTATAAAACACTGATTTGTGTGATTTATTTTTCAAATAAGCTTATTTCTCATTAACTTAAGATAACGGGATTTATCATTTATCATCACGTACAAGTCAGAAAACAAATAGGTAACACTTTACAATGAGGTTAATAAGTTAGTGTATGACCTAACATGAATATTAGTAGCGTACATAGCATATTAGTGAAAGACGAAAGATTAATAAATGCTGTATAAGTATTGTTCATTCTGAGTTCATGTTAACTAATAAACCCTATGTAAAGTCTTACCAACAAATAACTTACTAAAGAACAAGTCAGTTGTGTCTTTTATTGCTTAAAAACTATTCATGCATCATGTTTCCCACATGAGAAATGTCTCAGTAAATTGGAGCACACTTACTTGTCTGTGCTGCTGCGTGCTCTGAATCATGTGCATGTACAAGTTATAAACCAGGTTAGCCATCTCTGGCATATCCTTGATCACCTGATCAGGCTGAGAGGAACGCTCCTCTGTCTAGATGGAAATGAGAGAGAGATAGAGAGAGAGTCACAAGGCTGAAATTACAAACATTTTATTTTATTTCCTGAGAGTGACATGGAGAGAAAACTGACCGGTATAATTCAAACCTAGTGACATAAATGTGACGAGAAAGACTGGCCGCATGCAGTGTGTTCAGCTGTCCTGAAGCTGCAGTGGAGCACACTGTTCACACAGCCGCTGAGTGAATTCATTCGGTTCACGTGCACGTCACTGTAGCTTTGCGCCGCCATCTTTGCGAACCAGTTTGCGACCGACGGTCACATTAATGCCTGCAATGTGTTGTGCAGTTGGCTGCAAAAACAGCCGAAGAGGAACCCTGAACTGGTATTTTATTCCATACCAAAAGAAGAGAGAATAGAAAATCTTTTTTTTAAAGACTTAGTCTCATGTTGCTGATTTGTGGTTTATTATATTTCTATTACAGCCTACTCTCAGTGGCCAACATATACAAACAGATAGACAGATAATGTTTTTTCTTCATTAAATTTGTTGGATCTGTTTAAATGCACTTTATCGTGGTAAGTTATTAGATTTGGGGTTATTTTGACATAACTGTCTGTCTGTCTGTCTAAATCTAATAAATATTTTTCTGAAGTTCATAAAGATGTGTTCGTCTTGCGTTTGTCTTCGTCAGAACGCGCTTTAGATGTTATTTTTGTGCAAGTGTTAGCTCTGCAGACGATGCATAATCAGCCTTGAAATGCATATTAAAGGACTAACGTTAGTTCTTCCAAAAATGATAACTCTGCCGTCATTTAACTACTCACCATCATGTGCAAATCCTTAAGTTTACTTTCCGTGGAAGACAAAGGGACATTTTTGAATTATGTAGCCTAAAGACTCTTCTTGTCGAGTAATAAGAGTGAATGAGTAACAGCCTACTGGGGCTGTCAAGCAAAAAATAATAATAATAAAAGACAAAAAACATCACAAAAGTATCATAAAAGTGATATAATACTACTCGTCCGTTATATTAATATCGTTATTTATTAATATGATAGCTTTATGTGACGAACAAACTGCAATTTATGTCGTTATATTATAATCACGAAGAGCTTTACCTCTTGATAGCTTTTAACCGCAGCCAAATCATTCAAAAATATTCGACTCGAAAGACTCATTTCGATATTTGTGATTAACCTTCTCTGTAAGTTAACTGAACATCTGTTCTATCAGAGAGATATGGCAGTCTTTTATAATATTTGACTGATGTCTCTGACTGTGCTGATGCAGTTGTCTCTGTCCCAGTGCTGATGTTCGGATTAGAAAGATTCATTCATGCCAGCCGAACTGCTGCAGAGGATTCATTAATGACATCGCCTCGAACTCTCATGAACGCGTGCCATAGCTCTATGACAAATGTATTTCTATTTCATGAAAGGCCAATTAGGGCAAGCCTGGGGCAGATAATAATGGACTAAAGAAAACTGGGGGTAACAAATAAGGATTCGGAGCCTAAAATTGAAATTTTCTCAAGGTATCTCTATCTCTCTCTCTCATTCAAATAGGCAGTTTGAGCGGCCGTACCGGGCGAGTCGGTCGCAAATATGGCGGCGTTCTATTTGTAGTGACGTAGGTGGCATCTATGAATATGATTATTCAGTGCACAGTACAAAACAAACCTTTCTGTTTCGAACCGGAACATCACATATATAGGGCCCTATAAAATCCGTTGTATTTTTTCCAAATTCCTTTTATTTTTTCCCAAATTCCGTTTTTCGTTTTAATTTTTGCAAATTCCGTTTTTTCTGTTTTAATTTTTGGGAATTCATTTTTTTACCCTTTACTGTTATTTTAGTTGTAAAAAGAGTGTGCTTTTAATGTTAATTATTAAAATGTACACAAATAAAATAGGCATTTACTCTTAAAATAACAAATACTGCATGATACAACATAACACTGCACTCTAAGTACTTCAAGTAACAACAAAATATGGTTATGAGCTTTAAACGGTCCTGTAAAATAAATTATATTAGTTTATATAAGTTAAAATAAAAGTCACACTCTAGCTGCGTCCTAATGTGCATACTATCCATCCTAAATAGTATGCGACATTAAGTAACTGTCAATAGAGAGCCTAAGTCCCACCCCTCCGCTTCCGGTTCATGGGACCTTGTTTCGGAAAAACAATGCATGGTAGTCAATGGCAGAGATGACTTATCTTTTTATTCCGTCTGAACTGTGTCCTGGATTACACATATGATGTTTGTCAATTTAAAAGATAATTATGAAAGCCAAGAAGAGTCGCAGTTCGTCATAAAACAGAAGAGTAACTTTTAGTTTTATGTGAAAAACCCTCAATGAACTACATCTCCCGGGACAACGAGCGAGATCAGCTGCTGTGTGTGTGTGCAGTCTGGAATTACACACTCATGACGGTAATGGTTACGATTCTAACGGAAGACTATAGAAACAATGACATAGCCTCAGTAAAGTTCGCTTTATTCATTGAGAGAAAATGTGCGCCTTTGGGGTTTGTAATCTTTGTAATTACGTATTTTCACAGTCTTATATCTCAACAGTTTTACATCAAACTGCGACTTTCTTGACTTTAAAAATGTATCTTTTAAATTGACAAACATCATATGTGTAATTCAGGGATCAGATTTAAAACGAAATCAAAATATTTGTTGTCTTCTCGCCATTGACTACCATTCAATATTTTTCCAATATAAGGTCCCATGGTGGTCGACCGGAAGGGGAGGACTTAGGCTCTCTGATATTATTTCGGGCATAGTATGCACAAATTGCACATTGGCACGCAGCTTCTGTCTCGCGCGCACTGTCGAGCGCTAGGCTCTCGGACACACTCAGCTCTCTTGGACACACTCCATCCGGCACCTCATAGACAGACGTGCACGGAGGGGACTTTGTGTGTGTGCGTGTGTGCATTTCTTTACTTTTTTCGCAGACGAAAGCAGAGCCGTGAGAGCCGCTTCGCCATGCTTTCAGTGGAAACGCGGAAAATTGGATTGTTTTGATGCCGTCATGAGCTGAAATGACGGGAGAGGTTGTGTCACCCAGATTTGCTTCCCTGTCTGCATTTTCCCCAGACATACGTTCTTCACCCACACAAAAACCGAATTTCATTCCAAATATGTAAAATCCCACGAAATTCCGCATTAACACTGAGATTCGCGTTAATTGGCCAATTCTGCGCACTTCCATCCGCGATTCCGTGATCGCCGAAATTATAGGGCCCTACAAATATCTGGACGTGACGCCTCTCTAGTTCTGACTACGCAAACATGCATTCACTTCTATAGATGTAACCAACATCTTCAGATGAAGACACATTGTGATCCACATTGTTTTTAATTTGATTATGGTCACTTGCAATGCTTTATTCCCGCACTAAAGTGGTTAAAGGAGTAGTTCACTTTAAAAAAAACTTTTGCTGATAATTTACTCACCCCCATGTCATCCAAGATGTCCATGTCTTTCTTTCTTCAGTCGAAAGAAATTAAGGTTTTTGATGAAAACATTCCAGGATTTTTCTCCATATAATGGACTTCATTGGGATCCAAACGGTTCAAGGTCCAAAAGACAGTGAAACTGCAAACTGTTCAAAGGGCTTTAAACGGTACCAGATGAGATTAAGGGTTTTATCTAGGAAAACGTTCACTCATTTAAAAAAATAATAAAGTTCAAGTTTTGTGACTCTTCTATTCGAACTCGTTCATCAAAATGAGCAAATCTTTTTTCGTGTTATTTGGTTCATTCAACGAACGAATGAACTGAATTGACTCAGGAAAGATTCGTTCATTTTGATGAATGAGTTCGAACAGGAGAGTCACGAACGCTCATCACAGAACAGAGCAAGGTTACCATCTGAGCTTATAAAATGTAAACTTTTTTTATTAATTTTTTTTATTAAATGAGCGAATCGTTTCGCTTGATAAGACCCTTATTCATCGTCTGGAATCGTTTAAAGCCCTTTGACAGCTGCACTGAAACTCTCTTTTGGACCTTGAACCGTTTGGATCCCATTGAAGTCCATTATATGGAGAAAAATCCTGGAATGTTTTCATCAAAAACCTTCATTTCTTTTCAACTGAAGAAAGAAAGACGTGGACATCTTGGATGACATGGGGGTGAGTAAATTATCAGCAAAAGTTTTTTTAAAAGTGAACTACTCCTTTAAGTACACAGTTTTCTACCTTTATTATTTTATCAAAATCCAAATAATTTCATTTTTCTTTGCATCAAATACATGTCTGTAACTCACAGCCGGGTGTTTGGCTCATGGCTTACAAGGCTTTAACAAAGAGGTAAAGCACTCATTTATTGCAACTGATAATATTCCCCAAAACTCAATCCAAGAGCCGAGCGTTCAGAAGAGCAGTGTGTGTGGTGTGTGTCCTCACAGAGCTGTAGTATTCCTGGGGCCGGATGTGCAGCTGCAGGGGTCGAGAGGTCAGCTGGCTGAAGGCTGGCGTCAGCTCATAGCAGTTCTGGAACAGAGACACTCGAGCGAATATGTAGAGGCCGAGTGCTGGCACTGAGACATGGCCACGACCAGACTGCCGCATGTCTCTGCAGAGAGAGAGAGAGAGGAACATCCGTTAACTCCCAGATATGGCCATCAGTCTTCAGTGTCACTTTATACTACTGCTGTTTTTGTTCATATTTTAAATTTGATTATTTGTAACATTACAGCAACATTTAACCCTTTCACATGCAAGTTTAAAATATTCTAACTACACCCCCAGTAGGGCTGTCAACTTCAGTTGTTTAGTCGACTAATCAGTCAGATGCCGTCTTGGTCGACTGAAATTCTTATTGGTCGACCAGTCGCATTTTTTTTTTTTGCCAATAGAAATACATTTTCAATGATTTACTCCTTGATATTTATTCCTTTATAAAGCAGTTATTTATTACTGTATTCTAATTATAATTAGCCTATGTTTTATCCCCAACTTTAAATGCTGCCACAGTTTAGCGCACACACATAACACACTCGGGAACTGCACCTAGTGGCTGGCTGCTGCTGCTCGCGCTCAGTAAGGGATGTACCAGTAGGTAGTTTTGCTGTATTCATTCAGTTCACGCTACTTTAGTCGACAGAATGTCCAAGAAATCTAAATCTTTTGTCTGGCTACATGTTTGTGGAGGTAGGCGACGGTGCGAGCCGCGTGCTCCATTATGAGCGCGCGCACATCGCGTGCCTATTTGAAATCAAACTTGAGCGCGCAAAAGACGTGAGCAGCTCTTTTAACGGCTTTATCATACTGACTCAATCAATTGTTTTCTTAATAGGTTTTTATTTGTACACTTGACTCATTTGAAAGTAGCCTAAATAATGTAACAAAACGAAATTAAACTTATATGCTTTCTTACAACACAGCCTAGATTTCAGATTGTTTTTTAGGCTATTTTGTGTGTTGTTTTAAAACGCCTAACAGATCGGCTGGACAAAAGTTAACCCATAGCTTTAAGTAAAGAAGAATACAGCCTGTAACGAGAGCTTTTGTTAGGATTTTTCATTATGTGGCAGATAGCAGTTATATTATTATGTAGCGTGTGGTGTGATCAGGTGCGCGATTGTGACGGTCACTATAGACCAAGGACAGAGCTCCTCACTTGCAGTTAAACAAATCACTTAATTTTCAAAGAATTGTATTATTATTATAGTTTTATTTATTTTTTATGTTTTTTCGTTGTTGTTTTATAAATGCTCTATGACAATTGTTTAAAAAATGTTAAATCAAAACATCCGTTTTCTTTAGTCGACTAATCGTTGCGCAAGACAAGACCTTGGTCGACTGAAGGATTTCTTTGGTTGACTACAGCCCTACCCCCAGCGTGAGTTTTTCAAGGCGACCGTCTATTTAGAACTTGCCACTTTAATGTTTTCATTGTGACGCGTCACTGCTTGTCACATGACACAGTGCTGAATGAATGATGATCTGCTTCTGTCATTTTTCCTTTTTATTAAAAATATTCACAAATGTATTAGCTACAGCATGAAACTGATATTCCGATTGTCAAATATGTGCAAGTGGATGGGTTTTGTTGTTTGAACATCTTTATAGCGTTCGCGTTAGTTGAGCTGTGTGCACAATGGGCGGCCCATTTTAGTTTCTTTACAGTTCAGAGAATCTGATCTGTAGGATTCACAACACGTCAATTCCTCCACTTCTCACGAAATACATGAATGTGGCTGGTGAACTGGGAGAAGAATAGGGTCAAATGTAAAGCTACTTACACAATGTGTATCTGATATGATAAAACTTGTGGTCTTATTATAATGGAAAGGATTATTATTGCCACTTCCATAGACATCAGTGTGTATTTATACTAAAGTGCTGTGAAACGATTAAAATATTGAATTGCAATTAATCGCATTAATGTCATAGTTAACTCGCGATTAATCGCAATTAATCACTCATTTTTATCTATTCTAAATGTCTCTTGATTTCTTTGCTGCGAAAGATCGCAATAATTCACGAAGATAAAACACGAGCTTCTTCAAAATATTTCCTTTGTGCTCAGCAGAAGACATTTCTTTAAAACATTAAGTCATTTTAAATTCATTGTTCCTTTAAACTACTTTTAAAAATGCATTACATAGTTGGAGGAAGTGCTTACCTCAAATGTCCTACGGCTTTAGTGCGCACCAGTAGAGAGAATGATGTAATCGTTCTGTTGACCCTGAAACCGGTCCACCGTTGTCACCTACAACACATCACAGTTTTAAAATCAGGTCAGCTCAGTGTCTGTCTCCAGTTTAATGAGGGTTTGTGTGAACTGAAGACGATGTCCTGGTTGGCAGACATCAAGACCGGCACTTAATGAAGGTTTGCACACTGAGACCAGATTCCTGAAGTCATGGACTGTCACCTCATCCGGTTGAAGTGCAAATCAGATCGAAACTCTCACACACATCTGATACCCTGTTTCCACAAGAGCGGTTGGCGTTCTGGAGCCAGAAGCCTGTTCTCGGCCAGGAGCCTGTCGCACACCAGCCGTGGTTTTGCACAGACTTGAGGAACAAGACACGGACATAACACTGCTATGTGTCGGTTACGGGACTATAGCCGTTCTAAATAAACCACCGGTGTTTGTGCTGTTCAAGCCAAGTCACCATTTACACAGCGCTTTTAACCATATAGATTGTGTCAAAGCAGCTTTACAGTGATGTGACATAAAAGTAACAGAGATCGTTTTGGCTTCACAGCAGCTCTAGACAGTCCCTCCAGGATTTCGCAATGTCGCGATCGCAACTATTAACGCAACTTCAACAAATCCACGTGAATTCAGTGCGCCTTGCAATTTTGGAAAATCACTGCAACTTTTCTGCAACTTTGACCAATCATCGCGCCGCGGTCTCCTGCAAAGCGTCGTCATACGTCAGCAAACTCACTTGTTTTGTTCAGAAGACGCAGCAGATGAGGACTGCCAACAACTAACATCTAGGCTACCTACAGTTCCCGAACTCTCTCAGTTCAGAAAAATTTACACATAAAAATAGCTAGCCTACTCGTTCTATTGTCTGCCAAAAAAAAAAATAAATAAATAAAAATAAATAATAATAATAATTAAGGAAATGAGAACAGCTTTATTGGATATGCGGCTATATTATATTATATTAGCTATATCAAAATACATGATCAAACTTTTGATTTTTCCACCATTTAACTTCAGTGACTATAAAAACTTGCAGGAGAACATTGCAACTTTTATCGCAACTTTTAGAGAAGCGGCCGCAACATCAGGCATTTTAGGCCGCAACAATCACAAAAAAGGCCCGCGAAATCCTGGAGGGACTGTCTAGAATAAAGTTACTGTCCAGCTAAAGTTAGATTTTGATTGATTCACTTCCATTGTAAAGCTGGGCGGGGCCGGGGTAGCAGGGGGCAGGGCCTGTTCAGCATGCCATGAGAGTATCTTGATTTTGTATTGCGTTTTTAATCGGTTCGGTTTGAATATCTTTACACTCCTACTCTTAGCTTACAACAGAAAACATGTGTTCCAGCCATCCATTTGCTGACAGTGTTTGGTGCTCGACAACAAAAAAACTTTGAAATAGCTTCTAATGTGCTAATGTGTTAAAGTTTAACATTTTTTAAAATGTTATCTTCCTGTAAACTTAAAAAAACGGTGACGGTGTGGAGATCCATATTACGTGTTTAGTCTATATAGGTTATGTGAGTTTGAATATGTATGTGTGCAGGGCTTTATTCTTCTTTCCAAATTGAGATCACCAAATGACAGCGTAATACAGGATTTATAGTCGTTTCCGTGGATCCATGTGAACTAAAATAATCTGGACAACGTTTTATCTGTACCGAGGTAAAGTGAGGAAGGGGAGAGACTAGTGACACTTCAGGACTGCGTTGTCGTCATGTGGAGGCACGGTCAGCGCCTCCTTCATCAGATCCAGATACGGCCTGGCATGCGCCGGACTGCAGTAAATCTCAAGATAGACAGAGAGACTAACCAGGAGTGATTCTAGCAAACTAAACTGCTGCTACTATTTTTCCTGAGATAAACTGAAACTGTAAGACACTCACTGGTTTTTCTCGGATACATAGTGTTACATAGTGTCACTCACCGGCCACTTTATTAGGTACCCCATGCTAGTAACGGGTTTGACCCCTTTTGCCTTCAGAACTGCCTCAATTCTTTGTGGCATAGATTCAACAAGGTGCTGGAAGCATTCCTCAGGAAGTTTGGTCCATATTGACATGATGGCATCACACAGTTGCCGCAGATTTGTCGGCTGCACATCCATGATGCGAATCTCCCGTTCCACCACATCCCAAAGATGCTCTATTGGATTGAGATCTGGTGACTGTGGAGGCCATTTGAGTACAGCGAACTCATTGTCATGTTCAAGAAACCAGTCTGAGATGATTCCAGCTTTATGACATGGCGCATTATCCTGCTGAAAGTAGCCATCAGAAGTTGGGTACATTGTGGTCATAAAGGGATGGACATGGTCAGCAACAATACTCAGGTAGGCTGTGGCATTGCAACGATGCTCAATTGGTACCAAGGGGCCCAAAAAGTGCCAAGAAAATATTCCCCACACCATGACACCACCACCACCAGCCTGAACCGTTCATACAAGGCAGGATGGATCCATGCTTTCATGTTGTAGACGCCAAATTCTGACCCTACCATCCGAATGTCGCAGCAGAAATCGAGACTCATCAGACCAGGCAACGTTTTTCCAATCTTCTATTGTCCAATTTCGATGAGCTTGTGCAAATTGTAGCCTCAGTTTCCTGTTAGCTGAAAGGAGTGGCACCCGGTGTGGTCTTCTGCTGCTGTAGCCCATCTGCCTCAAAGTTCGACGTACTGTGCGTTCAGAGATGTTAAGCGAGCAGTTGGACAGGTGTACCTAATAAAGTGGCCGGTGAGTGTATATTTCGGCTCTGTCCACACTACTGCCTTTTTGGTTTAGTTAAACGAATACGATCTCCACACCTAGATTCGTATTTTAGCTGTGTATTAGAATTGATCTCCATCCTCATTAAAGTGAGCATTCAACTACACTAGGCATGCGCATACCGGTGTAAACAGGAAAAAGATTGACTATTCCTCAGATTTGAAGAAGAAGATAGTAGGCTAAGTTACTGCGCCGCGCCGTGTACAGTCGATACGCTGCTGCACACGGGAATTGTACACAGATCGCTGGATAGCAGCTTGCCTCTCGGCGCATAAAGGCAGTTATAGGATTGTAAAATGCAGAATTCTATTTGCACAACAGCTGCTAGCAAATGTCAATAACACTCTGTAATCGTTATCCATGTTGCAGTCACTAACATATGTAGTCCAGGCTGTTGTGGTATGTTTTCTTCCAGGGACGGGTCATGTGATGGGTGGCTGACGAATCAGGGATAGACACCGCCATGACTGATGACACCCAATCAGAGAGCCGAGCGTGAGCCTCTGTTTCTAAAGTCTCCCGTTTTGACCAGTCTTCACTAAAACGCACTCGGAGATTTAAAACGCAAAACGTGGTTGGCAGCGTTTCTGAAACTTCTCCGTTTTAGGTCTTTGTTTTTGCCGTTTTAGTCTGGAAAAGAGGTGCGTGGCAAAAGGTCTCCATCTCTGAAACTGAAACGTAGTGGCGTGAATGGGGCCTTAGATCTAAAAGCAATATGGTGCAATCTTCGTTTTTCAGGGCCAGAGTCTGAACTGATCTGTTCGGCCCTGAACCACCTTTCCTGCAGCGGGACGGTTCTGAGGATGCACACAGACGCGGAACTATAATGGTGGAAAGCATTAAAGGAGAGAATGTGTGTGTATCTCAGAAAGTGCTCAAAACAGCAGGACGGCGCTTCTGAGAACATGAGAGTAATTCCCATGAGAATATTTTCTATTACGTTCTTTAATTTGTTACACTACATATTTTCACTTGTATCTTAAAGTCAAGAAAAATGTATTTATATAGAAAAATAAAAAATGATCACTGCAGAGTTGAGATGTGACCCGAGTCTGGGCTCTGGTCATGACATCTGATCGCAGTGACAAGTGTTGTGTTTCATTTCCTGTGGCTGAGTGTTAAATTAGGCTGGTGTCTCATTATAATTCCTGAGTTGCTCTGTTGCTCGAGCGCTGTCTCTCAGCAGATGGTGTCCAATGTGAAATTTATCAGCGAGTCTCTCGGAAATGTGGACACGTGCTCTCTGCCCGCTCAATGCATGATGTGCATACTCAAGTGAGAGTGGCCCATTTCTGTACTGAAGAAATGTTAAATGCTAATGAGGGACTGGGCTGATCTCATCCACACCCGGAGCGTCCGGTTAACCCCTGCATGCAAACACAGTCCTTCACACACACGATATCATCAGCCACAGATGGAACGATACACAAAACTGGCGGTTTCGGTTTTCCTGCGATTTTGATGTCTCGGTTCCGTTTAGAAAGCTAAAATTGCTTTTTTTTTTTTTTTTAAAAAAACAGTGGTTTATTAAAAATTGTGTCTTTGTCTTTAAATGAATTAAACGTGTAATTCATTGTAAAAAAAATCTGTCACTGCTGTAAACTATACAGGGAGCCGCACATTACTATAACATTAAAGGTTAACAACAGTGCCTAGACTTTTAGCCTAAATTCAGATGCTATTTATTTTTTAGATCTAATAATCAACACCTAACACATTGTATGAAAACATGAAAACTGAACATAAGGCAGTTTTTGCATTAACTTATGCTTTTACTCTAATTTGTAATTGAAATATAATAACTGACACAGTTGTCATTTTCATGAAAGATATTTTAAACATAGTTATGATGCCTTTCAGTAAGTTTGCTGTATCTTTCAACATACCTTCAGGAGTCCATTCATGTTTATTCTGTAACTGAGGAAGAGATGGTTGAAAAATTAAGTTTAAGTATTTTTCCTCATCCAATTGTGTTTAATATAATGATAATATTACTGTATATTAAGCGTCCAATCACTCCAGAAGACTTTGAATGTAATGCACAAATCACATTGTTAAAGGCGCAGTGTGTAAGTTTTACCACTTATCCTAAACAATAAATGCGTAGCTATTCATATGCAATATGCCAAACTTCCCATTCTTCTTCAAAATAGGATGTCTGCTTCATAACTTGTATGAAATAATGGCTCAGATCATTTAAAGCGCATATGGAAATGGAGGCCCTTATAGACCTCAGGCATGAAAACGGGTCAGGGGTGAAAAAGGTGAGAAGGATAGTACTCCTCTAGGGGGGTTCGGGGGCATGCTCCCCCGTCAGAAAATTTTAAATATTCCATATTTTAAAGCATCATTCTGATGTATTTTGAGATGCATTTTTTGCCAACCTGGGGAGAGCTGGAGAAACTTAACTACAGCCATGAGTAAAAAATATTATGGCCTTATTTTAATAATAAAAAAAAGAACGATAACGATCCGTTACCAACGCAGTTAAAAAAAAATCAAGTAGAATTTCTATAACTGTGTGTTGAACTGATAATCACTCTTTTGTGTGTTAAACACAATCTACCTAATACAGACAACTTCCTTATAAAGAAAAAAAAATGATCATAACCTATGACAAAAATTATATTATAAACTAGATTAGTGGGTAACTTAGTCAAATTTAGTCTAGAAAAACAATAATTGTATAAAATCAGAACATTTACTGAAAAAAATTAGTGGGGAACAAATTAGAGACAATAACTGTAGCACTAAATCTGGTAAAACGTTACACATTGCTCTTTGTATTAATGTAAAATGCATTCATGAAAAACAAGATAAAAATTATTTTGTCTACTATAAACTTAAGAAAATATATATAGCACAAATGCATAGCACAGCTGTTTAATGAGGCAGCAACATATTATAGATAGACAGAACAAAAAATACTATTAATAATTTTTCATTGCGCAAAAGTATTACAGCTCTTATGCGCATCGCGAGCGCTGAATGATGCGCTTGAGGCAACACGAGTCACAGTGCGCAGCTCTTCGAGTCCGCATTGGAAAGTTCTAAGCACAAAGGAAATACATATCGATGCATAGTGTACTATACAACTATCTATGAAATAGTTTATTGAGCTTTTTCTTTTAACAGTTTTAAATTTCAGTTACTGTGCACGTGAAGAACAATGATAGTGCTCTCCAGTGTTGTGATCTAGACATGCGGTAAAGGATGATAAACATGATTGAGGTACTACAGTCAATTTATGTGAAACCATAGAGCTTTATCTACAGATCAAGTATAATAATATTAACATTTAATCATATAGAGAGTTTCATCATTGCCGAACGCGACGCGCTGTGCTGTTTGAATGCTGATGACTGACGACGCGCTGTGCTGTTTGAATGTTGAATGGAGAATGACTGAGGAGTCGACGCGCTGTTTGAACTGAATGGAGAATTTCTGTCAGCCGCAGCGGAGGGAAAAGTTTACGTGAACTTGAATTTAATGACTTAGATATTAATTTCTGTCTCACATTATACTAATATGGCTTCATATATATTATACCCCCCCCCCCCCCTCCCTCAAAACATTTTCTCATCGAATCTACACGATTCACGTAGGTCACTTATTTTGGTTTCAAAACGCGAATTTCGCCGAAAGGTGAGTGGTTTTCATGCCTGAGACCTTATGTAGCCCCGACATTTGTTAAGACATCTGCTTTACAATGCTTATGATAAACATTACAATGCTCATGATAACTTTTGTTAACTCTACAATAAGTAAATCCACTTCAAAGGCTAATTACGCCGACAGCAATGCCATAGAAATATACTGAGCAAAAACGTAAGTTCAAAGACAATATTCTAAAAGATGATGGCGCCCACCGTTTCTCTGGTGCATAAGGTCTATATTGGCAGTAATGGAGTCTGCTTGTGTCCCAGTGAAAATTTTGGTACTGCGCCCAAACAAGATCTTACTTAAAGCTCTTTTTTTTAGATATCAACCTAAAATTTGAAACACAACTTGTCCAGAGTTTTGTCTTTGCTTTTATTGCAGTTTTAGAGTCCACCAGGTTTTGAAAAAATATATTTAATATAAAATATGAATAATTAAAATGTTTAATTATCAAAAATTTCAAACTTCTACAACTTGTTTTTTTCCCTGTTTCACTTTCTTAATTTATTTACAAATTTCTGCCAAATGTCTGCATTAAAACAAGACCAATCTTACATTTATATTTCAAAGCATTTTTGGCTGATGTACTTTCAAGATGGAGAGGCAACATGGCGACCGACATTAGAACCCTTACCAGTATGTATTTTCAATGGCATATTATACACTCACGATTATACTAAATTACTTGAACGAAGTAAATATACATTAATGAGCACACATATTTTTGAAAGAACTAAGTGTTTTTAGCTAAGAATAAACTAAGAGTTACACAGTGTTGCTTTAAGAGTTTAAAGTTATGTTATAACGTTACTCTGTGCAATGACAATATCATATTAATAAATTCAGAATGGCTTGTGTTGCTAAATGGCATGCAGGTAATTTTAGGAAGTAAAAAGTAAAACTGAAAATCAATCTGATTTCTCTGGATAGAAAAATTGTTGGAAACATTTGGGACAATGGAAAGCACACAACTGAACAGAAAATATTTTGGGGATATTTTGTGCCTTTAAATCTCACCGTTCGTGTTCCACATTAGGTCATACGGGTGAGTAAATGATGACTTTCCTTTAAATTGAATTTTTCATTGTGTCTCCCAAAGGCAATGAGATTCTTGTTTTGCAGTCTTGAAAGCTCATAAACGAAACATCTGGGCAAACGGCATTGGTTTATTTATTTGGTTTGTGCTCACTCGTGTCTTTAATGAAACGGCTGATGGAAACCACTGCAGGATCAATTTGCACTGTTGTACAATTCTGACAGACTGTTAGCAACACTTCGAGCAAACACCAGCCAGAAGGACACGCTTTAGTGAGTCTGTCTGCCAATCACAATGAACAACAAGCTAAAGCAAACCTGCCCCCTGCCACGAAAGAGGGAAAATAGTGAATACAGGGCAGAAAAAAAAAGTAATTTAGAGCACAGGACAGCGTGATACAGGACAAGCTGTTCACACACATTAATCAAAGGCAGCAATTCCCACTGCAGTTCACTCGGCCACCCGTATGATGCTCTTGAAGGAGAAATACACACAAATGCCATGTCAGGAAATCCTCATATCTTACTTTATTGGGCTGTCCGAAGAACGAGTTGTTGGCACATCTCTGGTTGATGACGTCTCGTATAAGATGCTTCTGGCCGTTGTAGGTGGTCAGTATACTGATGCGTTCAGCAGGATATCCCAGCAAACGCATGTACATGAACAGCGCCACTGAATACTCGGCTTCTGCCAGATTCTGCAAAGACAAACACACACAGGTTACATGGATTCAACATCTCGCACTATACAGTTAATGATGTCAATGGTAATAATGTTCTGTTGATGCCAGAGGTCAGAGGAGAATCACCAGACTGGTTAAAACAATATTTATTTCATATGACAGGCTTTACATGGATAAGATTTAACATTTACAATGTTTTCAATAAATATGTTTATAATGTTGACATGAGAGTTTAGTTTTAGAGTTGATCTGAGCATTGTTTCACACACACAAAAAGAGAAATCAAAGCAAGTAAAGAGAGCAAGAACGTTAAACAGACAAGACTGACTGATCGTGGTTAACATTATTGATTATCGCCGTGAACTGCTTCAGTAATCAGATGCTCTTTTAAAGGACATTGGGTCAATGTTGCACCATAAAGCAGTTAAAGGGGTGATGAACTGAGAAATCAGATTTTCCTTGAGCTTTTCACATCTAAGATGTCATCATATTATAAGAATATCCTGTAAGTTTCAGAACTGAAAACGACCTTGTTAGTCCAATAAAAGCTTTTATTGACCCCAGCCTCAACAAACGTCTCGTTTTTGAAAGCGTGGAAGTATGACGTCAAAGACGCTGAAAACCCCACCCGCTCATCAACGCCTACTTCAACACGGCCGGTTTAGCTCCGTCCACCGATTCGAGCATTCACGCATAGGTAAACAAAAGCATACCTCGTGATGACAAACGGAGCGAGCTACCAACAATAAACATCCAGTGTACAAAATGTTGTGCCGTGCCTGGCTGTGGAAGAAGACAGTCGCTGCATAAGCTTCCTCTGGATTCCAATATTAGGAATGCCTGGTTAAAATTTGTTTTTAATGACGTTCCAGCAGATGAGTGTAAAACATTATCCGTATGTTCGCTTCATTTCACCGAGGATTGTTTTGTGAACAAGACACAGTTCGAGGCTGGATTTGCAGACCGATTAAGAGAAAAGAACGGTGATGTGCCGTCTATATTGGATCTGACAGGAATTGTGCAACACACGGACTCTGGGGTCGAACATGTATGGGCGAATCCGGTTGCCATTTGACAACATTGGACGTTTTCCCCACGTGCACTGACGGGTGAGTTAAACTCATTATAATATAAGAGGGAGAAATGAAGACGACACAGATATGCATTTTGTGTATGACCTAGAAGTATTTATTCAGCGATCGGCGGTTAAAGTTCATCTGCACGGAACATCGTTGTTGTACGGAACATGATTAGTCTACGTTACCTTCTATATTGGATCCAACAGTAGTGGTGCAACACACTTATGTGAGTAATATTTTTATTTTAGAAATAATAATCTACTCGGCTAGCATTGCATTGTTACAGATCGTTTGATATCTAATAATTATGTGATGCGTCTACAAGTATCCGTTGTATTCGAGGTGCTGTTGGTTCATTGTCCTGCGATTCGGATCAGACTCTGGGTCAAACATGTATGGGCGAATCATTCCAGTGGTTTTCAAAACAAATTCAGCCAACGACAGAGTTGAAGCTCAATATAATATGCAAAACTGTTATCCACTCACAGCAGTGGGCGTTTACTTCCTAGTCTTCAATGCGATACGCCAATAAAATCCGAGCATTTTTCAAGTAGGCTGAAAACTAGGGAAGAAAATAGCCCATAACTTATTCATTTTTATGTTTTTGAATGTAAAAACCAAGCGAACGTCATAAGTTGACCTCAGACAACAAAATAAAAACATTTAAAAAAGCCAGTTCATGACCCATTTAAAGATGCCTGGAGCATGAGGAAACACATCCTGAACTTATTCCTCTGCGGTGTAAGGACACGTAATCACCCATGAGTGGTCCCACTGTATTCTCCACATTGAGCCCAGTGGCTGATGGACAACTGGACATCCAATTAGTATTTGAATGCATGCCCAGCATGTGCACACTAGTAAATGTTCAGACACAAAGTCTGAATGTGTTTACAATCTTATATACAATAACATCCGTTTTTTGTTTGAAAAGATTTAAATGACTACATTACATTATAAACATTACAAAAAGCTCAACAGATCATGTGCAGAAAATGACGAAATCACATTCAATTTCTTTAATATAATTAGTTATACTTTCTGAAGTTGATCCTGATTATCTTTTTTATACACTCACCTAAAGGATTATTAGGAACACCATACTAATACTGTGTTTGACCCCCTTTCGCCTTCAGAACTGCCTTAATCCTATGTGGCATTGATTCAACAAGGTGCTAAAAGCATTCTTTAGAAATGTTGGCCCATATTGATAGGATAGCATCTTGCAGTTGATGGAGATTTGTGGGATGCACATCCAAGGCACGAAAGCTTCCGTTCCACCACATCCCAAAGATGCTCTATTGGGTTGTGATCTGGTGACTGTGGGGTCATTTTAGTACAGTTTAGTACATTGTCACGTTCAAGAAACCAATTTGAAATGATTTGAGCTTTGTGACATGGTGCATTATCCTGCTGGAAGTAGCCCTCAGAGGATGGGGACATGGTGGCCATAAAGGGATGGACATGGTCAGAAACAATGCTCAGGTAGGCCGTGGCATTTAAACGATCCCCAATTGGCTTTAAGGGGCCTAAAGTGTGCCAAGAAAACATCCCCCACACCATTACACCACCACCACCAGCCTGCACAGTCGTAACAAGGCATGATGGATCCATGTTCTCATTCTGTTTACGCCAAATTCTGACTCTGCCATCTGAATGTCTCAACAGAAATCGAGACTCATCAGACCAGGCAACATTTTTCCAGTCTTCAACTGTCCAATTTTGGTGAGCTCTTGTAAATTGTCGCCTCTTTTTCCTATTTGTAGTGGAGATGAGTGGTACCCGGTGGGTTCTTCTGCTGTTGTAGCCCATCCGCCTCAAGGTTGTGTGGCTTCACAAATGCTTTGCTGCATACCTCGGTTGTAACGAGTGGTTATTTCAGTCAAAGTTGCTCTTCTATCAGCTTGAATCAGTCGGCCCATTCTTCCTCTGACCTCTAGCATCAACAAGGCATTTTCGCCCACAGGACTGCCGCATACTGGTTGGTATCTCTTTTCACACCATTCTTTGTAAACCCTGAGAAATGGTTGTGCGTGAAAATCCCAGTAACTGAGCAGATTGTGAAATACTCAGACCAGCCCATCTGGCACCAACAACCATGCCACACTAAGAACTGCTTAAACCACCTTTCTTTCCCATTCTGACATTCAGTTTGGAGTTCAGGAGATTGTCTTGACCAGGACCACAGCCCTAAATGCATTGAAGCAACTGCCATGTGATTGGTTGATTAGATAATTGCATTAATGAGAAATTGAACAGGTGTTCCTAATAATCCTTTAGGTGAGTGTATATTACAATCATATTTACGAGTACATGCATATCAGACAGTCTAAAGACAAGCGAGTGTCTAGTATGTGGAAAGCCACTGCTGAGGAGGCAACAGCTCCAGTAGGACACTAATAAGTGAACAAACTAATAAGAGATGATCCTTAAGCGGCAGCAAGCACTGACTGCGCAAACAATGGCTTTCTTAGTGCTCTGTGAGAGGCTAATTCATATGGCCCATTAGATCCGTGTGTGTGCGTGCCTGTGTGTGTGTGTTGGCATGGATACTGTAATGAGGACAATTCTCTCCAGGATCCTAGTAAACAGTAGCAGGGGCACATAGCCGGACTCATGTGACAAACACACACACCACATGCCGTACGCTCGCCACTTAAGAACAATGAACATAAATCTGCCGCGATTCACTAAAAAATCCATGTCGTGAAAGTCATGTCTAGCCCTTTTTCAACTTGCAAATTAACATAAGTGGGTGTTTCTTTACATACATGCCTTTTTATGTCCCAGTTTAGATTTTTACATGACGGTCATATAATTCCACGCCTTCAAATAAACTTTTGCTGTTTTTGCCTTTAATCTACATATTTAGTTTATTTTTTCTCTTGTTCCAAACCCAAACTGTCAATTGTACATTGAGAAGATCTACCATCAAAATGTTACATTATTAAATAATCTTAATGATCTAAACAAAAACTGAAAACAAACCATTTAGCTATTTATGGTGTGAATATCAATTTTATTTTTCAGAAATTGTTACATTTTTTGAGACTTTGAAACTTTTTTAGCTGAAGTTTTCATTTAGCTAAAAAAGTTTATTTAATAATCAATTAAACTGATTTATTTAATAATTAGCAATGAAATAAAAACAAATATTTAAACTGCACTCAAGATAATTCAATTTGTACTTCTATTCATTGTTGAAATATTAACATTTAAATGGTGGTTGTAAAAATAATGTGTCTTCATGACAGATTTATTCTTTATTAAATAATGAAAATAAGAAAAAAAATGTAATACAGTATGTATATATATATATATATATATATATATATATATATATATATTTTTTTTTTTACAATTTGAAAGATGAGACTTTGTTTCATATCATATGTAATAAAAGCACCTAGTAATTATTGAATGACAGGAGCGATAATCATAATCTTAGATCCGATCTATAGACTGAAAGATCTTGGTTCATCAAAATCCAGATAGATTCAAATCCAGAAATCAATAATGTCAACTTTGCTTATCAACTTTGTTTAGGAAACCGAAACTGACAGTCAAAACGCTGGAGAAAGCACTAATTAAACGTCTAAAGAAATACTGGCAGCACTTCACTTAAACCCTTGTATAATGTCTAACAATGTATATAATAACTTAGGGCTGTCAAACGATTAATCGACATCCAAAATAAAAGTTTGTGTTTATATAATATATGTGGGTGCACTGTGTATAATTATTTTGTATGTATGTATGTATGTATGTGTGTATGTATGTATGTATGTATGTATGTATATATATATATATATATATATATATATATTAGGGTTTCATCAACTCAGTTGGCGCTGTTGGCCTTAAGTCGACTAGTCAGAAACAAAATGATGACATGTATATATATATATTTTTTTTTTTGGAACTATCTTTCAAGTACAAGCGGCAGTATGATGTCTGGCTGTTTTGAATGAGACGACCCGGTTACTGTGAACGGGGAGCGCTTTATGAACACTCAGTGATGCGCGAGCAGCACCGGTGTGCCTGTTCGTGTGTGTGTTAAGAGTGAGCGCTCGTGAGTGGGCATGTGACTGATTTACGAGGTTGAACTGACAAAGCGGGCATAAGATGGACACGATCGCGAGCAATTGATCCACATTTAAGGCGCTCCGAATGTAAACATTGTGTGTATTTAACAGTATTAGCATAATAAGGCTCGAAATATAACTTAGTCCAGTATTCAGGCGCTGTTTGACAGGCTTCAGTGCCTGTGAGCGTCGGGGTATGCGCCTCAGGAAAGCGCATGTTAGAACAGCCACAGCGCGTGAATTAATGTTTAACCGGCAAGGCTTATGCAAATAATGAACTTTTGGGAATTGCAGTGTCCCATACCTATTCATTAACGTGTGATGTGTAGGCTACGTCACGTTGTACAGTTGAGACAGAGAAGCCAGAACTGAACTAATAGAATGCACTATACGATATTTCTTTAAAAGCAGATCGTGGAGAACATTTACTATTCGTGATATCGCACACCCCTAGAATAAACCATTTAACGACTAGTCGACTAGTCGTCGACTGTTATGCAAAACTAGTCGACTAGCAAAAATCAGTAGTTGTGAAACCCCTTATATATATATATATATATATATATATATACATACATACATACATACATACAGACCCCTTTACAGTTGGTAAACACAGTGACGTTTTTATGTGGGCGGAGCTTAGGTGGAGGCAGAACGAGCCCTCTGGCCGCTTAACTAATGCAAGTAAGCAAGCTTTGTTAGCTTGTTTTTTACCAATGACTGAAGAAAATCTGATTTTATCTTAATGTGTAAGGTCACTCAGTGTCCAGGGACCGCGATTGTTATTTGCAAAAGTTAATTTTAACGGACAGAACCAGATTGGCCGACCCGTAGCCGCTTACACACTCACTCAATGCATGGACGATCTGACAGGATTAACGTTATGTTACCTTAGTTGAGTGGCCTGACTTCTACACTTACCTTATAGAGAAACCGATCGTAAAGAGAAACTGAGGGCATATAAATCTTTAGATGCCTATAACTAAGCGCTGAATGGTCCTGTACAAAATGTGTGTGTACGATCTGCAGTTCTGCCGAGCCAGCGCCAGAGACGACGTCAATGTAAACAGTGTCATTACGGTGCGATTTTAATCATGTGAATATTTTCTAGAAATAAAAAGTCCAGATACAGCATCTTCATTTTTCATCAATTCTTGCACCAAACAACACAATACTATGATATTTAATAATAATCAAAGTAATTTAAGCTCTTTATTATGTAGCCGAATCTGTGCTGATTTGCATTGGCCGCCTCGAGTTTTCACTTTGTTTTGCCTCCAGCTAGCGCCGTGACGTAACTGTGACGTCGGCGCAAAAGGGGTCTATATATGTGTGTGTATATATATATATATATATATATATATATATATATATAGTATACACACACACACACGCATGTATACGCATGTATAATAATATTTATATTAGGGCTGTCAAACGATTAAATTCGCATCCAAAATACAAGTTTGTGTTTGCATAATAAATGTGGGTGCACTGTGTATATATATATATATATAATTAATTACACACGCATGCATATTTCATTAAAAAATATTATCTATATATAAAATATTTATATATAATATAAATTATTTATAAATCTATATACAGTATAGGGCTGACTTCTAATAGTCAGAGGATTCGACGATTCAATTCGGAGAGGTCTGATTCGACTATGAACGTTATAGTCGAATAGTACACGGCCAGTTCAACCTCGTTTAAATCAGGTTATGTGCGTCTCCCGCTCACGAGCGCTCACTCTTAACAGACACACGAACAGACACGCTGCGTGCGCGTCACAAATAGTTCATCAGACTCTCCCCGTTCACAGTAACCGGGTCGTCTCGTTCAAAACAGCCAGCCGTTGCTGTCAGCAAGCCACCGCACATGAATACTCATATGAGTCAGGCTGCGAATGTAAGTTACGTGTCTGCCCAGCAGTGCTCACACTAATAAACGCTCTCACCTCCGGCGCCGCGCACTCGCTACATTCCCTTTAATACATCTAGTTGATGCATAACGCAAACCCAGTCAAACGCTTGACTGCAGTATCTTATGCGCCTCATAATCCGGAGCGCCATATATAGAAAAATGTTCTAAAATAGGTCATTCATTGAATAAAGTGCGGAAAATACGGTATACATGCATTTTATATTTAGCCTGAAATAGACAAGCATTCATGCGTGACAAAAAATCTTTAAGTTTTAGGAGGCAAAATATATGTTTTGTAATTCTGTGAATTACACTGCTCAAATCAGATGAGGAAGGGTTGACTCTCCACAAAACATAAAATCTTATTTTTCGTGTTCACAGAGGAAAAAACAATGTTACAGACGTGACAGTTCTCTGACAGACACGAGCGCTCTGAAGCAGCACTTAAAGACTGCTTTAAAACTTTCACAGACCTCAAACAGAAAAGCACAAAGCCTTTCTTTAAAGTGAATTTCGTTTTTTTATAATTTTTTTCTTGATTTTAATTAATGTTTCATCAACCAATTGTCTTGATTTAATCAATAAGAACGGAAAAGCAGACAATTACTGATAATCAAGGCACGGGCACCGATGTGTGAACTGGAGCTCGTCTCATAAATATAACTACTGCAACTCAGCGTATAAGTATAGTCTACTCCACAGACCTAAATATCTATATTGAAATGTCTACTTGTAAATAGAACGATTTAAAACGAAAGAAAACGTAATGCTCTCTGCTTATGAAATGAACGGTGCATTTCTCTCTGGCGCATGCACCTGCGAAGATCGCGCAGCATCGTCAACTTCATCTTCATTAATAAACAATTAAAATGTCTCCTTGCTATATATTTGTTCTTTGTGACAGCTTTTAATTTTCGGCAGCGCCGCTGCTACCCTTAGGCTAAAGCGTTAAGTTACAAGCTCACCACGACACCACCGCTTAAAAAACATGATTGCGTGATAAAAACATGAAAAATACTGCCTAAACATAGCCTGTTTAGAAAAAAAAAAACACAGAACGAAAAGCACAGAACGAATGGAAAAAAAAAAAACACAGAACGAATGGAAAAAATATAGCTGCTAGACTTAGGCCTATCTAAAAAAAAAAGGTTCGACTATCAGTCTGACTCACGGCAAAATTAACGAATACAGATTGACTATGAAAATCCTTCGTCGAAAACAGCCCTAATACAGTATTTACATGGAAATATTTCTTAAATATATACAAGCATGTGTGTGTATTTATATATATTAAATAATTATGCGCAGTGCACCCACATGTATTAAGTAAACAAACTTTTATTTTGGATGCGATTAATCGCGATTAATCTTTTGACAGTCCTAATAATAACAACACATTATATCTTAAATAAATAATTGTAACGAAAGTTAAACTGAATTAAAATATGTGAAATTTGAAAATATCTCGTTACATCTGAAACTGGTTGTTTCTCACGCATTTTGATGCATTATACTTTGTAAGTACAATAATACATTATAACGGTGGTTACAATTATTTATGAGAACATACAAAGCATAATTTCTGAATTAAAATACTTTTATAATGCATTATAAATTAAAGTGTTAATCTCTAATAAAATATTTCAAATAAAATTAAATATTTAACTGAGCATAACTTTTTTTTCTGTGTCATTTACAAATGTGAAATTATTATTTATTTGTTTTTAAGATGACAATGACATGCTGGAAATGACTGGTTTATGATGGTTTAGGGAGAAGAAAGACTCTTGTGATCGGTGTGTCATGACTCGCTCACCTGATAAAAGTAAGGGTTGGGTTCTGATTCGCCCACGCCGTTGAAGTCCTCCACATTCACGAGCTGGAAGTCGTATGTGAACCCGGGGTTCGGTGACTGGAACTCGGGCTGGAGCTGAACATGAGGGAGGTTCCCCAGCTGCTTATAGCGCCAGTTATACAGGTTACACAGACTGCCAGAGAGAGGCAAAACAGGACACTTCAGATCCGAGGACACAGTAGCTCTGAAAACTAGTATACAGCATAACTAAACAGCATGTTAAGGCGTCATAGTTGTACACCGGAAAGGAAGACAGCATCATGTTACCTTCTAAGATTATGTGCTTTGGATTCCAAGTTAAAATGGGTGACAAAAATAATAATAATAATCAGGATCATCTGCAGTACAGTGTAAAAAAAAGATGGCGGACGAGTTGAGAAATTAATAGAATTAATTGATCAAAAACCTACTAGTAATAAGAAATAGTTTAAGTAATAATAAAACATTGATCAAGTTTGCTATTTGACCAAATATGTGTATTTTCTGGGTCATTAGAATGTGGTCTACAAGAAGAAACATTTTCAAGTTATTTTAGTATAATTTATATATTACTATTAGCTCGTTTTATTGTATTTATTCAATAAATTATATCTGTATATTATTTACACGTATGTATCAATATGTTGAATAATAAAGTGTTAGTTTTAATCATTTTAGTACTTTAGCTTATTCTGCTTCAGTTACATGGCAAGGCAACGTTTTAAATTTTAAGTTTAAACTTTTCATGTGATATTTATATTTTATTTTTCCTAGTATTAGTAAACACAATAAGAACTCATGTGAGACCCATCAGACTGACCTGGCGCGTGCTCTGCCCTGGGCGTCCAGATCCACAGTGGGCACACCAAGACGCACAAAGCGGGTGAACAGCGACTGCTCCATGTTGGAATATTTCTGAAAGGCCATGTTCTTAATGACAGGAGGCAACTGATGATGATCCCCAATCATAATCCAGCGCTTGAGGCGACTGTAGCCGTCCTCTGGGTTCTGTGTGACACAAGGGCCGAGAATTTGGGAAATTTAGTGTGAAATAGTTAGAAATTTATGATTTCTAACTAGCTGTTTAGTATATTTTATTATATTTCATTAATGCTTTTTCAAGTATGACCTTTCATGTAGTGTGTAATAGAGCTGTTTGTGAATGTAAAACATCTACAAAGATTTAAAGATCAAAGTGCACTACAAATAAAATTATTCAGAGGCAATTGTGAACTGCATGAAATCAGTCGTCCGTAATTCCACTCTCACTTCCTGTTATATATCTTTGTAACAATTTAACAGACATGCAGACAACAGACTGGGTCATCTGTAGACCAATCACAACAGACTGGGTCATCTGACCAATTAGAGCAAATCAGAGCAGAGTAGACCAATCGCAACAGACTGGGTCATCTGACCAATCGGAGCAGAGTAGACCAATCACAACAGACTGGGACATCTGACCAATCGGAGCAGAGTAGACCAATCACAACAGACTGGGTCATCTGACCAATCAGAGCAGAGTAGACCAATCACAACAGACTGGGACATCTGACCAATCAGAGCAGAGTAGACCAATCACAACAGACTGGGTCATCTGACCAATCAGAGCAGAGTAGACTAGGGCTGGGCGATATGTCAAAAAAAATTATCGATAATCGCCTTAAAAAATATCGCGATATCCGATTATATCGTCTACCCAAGCCCCGCCCCCCAACACGCCCCGCTGCGTGTCATAGGCCATATGTTATTTTAGTCAGATATGACTGTGCGACTGCACAAAAATCACCTCAGATGAGCAACTGAGCGTCTAAGTCAACCACCGCAATCTATCGCAAATCAAAGTGAAAGTGAAAGTAAGTCGCAGAATCTTAAATCTTCATTAGAAGTAAAGAAACGAAATTATCTTAACACCAGGCTGTTGGCGCTCTCTCTTATTGCTGTCTTTGATTTTGAAATTAGCTGATGATGATCAATAAAATGCAGCGCATCTGTTGCTTTCGGTGACGTGCACTTCATTAAATCTGTATATTGCGCGGGAATTGAAGATCGGATTTAGGCTATATCCGTTTTGCAAAAACACCAGGTGTAATGGAATCGTTTTGATAAATCAGAGTTCAGATAAATCAGCTCCGATCTGAGAAAACGCATGAAGTGGCAGGTGTAACTTAAACAGCCCCGTTGAGTCTGGCTGCACTTTATCTAATGATAGCCAGGAATTCAGCTAGTTTAATTTAAAGATTGGCATGTTAAAGGTTTTACTTCGGTTAGTTTGAGCTTGAACGAGCATAAATCATTAGCTTTCTTGTTGTTAGTTTTGCTAAAAATTTCCACACTGTTCTTATCGCATCGCCTATGTGTTTGAAACGAATTTCGTTTTGCGAGGAGAAATGAATAGCCTACAATATTGAATACAACTGAACAGAACAGAACCAAATTTGATGATTGTAAGAACAGTGAATGCATGTTGATGTCAAGGTGACAGATGCTTATTTGTTTTTCATAAGGTCCGATCTCTTACTTTTCTTTTCTTTTTTTTTAGCGTTATCGACTGATTTAATGATAGGCCTAAGTTAATTTCCTAATTATAACGTGCGCTTTTTTTAAAAACTTGTAATCAAACTATAATATATTTGTTATTTTATTTGTCTAAAATTAGGGATTAAAACCAATTGTTTTGTTCTGCATGAGCAAAAACTTTCTGGTTTTAGAGTTCCAAGGTCTCCTTAATAAAAGCCGCTTAATAAAAATTACTGCTTTATTTATTTAAAAACAGAAGTTACTAATAATTATATTTGGGTATTTTATTTATTTATTTTTGTTCATGTTTTAATTTAAAGCAAAGTATAATGCTCGATATCTACTGTAACCGACCTCCCAACATTGCAAACTCTGAACGCGTGCATGAGATATTCAAAGCAACGCAATTTCTTCATCCGTTTGCAGTATAACGAAATTTTAATTTTAATTACAATGATCATGTTTTTATTTTTTTAGAAGGCCTGTTTATTATGTGCAACATTTAAATTAATATTCAGAAACGGGTAAAGTTACTTTTCTGATTAACTTTTATACTAAACCAAAATAAAATATTGGAGATGTCACTGCTATTCTGAATTAACAGGATTATGTTTTTTCGTCTGCAGAACGAAAAGATAAAAATCAAGAAATCCAGGAAAAAAAATGTTTAGCAGAATTACGAAAGTGATAAATGATCTTTGACAGGTAACGCATCAAGTCGCATACACAGTCTAACACAGACTCGTGTTGCCGTTGGTAGCAGTCAGCGCCGAACAACAGGCACACAATATTAAGTTTAGGCATACTGTAAAAGTTCAGCGAGAGATTTTCTTTATCCTTTGTTCCTTGATCAACTTCAAATATTGGCACCGAGTACAGGCTGTCAATGCACGGATTCAATAGACACAGGCCTGCTTACCGACTCTGTTTACAGGTCGGGGATATTTCGAACTCGAAAAAGGATGTGTAATGACGTCTTTCCATGGTTGAAACAATTCTTCTGATATTTAATCATGTTTATTATTTCATGCTATAAATTAACAAGAAGGATATTTGTGTGATATTGTAGGCCTATGCACATTTGTCCGTGCACGAGAAGCGGTTGTGTGTGCAGCTCAGTAAACAGCGCTCATGCAGACGTGTCTCTCACATCTTGCGCTTAAGGAATGCTATCAAGAAGAATCGATTTTCTATTCCTAACCCTACTAGCCTAAAGAAAATATTTAAATCATGCCTATTGCATGTAAATAAATATGTGTATTAACTATAGGGCTATGTGAAATATGTTTGTCTTTTTATTGACGATTATCGTCTGGAAACAGACTTTGATATCGATATCGCGATACTTGCGAGACATCGTCGATATACGATAATATCGTCATATCGCCCAGCCCTAGAGTAGACCAATCACAACAGACTGGGACATCTGACCAATCAGAGCAGAGTAGACCAATCGCAACAGACTGGGTCATCTGACCAATCAGAGCAGAGTAGACCAATCACAACAGACTGGGTCATCTGACCAATCAGAGCAGAGTAGACCAATCACAACAGACTGGGCCATCTGACCAATCAGAGCAGAGTAGACCAATCACAACAGACTGGGCCATCTGACCAATCAGAGCAGAGTAGACCAATCACAACAGACTGGGCCATCTGACCAATCAGAGCAGAGTAGACCAATCACAACAGACTGGGTCATCTGACCAATCAGAGCAGAGTAGACCAATCACAACAGACTGGGCCATCTGACCAATTAGAGCAAATCAGAGCAGAGTAGACCACTCACAACAGACTGGGTCATCTGACCAATCAGAGCAGAGTAGACCAATCACAACAGACTGGGTCATCTGACCAATCAAGAGCAGAGTAGACCAATCACAACAGACTGGGTCATCTGACCAATTAGAGCAGAGTAGACCAATCACAACAGACTGGGACATCTGACCAATCAGAGCAGAGTAGACCAATCACAACAGACTGGGTCATTTGACCAATCAGAGCAGAGTAGACCAATCACAACAGACTGGGCCATCTGACCAATCAGAGCAGAGTAGACCAATCACAACAGACTGGGTCATTTGACCAATCAGAGCAGAGTAGACCAATCACAACAGACTGGGTCATCTGACCAATCAGAGCAGAGTAGACCAATCACAACAGACTGGGCCATCTGACCAATCAGAGCAGAGTAGACCAATCACAACAGACTGGGTCATCTGACCAATCAGAGCAGAGTAGACCAATCACAACAGACTGGGTCAATCTGACCAATCAGAGCAGAGTAGACCAATCACGACAGACTGGGTCATCTGACCAATCAGAGCAGAGTAGACCAATCACAACAGACTGGGTCATCTGACCAATCAGAGCAGAGTAGACCAATCACAACAGACTGGGTCATCTGACCAATCGGAGCAGAGTAGACCAATCACAACAGACTGGGTCATCTGACCAATCGGAGCAGAGTAGACCAATCACAACAGACTGGGTCATCTGACCAATCAGAGCAGAGTAGACCAATCACAACAGACTGGGTCATCTGACCAATCAGAGCAGAGTAAACCAATCACAACAGACTGGGCCATCTGACCAATCAGAGCAGAGTAGACCAATCACAACAGACTGGATCATCTGACCAATCGGAGCAGAGTAGACCAATCACAACAGACTGGGTCATCTGACCAATCAGAGCAGAGTAGACCAATCACGACAGACTGGGTCATCTGACCAATCAGAGCAGAGTAGACCAATCACAACAGACTGGGCCATCTGACCAATCAGAGCAGAGTAGACCAATCACAACAGACTGGGTCATCTGACCAATCGGAGCAGAGTAGACCAATCACAACAGACTGGGTCATCTGACCAATCGGAGCAGAGTAGACCAATCACAACAGACTGGGCCATCTGACCAATCAGAGCAGAGTAGACCAATCACAACAGACTGGGTCATCTGACCAATCAGAGCACAGCAGGCTCTCGGAAAGTAAGAGCTTAGAGATACAGAGTCTTCAAAGGAACATATTCAGTTGCAGAACTTTTGAATTAATCATGAATTTCATGTGATGCGATGGCTGTGTGGTAGAAATGAAGGCTCCTCTAATCTAAACATTATATAAAAATATAAAAATAAACAAAACAAACCATATTTGAAGCAAGAGAGTGTGTTACCTGCAGCAGTAGAGGGATGAAGGTCTCGATCTCCAGGATTTGAGCTGCCTCCTCCATCAGGATATTATCGATACTAGAGAAAGATCAAGCGAGTCAGTATTGAGGCAGGAGACATTAATGTTAATATATATATATATATATTTTTTTTTACAGAATCCTACATGGACACCAGAAAATTTTGTGCGCCCTCAAGAAACTATTCACTTGCGCACTGGATTTGTTTGCGTGCGCATTACAATTTCTAGATGTGTATATACTAGAACTTATTTCCTGTATACGTCACTGCCATTTTGCTTTGAAGAAAAAAAGAGCAAATTAATCGAGATCTATTTGCTAAAAATGTGGCTTTCCTTAGGGTAGTACCTCTAACATCAAGGCTTAATGTCCTATTTCACACACCCTCATGGGCGGCGGAGACCGTGCCACGAAACGAGCTGATGGCACAATACGGCTGTGTCCTATTTGCCAAGTTCAAGTGTCTATAATAAAAAAGACTGGTACTGTGATAAAGTGTTCAATATTTGGGTTTGGTTAGGGCAGTATGTCATATTTCAAGGCTTTAGGTCTGCTTTAACACTTACACAGTGGCGGCCAAGAAACCACACCGTGAAATGGGCTGATGGTGCAATAGGGAGCTCAGTGTGCAGTGTTATTGCTTTCTTAATGACCTTTTAGAGGCTCTTTAATACGGTACTAAGAATATCGTGAGAAGTAACCAAAAACACTTATAACCTGCAATTTTGCATAATGAAAAAGTGCACCATGAACGCATTCAGTGTGTTTAACAATCACTAAATAATCACTAAACAGCTGCCATGAAAGCACATTTATTTTCATTAAATTCTTAATTGTAGAAAACTAAATAGGTGCAATAGTCTGGAAATGCAATTACATTTTTTCACACTCTGCTTTCTTTTTTCCATACTTTTCCAGACCTGGAAATTTCTCAAATCAAATTCCATATTTTTCCAAACTGCGTAGAAACCCTGTAAGGAACCGGTTTAAAAAAAAATAAATAAAAAAATTTGTGTACATTTGTGGTTGTGTGCTGATTCGGTTTATTTTATTGATCTTGTCTTTGTCAAAATGCAGCATTGTTTATGATTCCAACATGTCACCCTATCAAAAATGCTTTGAAACCTGGTTTAACTAAGCTATAAAAAGAAGAGGTTGACGAGGACGATGTGTTTGTGTGATACCTTGAAGCCGAGCTCCACCCAGGTCGTGGCGTTTGAGAGCGGCGTGTGTGCAGGTCATGGCGATGATCTTGGCCTCTTTCACCAGCAGGTATTTGGATCGGTTAAGCCCGCTGCGCAACAGCTCAAAAGCCCTGAACTCCTGCAGGAGAGAAGAAGAAGCAGCCTTATGAACACCTCAGCGCTGAAACCACACACGGACACGGTTATAACACATTGCTCATTTGCTCACACAAAAATCCTTCAATATACCAGGTGCATTGTGGAGTAAAAACAGCATGCAATGACTGCCTTATTACAAAATATTGAATACAATTTGCATGTGTGTTTTGCTGAGTATCATATTTGATACATCAGGGTTTTATGGCTCATGCACTCTGAAATAATGAGAATATGAAGCTCATACTTGAGAAAAAAATCAAGTTTTGGTGCAGATGCTGATATTTATATAGACAAAAAGTAAGTTGAAATTCTGATGCTTGTAATACAAATCAAGGAGATCTTTATAACAGTACAGTAGATACTTACTTAAAATTAGATAAATATCAGTCGTCGTCATTATACCTGCCAATAATATGTCTTACTTCAGAGTAAAATGATATTCAAATGCTTAGTTTTATTATCAAAGCTTGTAGTTAAAAACATACAACAATATGGAAGCTTGTTTCTGCCATAGAATGAAAAATATAAAAGGTAATTGCGACTTCTCACAATTCTGACTTTTTTTCCTCACAATTGCGAGTTTACTTCTCAGAATTGCGAGATGGAAAGTCAGAATTGCAAGATATAAAGTCAGAACTGCGTGATATAAAGTCAGAACTGCGTATATAAAGTCGCAATTGCGAGATATAAAGTCAGAATTGTGAGATAAAAAGTCGCACTTATATCTTTTTTTCTCAGAATCGCAACTTTATATCACCCAATTCTAAATTCATAACACGCAATTGTGACTTTATATCAATCAATTCTGACTTTATATCATGCATTTCTGACTTTATATCTCGCAATTCTGACTTTATATCTCGCATTTCTGACTTTATATCTCGCAATTCTGACTTTATATCACGCAATTCTGACTTTATATCTCGCAATTCTGACTTTATATCTCGCATTTCTGACTTTATATCTCGCATTTCTGACTTTATATCTCGCATTTCTGACTTTATATCTCGCAATTCTGACTTTATATCTCGCAATTCTGACTTTATATCTCGCAATTCTGACTTTATATCTCGCATTTCTGACTTTATATTTTTGCAATTCTGACTTTATATCTCGCATTTCTGACTTTATATCTCGCATTTCTGACTTTATATTTCAGCATTTTCTGACTTCAGTATCTCGCAATTCTGACTTTATATTCTTCGCATTTTCTGACTTCATATCTTCGCATTTCTGACTTTATATTCGCATTTCTGACTTTATACTCGCAATTCTGACTTTATATTTCGCATTTCTGACTTTATATCTTTAGCATTTCTGACTTCATATCTCGCATTTCTGACTTCATATCTTGCATTTCTGACTTTATAAACGCAATTTTGACTTTTATAAAACGCAATTCTGACTTCATATCTCACAATTCTGACTTTATATCTGGCAATTCTGACTTTATATCTCGCAATTCTGACTTTATATCACGCACTTCTGACTTTGACACGCAATTTCGACTTTTTATCACGCAATTCTGACTTTATATTAGGGATGCTCCGATCAGGATTTTTGCAGCCGATACCGAGTACCGATTTCTTGTCATGGTGATTGGCCGATAACGATACCGATTCTGATGCTTAATTGACTTAATATAAGACAAATAAACAAAATGGAACAGTTTAATGCAGCCCATAAGGTTTATTTAAACATTGTCCAATACTGTGGAGGACAAAATAAACATTTAGTCTCCTAAAATGGAGAAGTCTGATGTAACTTAAACATCGTCCAATACAAGTCTGAGCAGGACAAAATAAAAAAATAAAAAATCAAACAACATTTAAACTCCTAAAAGAACAAATTGAAGTGGTTTGATAAAACTCATTAGGTTTAATTAAACATTGTTCAATGTTAAAGAGAATAAAATAAATAGAAACATTTAAACTTCAACATGGAGAAGTCTGATGTAACAAATAAGGTTTAATTAAACATTCTCCAATATAATTATCACGTACGTCCTCACGCGTTGACGTCATCAAATCGCGATCGGTTTGTAAGATCGGCCAAGTTAGTGAGTACCGATCAAGTCAAAAATTGTTATGATCAGCGATACCGATCTATCTGGCCGATCAATTGGAGCATCCCTACCTTATATCATGCATTTCTGACTTTATATCTCACAATTCTGACTTTATATCACGCACTTCTGACTTTATAACTTCGCACTTCTGACCTTATTTCTCAGAATTGTGTTTGTTGGAGTAGGGTGAAACCTAAATTGGCTGATGGTCTCCCTGTTTCTGTCATTCTTTACATAATCATGTGCAATTTTAATTTTAAATCTGTTATACCTGCCCAGGGACTACAGGTGGAAATTAGCAAATGTTGCTACAACCTGGCCCAAGACATATTCTCTTGTTTTAACAAGTTTAATGTTTATTGTGCATGTCCCTGTTTCAAATAAATGATTTCCAATTCCAATTCCAAATTGCAGAGATGGAAAGTCAGAATTGCGAGATATAAAGTCAGAACTGCGTGATATAAAGTCGCAATTGCGAGATATAAAGTCAGAATTGCAGATATAAAGTCAGAATTGCAAGCTATAAAGTCAGGATTTCAAGATAAAGTCTGAATTTGAGATATAAAGTCAGAAGTGTGAGATATAGTCAGAAATGCGAGATATAAAGTCAGAATTGCGAGATATAAAGTCAGAATTTCAAGATAAAGTCTGAATTGTGAGATATAAAGTCAGAAGTGCGAGATATAAAGTCAGAATTGTGTAATATAAAGTCGCAATTGCGAGATATAAAGTCAGAATTACATGATATAGTCAGAATTGCAGATATAAAGACAGAATTGTAGAAATAAAGTCAGAATTGCGAGATATAAAGTCAGAATTGCGAGATATAAAGTCAGAATTGTGTGATATAAAGTCAGAATTGCGAGATATAAAGTCAGAATTTCATGATATAGTCAGAATTGCGAGATATAAAGACAGAATTGTGAGAAATAAAGTCAGAATTGCGAGATATAAAGTCAGAATTGCAAGATATAAAGTCGCAATTGCGTGTTATATAGTCAGAAAATGCGAGATATAAAGTCAGAATTGCGAGAATGTAAACTCGCAATTTGAGGAAAAAAGTCAGAATTGTGAGATAAAAGTCGCACTTCTGTCTTTTTTTCTCAGAATTGCGAATTTATATCACCCAATTCTAAATTCATAACACGCAATTGCGACTTTATATCAATCAATTCTGACTTTATATCATGCATTTCTGACTTTATATCTCGCAATTCTGACTTTATATCATGCATTTCTGACTTTATATACTCGCAATTCTGACTTTATATCATGCATTTCTGACTTTATATCTCGCAATTTCTGACTATAACACGCAATTCTGACTTTATAACACGCAATTCTGACTTTATCATGCATTTCTGACTTTATATCACGCACTTCTGACTTTATATCACGCACTTGCTGACTTCTGACACGCAATTGCGACTTTATATCACGCAATTGCGACTTTATATCACGCAATTCTGACTTTATATCACGCAATTCTGACTTTATATCACGCAATTCTGACTTTATATCACGCAATTCTGACTTTGTAACACGCAATTGCGACTTTATATCACAAAATTCTGACTTCATATCACGCAATTCTGACTTCATATCTCGCAATTCTGACTTCATATCAAACAATTCTGACTTTAAAACGTCAAATCTCTGACTTTTATATCATGCATTTCTGACTTATATTCTCGCAATTCTGTCTTTATAACTCGCAATTGCGAACTTTTTATCACGCAATTCTGACTTTATATCATGCATTTCTGACTTTATAACACGCAATTGCAACTTAATATCACGAAAATTCTGACTTTATATCACGCAATTCTGACTTTATATACATCGTAATTCTGACTTTGTAACACGCAATTGCGACTTTAGTATCACGAAATTCTGACTTCATATCACGCAATTCTGACTTCATATATCGCAATTCTGACTTCATATCACACATATTCTGACTTTATAACTTGCAATTCTGACTTTATATCATGCATTTCTGACTATATCTCGCAATTCTGTCTTTATAACTCGCAATTGCGACTTTATCACGCAATTCTGACTTTTTATCTCGCAATTGCGACTTTATATGCATCGCAATTCTGACTTTATATCACGCAATTTTGACTTTATATCTCGCAATTCTGACTTAAATTTCACGCAATTGTGTCTTTATATCACGCAATTCTGACTTTATATCACGCAATTCTGACTTCATATTCCGCAATTCTGACTTTATATCACACAATTCTGACTTTATATCTGTCAATTCTGTCTTTATAACTCGCAATTGCGACTTTATGCGCAATTCTGACTTTTTATCTCGCAATTGCGACTTTATCACGCAATTCCTGACTTTATATATCGCAATTCTGACTTTAATTTCACGCAATTGCGACTATATCACGCAATTCTGACTTTATATCACACAATTCTGACTTTATATCTCGCAATTCTGACTTTAATTTCACGCAATTGCGAACTTATATCACACAATTCTGACTTTATATCTCGCAATTCTGACTTTATATCACACAACTCTGACTTTATATCTCGCAATTCTGACTTTAATTTCACGTAATTCCGTACTTTATATCATGCAATTCTGACTTTACATCACGCAATTCTGACTTTATATCTCGCAATTCTGACTTTAATTTCACGCAATTGCGACTTTATATACACGCAATTCTGACTTTATATCATGCAATTCTGACTTTATATCTCGCAATTCTGACTTTATATCTCGCAATTCTGACTTTATATCACGCAATTCTGACTTTATATCTTCGCAATTCTGACTTTATATCAAGCAATTCTGACTTTAATTTCACGCAATTGCGACTTTATATCACGCAATTCTGACTTTATATCACGCAATTCTGACTTTATATCACACAATTCTGACTTCATATCTCGCAATTCTGACTTCATATCTCGCAATTCTGAACTTTATATCTTCGCAATTCTGACTTTATATCTCGCAATTCTGACTTTATATCTCGCAATTCTGACTTTATATCTTCGCAATTCTGACTTTATATCTTCGCAATTCTGATCTTTATATCACGCAATTCTGACTTCTATATCTCGCAATTCTGACTCTATATCTCGGCAATTCTGACTTTATAACTCGCAATTCTGACTTTATATCACGCAATTCTGACTTTATATCATGCAATTCTGACTTTATATCTCGCAATTCTGACTTTATATCAAGCAACTCTGACTTTATATCTCGCGATTCTGACTTTATATCACGCAATTCTGACTTTATATCTCGCAATTCTGACTTTAATTTCACGCAATTGCGACTTTATATCACGCAATTTCTGACTTTATATCATGCAATTCTGACTTTATATCTTTGCAATTCTGACTTTATATCTTCGCAGATTTCTGACTTTATATCACGCAATTCTGACTTTATATCACGCAATTCTGAACTTTATATCACGCAAATTCTGACTTTATATCATGCAATTCTGACTTTATATCACGCAATTCTGACTTTATATCACGCAATTCTGACTTTAATTTCACGCAATTGCGACTTTATGTCACGCAATTGCGACTTTATCACAGCAATTCTGACTTTATATCTTGCAATTCTGACTTATATCTCGCAATTCTGACTTTATTCTTCGCAATTCTGACTTTATATCTTCGCAATTCTGACTTTATATCTCGCAATTCTGACTTTATAATCTCGCAATTCTGACTTTATATCACGCAATTCTGACTTTTATATCTCGCAATTGCTGACTTTATATCATCGCAATTCTGACTTTATATCACTCAATTCTGACTTTATATCTCGCAATTCTGACTTAAATTTCACGCAATTGCGTCTTTATATCACGCAATTCTGACTTTATATCACGCAATTCTGACTTCATATCCCGCAATTCTGACTTTATATCACACAATTCTGACTTTATATCTGTCAATTCTGTCTTTATAACTCGCAATTGCGACTTTATGCGCAATTCTGACTTTTTATCTCGCAATTGCGACTTTATTCACGCAATTCTGACTTTATATCTCGCAATTTTGACTTTAATTTCACGCAATTGCGACTATATCACGCAATTCTGACTTTATATCACACAATTCTGACTTTATATCTCGCAATTCTGACTTTAATTTCACGCAATTGCGACTTTATATCACACAATTCTGACTTTATATCTCGCAATTCTGACTTTATATCACACAACTCTGACTTTATATCTCGCAATTCTGACTTTAATTTCACGTAAATTGCAACTTTATATCATGCAATTCTGACTTTATATCACGCAATTCTGACTTTATATCTCGCAATTCTGACTTTAATTTCACGCAATTCCGACTTTATATCACGCAATTCTGACTTTATATCACGCAATTCTGACTTTATATCTCGCAATTCTGACTTTATATCTCGCAATTCTGACTTTATATCACGCAATTCTGACTTTATATTCATCGCAATTCTTGACTTTTATATCTCGCATTTCTAACTTTATATCAAGCAATTCTGACTTTAATTTCACGCAATTGCGACTTTATATCACGCAATTCTGACTTTATATCACGCAATTCTGACTTTATATCACACATATTCTGACTTCATATCTCGGCAATTCTGACTTCATATCTCGCAATTCTGACTTTATATCTCGCAATTCTGACTTTATATCTCGCAATTCTGACTTTATATCTCGCAATTCTGACTTTATATCTCGCAATTCTGACTTTATATCCCGTAATTCTGAACTTATATCATGCAATTCTGACTCTATATCTTGCAATTCTGACTCTATATCTCGCAATTCTGACTTTATAACTCGCAATTCTGACTTTATATCACGGCAATTCTGACTTTATATCATGGCAATTCTGACTTTATATCTCGCAATTCTGACTTTATATCACACAATTCTGACTTTATATCTCGCAATTCTGACTCTATATCACGCAATTCTGACTTTATATCTCGCAATTCTGACTTTAATTTCACGTAATTGCGACTTTATGTTCACGCAATTCTGACTTTATATCACGCAATTCTGACTTTATATCTTGCAATTCTGACTTTATATCTCGCAATTCTGACTTTATATCTTCGCAATTCTGACTTTATATCTTCGCAATTCTGACTTTATAACTCGCAATTGCCGACTTTATTACGCAATTCTGACTTTTATATCTCGCAATTCGACTTTATATCATCGCAATTCTGACTTTATATCACGCAATTTTCTGACTTTATATCTCGCAATTCTGACTTAATTTCACGCAATTGCGATCTTTATATCACGCAATTCTGACTTTATATCACGCAATTCTGAACTTCATATCTCGCAATTCTGACTTTATATTCACACAATTCTGACTTTATATCTGTCAATTCTGTACTTTATAACTTCGCAATTGCGACTTTATGCGCAATTCTGACTTTATATCTTGCAATTCCAACTTTATATCTCAGCAATTCTGACTTTATATTCTTCGCAATTCTGACTTTAATTTCACGCAATTGCGACTTTATATCACGCAATTCTGACTTTATATCACACAATTCTGACTTTATATCTTGCAATTCTGACTTTAATTTCACGCAATTGCGACTTTATATCACACAATTCTGACTTTATATCTCGCAATTCTGACTCTATATCATACAACTTCTGACTTTATATGTCGCAATTCTGACTTTAATTTCACGTAATTGCTGACTTTATATCATGCAAATTCTGACTTTATATCTGCTGCAATTCTGACTTTCATATCTTGCAATTCTGACTTATATTTCAGTAATTCTAACTTCATATTACGCAATTCTGACTTTATATCACGCAAATTCTGACTTTATATCTTGCAATTTCTGACTTTATATCTTCGCAATTCTGACTTTATATCACGCAATTCTGACTTTATATCACGCAATTCTTGACTTCATATCTCGCAATTCTGACTTTATATCAAGCAATTCTGACTTTATATTTCATGCAATTCAGACTTTATATCTACGCAATTCTGACTTTATATCACGCAATTCTGACTTTATATCACGCAATTTTGACTTCATATCTCGCAATTCTGACTTCATATATTCGCAATTCTGACTTCATATCTCGCAATTCTGACTTTATATCTCGCGAATTCTGACTTTATATCTCGCAATTCTGACTTTATATCTCGCAATTCTGACTTTATATCACGCAATTTCTGACTTATATCTCGCAATTCTGACTCTATATCTCGCAATTCTGACTTTATAATTTCGCAATTCTGACTTTATATCACGCAATTCTTGACTTTATATCACGCAATTCTGACTTTATATTTCGCAATTCTTGACTTTATATCACGCAATTCTGACTTTATATTGGCAATTCTGACTTTATATCACGCAATTCTGACTTTATATTCTCGCAATTTCTGACTTTAATTTCACGCAATTCGCGACTTTATATTAGCGTCAATTCTGACTTTATATCACGCAATTCTGACTTTATATCTCGCAAGTTCTGACTTTATATCTTCGACAATTCTGACTTTATTATCACGCAATTCTGACTTTATATCACAGCAATTCCGACTTTATATCACAGCAATTCTGACTTTATATCACGCAATTCTAACTTTATATCACGCAATTTCTAACTTTATATCACGCAATTCTGACTTTATATCACGCAATTACTGACTTTATATCACGCAATTCTGACTTAATATTCACGCAGATTGCTGACTTTATATCACGCAATTGCTGACTTTATATCACGCAATTCTGACTTTATATACTCGCAATTCTGACTTTATATCTCGCAATTCTGACTTTATATCTCTCAATTCTGACTTTATATCTCGGCAATTCTGACTTTATATCTCGCAATTTCTGACTTTATATCTCGCAATTTCTGACTTTATATCTTCAGCAATTCTGACTTCATATTTCGCAATTCTGACTTCATATCTCGCAATTCTGACTTCATATCTTTGGCAATTCTGACTTCATATCTCCGCAATTCTGACTTTATATCATGCAATTCTGACTCTATATCTCAAATTCTGACTTCATATCTTTGGCAATTCTGACTTTATAACTCGCAATTCTGACTTCATATCTACGCAATTCTGACTTCATATCACAAATTCTGACTTTATATCTCGCAATTCTGACTTTATATCACGCAACTCTGACTTCATATTTCGCAATTCTGACTTCATATCACGGCAATTCTGACTTCATATCTTGTCAATTCTGACTTCATATCTCACGCAATTGCTGACTTCATATATCGCAATTCTCAACTTTCATATCACGCAATTCTGACTTCATATCTCGTCAATTCTGACTTTATATCTCGCAATTCTGACTTCATATCTACGCAATTTCTGACTTTATATCATTCGCAATTCTGACTTTATATCACGCAATTCTGACTTCATATCATCGCAATTCTGACTTCATATCACGCAATTCTGACTTCATATCACGCAATTCTGACTTTATATCATCGCAATTCTGACTTAATTTCACGCAATTCTGACTTTAATTTCAGCAATTTAACTTCATATCACGCAATTGCTGACTTTATATCTCGCAATTCTGACTTTATATCTCGCAATTCTGACTTTATCTTGCAATTCTGACTTCATATCTCGCAATTCTGAACTTCATATTCTCGCAATTCTGACTTTATATCTCGTAATTCTGACTTTATATCTCACAATTCTGACTTCATATCTCGCAATTCTGACTTTATACCTCGCAATTCTGACTTCATATCTCGCAATTCTGACTTCATATCTCGCAATTCTGACTTCATATCTCGCAATTCTGACTTCATATCTCGCAATTCTGACTTCATATCTCGCAATTCTGACTTCATATCTCGCAATTCTGACTTCATATCTCGCAATTCTGTCTTTATAACTCGCAATTGCAACTTTATCACGCAATTCTGACTTTTTATCTTGCAATTCTGAGAAAAAAGTCATAATTATTTATTTTATTTTTTTATTCAGTGGCGGAAACAAGCTTCCATATAACAATGATTGAAAGATGAACAAATAAATGTTTCTTAAAAGCCTGATGATCATATTTGAGACATTTAAACAATTAAAAAAAATATATGGATGGATAATCAAGTGAATCTAAGTTGCTTTAGTTCAGTAAGTGTTCATCTTGTAATATTACAAACAACATACAAGTTACTTTTACATACAAGGAAATCTGTAAAATACATTTTTCAGCAACTTTTGATTACATTTCTAATTTAGAAGTATTAGAAATGTGAATATCCAATACATCACATCAGGCATTATCGGGTTAAAATGTAAGTCGCCACAATATTTTGAATGACTGAATTTCACAAGATGAGATTGGTGTCAGAACATCCATTAGAAGTGATTGTGTTTCTTTCTACTTCCTGTCATTTGTTAGAAACGGCATCTTTGGTTTCTTCTCGAGATGGGCGGCACACTCAGATATTGAGTATCTGTTTCTGTTCCAGAGTGGCTCGGATCTGTGCAGTGAAGAGAGGTTAACCCAGCTGGATATTTTCAGGACTGTGTCCATTGGGAAATGAATATTTGATGCGCTTCTGCATTAATATTAAACCCATCAAAGCATTCAATATTGATGAGGCTGATACGTTTTTTAACCCTGAGTCTTCAGCAGTGACAGCTGAGGGACAGACCCAAACACACACACAAACACAGCAGCATTGTGGCTATGATGACGCACAACTTTATTACAGGAACGTGTCTTTGTTGTCAGCAAATCAACACAAAGGATGAAAGGATGAGAAATCAACATCAAAGAAGAGGGCATCCCAGAATAACGGGCCTTAAAGGAGGGGAGGGAGGTGATTTATGGATGAACAAACATCAGGCTTAGACCACGCTCTGTTCAACGCACAAATGGGCAAACTATGCGTTTAAAGTGTGCGTTCTTTGCTGTTTGAACATTAAAAAACCTCTACTAAGGGAGTTATTCTCTAATATCAGTGTCAGTGTTTCTGAACTCTGGGTGGGACATTTCCAAACACACTCGAAGCGCTCGACCAATCACAACACGCTGATCCAGTCGACCAATCAGAGCACAGTGTGCTTTTCAGAAGGAGGAGCTTCATGGAGACAGGAACTAAACAGAGCGTTAACAGGGCTGACGGACTGGGAATAGAGGAGCTGCAACAAATGTGGGGAAAATAACGTGGTTTTCTTTGTAACATTCAAGCATGAAACCCTATTCTAGTGGAGCCCAGAAACGGCATCAAGACTCAATAGGTCCTCTTTAATATCAGCTGTATTGGGCCTCGACTATTTACATTTAAATACCCTTGTCAAATCTGACACGTCACTAAAAAATGATCTGGCTTTGGCATAATTACATCAAGCTTTGCATCAGTGTTAATTTCGTTGACGAAAATAATGCCGGAAATTATTCGCCAATGACATTTTTTCACAGACGAAAGCGAGAACGATAACTAAATAAAAACTAATTTTGAATGACAAAAACTATGACGAAAATCTATTGACATTTGTTAATGAATAAAAACTAGATGAAAATGTTAGTATAGCGACGATTTGGGAAGCGATCCAGTCAGAACTGATGTCCTGCGTGTGTGGTGAATGCGTACATTTGTACTGCAACATGCTGATCTACCCTGTGGTCCCATAAAACGTTAATAAATGTGAGTAGAGCAGGCATATAGATATGAATAAGAGTGACGATGCAAAAAAGAGCTTTATTCGGTAAATTACTGTTCTCCGTGCACACACACGACCCGAAGAGCGCAGCTATACACACACACGTAAGCAATAAGGTACGAGAGGCTGTGCTGTATCGTGAATAATTAACGACTCAAGGGCGTTGTTAGGCACGACAGTAAGCGGAGTTAAGCCGTCACTTATTCACGATACAGCACTTGCCTCGAGTATCTTATTGCTTTTATAAAACGGTTGCCACACAATATTAAAGTAAAAAACAATGTTAGTGCAACTTTCTTGAAGCAAAATCACTAAAAGCCTACCTTCCGCTGGAAAAAATAGTCCCCGAGTATGAACAGCAACAACCTTCCAGTGTGTAAAATGCATGAAAGCTCAAATAAAAACAACACAGAACCGCAGTGTTGCGCAGCGATCAATAGAACCGTTAGGTGAAGCGGCTCGTAGCCGTGTTTTATCGTGAATAAAGCACAGCTCTTGACCAATCAGAATCAAGGATTCGAACTAACCGTTTTATAAACACATATAAAGTGCGAGAACTGGACTGAGCTCTCTTTTGTGTCTGAATGGACAAATGCACACACCATTATGTCCAAATGTCCGTTTTGGAGAGTATTCATGTAAACTATGTCGGTTATGTCTTAAACAGTTGTGAGTGTATCGGTCGTGCATCAGTGCAATTGGATCCGCATGTCATTTAGAAATGATCCGACGTCTTAAAGTGATAGTGGCAATAAACATAATGCGATCTGTGTCCATTATATTGATCAAGCATAGGGTTGGGTATTGGTTGGGTTTTATTCGATACCAGTACCTACTCGGTATTTTTTAAACGGTTCCGGTGCCTAAACGGTTCTTGAAACGGTACTTAAGAAAATGAAACCGCACACACTTTATTGTCAAAAAAATAATACCCCTTTATTTACAGGGCCAAACTGGACACAATATTAACTTACAATATAAATACTAGTAACATATGGTAATAATAAATAAAACCAATATAAAATAAAAGTTCATATTTAAATAATATCAAATAAAACAATATTATATCAAACAATGTAATTATACTGGAGATTAATAGAGATTACTACCAGGGTAATATAATATCGACATGGCTACAGGTTCCCATGTTTTGTCTGCTTTAACTAGTCATGTTATTTTGTCATTTAAGTTACTAGTTAAGCTCTTAGCCAGTTTGATATTTCGTTCCCACTGCATCTTATGTGCAGCCTTGAGTATATGAACGAGAACGTCTCTGTGTAACCCATGTTCTCTGAATAGGGAACGGGACGCTGCGTTCGCTGGCAAATATCTCACGCTGCTTTTCGGCTGAGAACTCAGAGGAGCAGATGATGCGCGCGCTGAGATAATATGACGACGTGAGCGTCAAGGCGGCGCGAATGCTGATTCTATATCCATAGACAATGGTTATTCTGACACGTAATTCTACACGTGAAATGCAGCCAAACATTTCACGTGTACATTTCACGTGTGTTTAATCCCCTCGCGTATCAGAACGTATCAGCTGACGTTCCGGGAGTCTCCCGCATATTGATAACGGCTCCCGGATGATCGCAAATTAGTTCAAATCTCCTGGAAGGAATCTAGTGCGAGCGAGCACGCGTGCGAGACAGATCAGACAGTGCTTCAATAAACCGTATAGTGCGCGCACGTCGGAGAGGGAGACAGCGAGAGACTGCGTGTGTGTGCCTCATGCCACCGCATGCCACAAACTCAGGCATCGAAATCAGGCACCGAAATTTTCATTCTTATTCGGTCTGGTTACTACCGTTTACGTCAGAACCGGTTCCCTATTAGAACCGAGTTTCGGTACCCAACCCTAATCAAGCAGCAGCAAAAGAAAAGAGAAAAGCATTCACTGCTCGTTAATAGCTTTAATAAAGATTAATTATATTTAATTTATACAAATAAATATGTCTGTGTGAAAGAATAAAGAATGATGTATGAATGCATTAGTACATCATAAGAATAAAGAATGCATATATCATTCATTGAACAGACTGTGTTCTACTTTAGGAAAAGTGGTTTTATTTAATTGCAAGATATTTTTTAAGTCACAGTAGTTAAATCCGTATCTGTATTGCATGTTCAGACTTTTAAATCATTCATATTAACAGGTTAATAGATGTTTTCTTCGGAAGTATATTCGGGTTTGTACATTTTATTCGATTCTAAATTAATGCATTACAATTTAACTAAACCGATTATATTTTAGTTCGACTAAATCTATTGTAGATTTAGTCGACTAAAATCATATTGAATTTCGTCGACTAAAACTGGACTAAAACTAAAACAATTCAGATGACTAAAATAAGACTAAAACTAAATCAAAATTTGCTGTCAAAATTAACACTGATTGGCATGTAACCATTCTCTGACAATACCATATCAATTTGGTGACAGCGACACCTACTGGTCAAAAGTAATGAGGAATTACATTATATTGTTTTAGGTCAAATTATCGTCAGGGATGACATGTATTTAATGCACATGTAACAGACCTTCTGCTGTTGTGCTTTGCCCTGTGATTGCTGCTTGCAACTACATTAATTATGATTTATAAATAAAACAATTTACCAATTTTTTTTTGTACTATTATATATTTATTTTCAGATAAACGGTCCCTTAACCAAATTACAGACTTTTCCCCATCTATGTAGTGAGATTAGTAATTATTTTTTCATTTGATGTTCCATTTCTGTATTATTTCTTACTTGGATGCTTCTGTTAAAAATTAAAATGAAAAAAGTAAAGCACAGTTAATTTCATGTTTTTTCCTTATATTGTATTTGTTCTACAGTTTGTTATTTGCATCTTTGTTTCTTATTTTTAACAACAAAGAAAAAATAACAAAAACAGTTATATTGTGATTATTAATAATAATTATTATTAATAAAATATTTGGAGGAAAAGATGCATCAGGAATCGTTTTATAATCAAATCATTCCCCCCTGAACCCGAATCGGAATTGAATCGTGGGGCAAGAGAAGATTCACACCCGGGCTATGTGTAGTATAACAGGCTAAAAAAGTATGTACGCATAATTAATAATCTAATTGCATCTCTGGTCCAGCCGTACCTCTAGCTGTGTGAAGATCTTGCGTATGTGGCGGTAGCAGCCCTCGGCGATGTCCATGTCCTCCTGGTACGACTGGCCTTTGAACACTGGCTGAGGAGCGTTGGAGAAGTACTTCTGGAAGGGGAAGTGTGACGCCACGTCCTCCACCGGCACCTCTCGGCTGGGCTTCGGCTTCACTTTACTCATGTATTCCTCCCAACGAGAAATGACCTACGACACGAGAGACAGACAGATAAAATCAGCGCCTGAGGGTTTCAGGGGCAGAACTCATTAACAGCACATCAATGGACAAACAGCCTTGTCACAATACACACTTAATTAGTACAACACGCGCTTCACTGTAATCTCTGTGATCGGAGTTAATGGCCCGTGAGGATCCCCCCGAGGCGCTGATATGAATCTACAGACCACAGCGTGATGTATCGAACCACAGAGAGCGATAAGATGAACACAAATGAAAGCAGGCCTGTGTGAAAGCGCTGCCTAGATTCACAGATCGGTCCTGCACTCCGCACTAGCGCCGTCACTTTTGTGAAATAAAATCCTGTTTGATTTGAGTCGTAAGTGTTCATTGAATCAATTGTAAAATCGATTTTCCATCTAAAGACGTTTCCATTTTCAACACCAAACACAGGCAAATCCACGGACACCTAACAGGCGTTACAAGTCTGACGCACAAGTCAGAAATATTAAATGTTTTGGTAACACTTTATAATAACTGCACGCTATTAATCATTAGTTAAGCATGAGTAAACAGTTAATTCATCATTTATAAAACATTACTAGACATTAATAAGCAGTTTATAAATACAGCTATAAATGCTTTTTCTTCATTTATAAGCATATCTATAATGCGTTTAATAATTGTATTTTCATACTTTGTTAATTATCAATTAATAATTTCTAAATGAAGTATAGCATTTTTACAAACCAGTTGTTTAAGAGTTGTCAGTGATTCATAAGATCACTTAGAAAGTGTAAATAAATGTGTAAATAAGAGTTATAAAGCATTTAGTAGTGGTCAGTTAACTATTTGTGTGAGCTCATCTAAAGTGAGGACTATTCATGCTTTGTAAAGCATTTATAAAGGAGATTTAAAGACTCGTCGATCTTCTAAACAGTAAAATGTAACAGAAACACAACGCAGTGAATACAGAACATAGAAATATCTACCAGCCTTTAAATCTCCTTTATAAATGCTTTACAAGGCATGAATAGTCCTCACTTTAGATGAGCTCACACACATAGTTAACTGACCACTACTAAATGCTTTATAACTACCCGAATTTACCCTGAATAACAGCATAAATACGTGTTAATAAAGCATTTATTAACACACTCAGTAACCATCACTATATGTCTGAATAATAAGATGTATGAATGTACATTTAAATAGTTTATTAATCATTTACTTACACTTTCTAAGTAATCTTATGAACCACTTGAAAACTGTTAAGGTAACTGGTTTATAAAAAATGCAATTCTTCATTTAGAAATGATAAATTGATCATTAATAAAGGATGAAAATACAATTATTTAACAAATTATAGATATGCTGGTAACACTTTACAATAAGGTTCATTAGTTACTACATTAGTTAACATTAACAAAGAATGAACAATACTTCTTCAGCATTTGTTAATCTTTGGTAATGTTAATTTCAACATTTACTAATACTTTGTTAAAATCTTGTTAACATTAGTTAATGCACTGTGAACTAACATGAACAAACAATGAACAGCTAGATTTGTATTAACTAACGATTTAACAAAGAATAACAAATACAGTAACAAATGGTTAGTTCATGTTAGTTAATGCATGAACTAATGTTTAATAAATGAACCTTATTGTAAAGTGTTACCGATATGCTTTTAAATCAAGAAGAAAGCATTTATAGCTGTATTTATAAACTGCTTATTAATGTCTATTAATGCTTTATGAATGATGAATTAACGGTTTACTCATGCTTAACTAATGATTTAACGTGTAGTTATTATTAAGTGTTACCAATGTTTTAATTAATGGCACTTTTATTTAAATTGATATGTACTTGAGTTGTCTTTGCCTCTTTTGTGTTTGTTTTGTGATTATGTGATCTAATTTATTCTGCTATCTTGGCCAGGTCTCTCTTGAAAAAGTGTTATAACTCAATGAGACAAACCTGGTTAAATAAAGGCTAAATAAATAAAGAAAATATACATATTTCTGATGATCTATTGGCGTGAAGTTTCAGCAAAATGACAAACAGGAGCGCAACATTCAGGGATTGAGGTTAACACTCAACTCACCAAATGTGTAAAAAATAAACTTTGGTGGGAAGACGCTGTCCAATCACGAGCCAAACTGGTGTGTTTCTATGTTTACTCACTGTGCTGGGAAGTTCGTGTAAGACAAATCAGCGCAGATTTAGTGCAAATACGCAACTCGTGATCTTTATGATATATTAATATATCAGTTATATTATATGTACAGAGTATTACAGAATCCATGCTTTCTGGCTTACTTGAACACACACACACACAGAACAAATAACGGCACGCTTGTTCACTTGCATTGCAGTAATAGCGCATATTAAAAGCATTTGGTGAACAGAAAAGACATTGTTATTTTTCTGCATCCGACATGTTCTGTGTGCTGTATTGATCTGTCCACCTAACACACATTTTTGTTTTTACAAAACATCAAGGTTCGTTCACCCAAAAAATTGAAATTCTGTCATTGATTACTATGTGAAGGTAATATGATGCCATATGGGTTCATAGAGAGCTTGTGAAACTAAAACGTATTGAGTGGTTTAGTTCAAATTGTCTAAACTATTGCTTTATATGATGAACAAATTGAATTTAGAATTTAATTCACATTAATCAGCGAACAAACAGACTAATCTGCATGATACAGGGTGCATGATACAGTAAAATTTAAGGCTTTTTGAGAACCTTTTTAAGACCTGAAGAAATCAAAATTAATACCATACATTAGGGGTGTGCAATATTGACAAAAATATATCTTTATATTTTCAACGTTTTGTTTATAATAATTAGATGATATTTTACTGATTGTGTTTTTGTGCTGGTGCCATGACTGGTTTAGGCCTGTTGTTGACAGCAGACTCGCAAAGATGTTCATATTTTTCATATTCTATGCAGTGGTCAGTTCACAGCAGTGACAGAAATGACAATATTTGCCACCTTAAATTGACCTAAAATGGGGCATTTTCACCAATATATGGAGATTTGTTTTCTAAACTTAGAGTTATGCATCACGTTTTATGTCAAATACTAACATTCAAATTAAATTATTCAGTAATTATCCTTATTTATACAATAACACTTAAAGGGCAATTCCACCTCTGGAAAGATGAATGTGTATTTAAAATGGGTCATTTATGTGAGAAGAAATGTGAAATTATTTTTTAATTTGGAGCTTTCTAGACTGAGAAAAGACAGAAAATGTATTTTTGGCTTATGTGAATGAAAAACATCAACTCCCAGAATTCATTTGCTTCGCTGCCCTCAGAGGCCACGCCTACCGCTAACCTCGCAGTATGTAAACAACAGTCTACTAGTGATTCTCCGTGATGAGTCTGTCCGAAAATGTGTTTCGAGATCGCCCAAAATGTCCGCGATTCGGCTTTTGCGTTCTACAGTCGTCATTCATCATGTTTACTGTGGCAAGCGGAACGAGTGCGAGCTGTATGTATAACGGCGCGAGCGAGCCAGGTTTACTGTGTCGACCGGGATGAGTGCCGGCTGTCTGGATAACGGCGCAGGGCCGGTGGCGTGATTACCGATGAGCGGCACCTAAGACGTAAGTTACCGGTCTCATATCTCTCACGGAGGAGCAGGAATTTTCTTAGCAATGTTAAAACGCATCAACCGATCACTTGTTTGGCGTTCATGTAAACACAACAGTCAGATTCACCAATCATAAGGAATTGAGTTAGATTGAAACAAAAGCTGTAACTTACATGTAAACAATGAATGGCGACTTCAGAAATTAAAAGCTGAATCCCGGACATCGACGGCCAGACATGTCCAGGAAAAAGAGGACGGTAACCCCTACTACTCAGCTTTCTCCACAGAACAAGAGCCTGCTAGCTTAGCGTCCAAAAAAGATGTGTAATGTTAATCCCAATCCTCCATAACGCATCCGTCAGCGTATTCAGTAGTTTCGTCCACATTTTCAAAACGTTTCTGCCAGTGAAATCAAACGCATTGGCACTGATCTGTGATAGGTCTGTTAGCGCAATAGGTCCAACCCCCTATTGGGCGGGTTGAAAGGGTGGGGACTGAGGGCTTGTAGTTTTTACTGAAATCGCCCTCTCTTACACTTCCGCAAGCAATGACGTAAAATGACGATTTTTGCGTCATTGTTGAAGGAAGTGAAAGGTAATTAGCAGATTTCTCTCGTCTCAGGGGAAAATGATAAAGTGTTGCATGACCATTCAATAGTATAACTGGGTTTCTAACAATGGAAAGCTTAATGCAAATGGGTGGAGTTGCCCTTTAATTACACAATAATTACATACTGTAGTAGGCCTGCCACTGTTAGAAGTCAAATTAAATCATTCAATCAAAAATCCATCTTTGCGGTGCAGAGGTGACACAGAAGCAGCATCAGAAGTGGCATTAATATATACACTCCATTTACAATTGCATAAATCAAGCTATAACGTTTTTTTAAATCAATATTTTAATATGAAATGATTTCTAATTTTAACGTTTTACTTTAAATATGAAACTAAAACCGCCAGTAGGCAGCGGTAAATCACTGTCTTAATAAGCGAGTTGAGGGATTCAGTTCATTCAACCGATTTGTTCATTTGGGAAAGAAGCAAGTGATTGAATCATTAAAATGATTCGTTCAAAACGCGGATTTCATTCAAGAAATCATCGCAGTCTGTTGCATTAAGACTCTGCTTCGGTTTCATTTTGAAATTCTAGCCGGTGAAATAAAGAGAAAAACAAACAATATTGATAATGTTATGTATAAAAACTAACTCACAATAGTCAATTTATTTTTAATTTAACTATTGTATAACAAATATCACACGTGTGCACCGAAAACGGCACTCTTACTGATGTGATATTCTAATATAAGAACATAATATGATATAAATATAAGGCAAAAACTAATTTGGGGACATATCTATAACCATAGACATAATAAATGCATGTCTATGCCTATAACTGCACACATCACGCAGTGAAAAGCACGAGAGACAACTGCGATGTCAGCTCACACTCACGGTGCCTCATACATCGTTAAAACAATTAGAATATCATAATAGACAATACACATCGCACACCTCTACGCACATAAAGAATGAACTTACGACTGAACTGACATTTGCCAACTTTCTTCTCTCGTCCTCTCTCGGCGTGCAGGAGACAGACGTTATTCTGCCGCCAATGTGATGTGACGCGAATTGTCACGTGAACAAGCAAATCCACAAAGATAGTATATGCCAATAAAAAAATAAAACTGGACGCAAATTAGATGGTTTTAATTTAGAAAACATTTAGATATGACTAAGTCTGAAGTGTCATCTAAAATTTAAGACCTTTCATTAGTAAAAATAAGACTTTTAAGACTTTTAAGGGCCTTAAATTTTAAAAATCTAATTTAAGACTTTTTAAGGATCCGCGGGAACTCAGGAATGGGCATTTTTCTAAAATATTGCATTCGATATTCTGGCCCCTACAAACTGCAATATTCGAATATTTCGATTTGTTTGAATTCCTGTTTAACAAAAAATCTGTTATTTTAAGGTTGTTTTTTTTTTACTTTTGTCACCATTTCTGGACAAGCTTACAATAGTAATTAAAGTTTTCTTTTAGTTGAAAACATTAAACAGTAGGCCTATGAGTAGACAATATATATATAAATAAAAAGCATTATTAAAAGCATGCTAAAGCAGCGCGAGCGAAGAAAACCCCTAATAAAGCAGATTGCGTAAATATGGTACACATATACACAAAAGTAGCAAATGACTGATTATCGTGTTTATACTGTCTCACGTTTAGTGCAGGGCGCGCCAGCATTTATGTTCGAGTGGGAGAGACGCCGCGCTACAGACGTTTCAGAGACACAAAGAGAACAGTGTTTCTAACAGCACTTTGCATTTTCTGTTCTTAAACCGGTCTCTCCTTAACGAAACTTAAAATAAGTGTGTCTCAAAATCATTTTGCTATTAGATAAGTTAACATCTTTGATCACGCGGGTTCGAGCTGCGCTTACCTGCAGTTGAGATGCAGTGACGAACAGCTGTCTTTCCTCACTCGACTGTTTGGATTTCATGTGATTTCTCACGGTGACGATATCATAACTCAGATTATTAATTCATTTGATCAAAAGTAATTCCGTTTAGTAAGATCCTTTTCAAGTAACGTTAATTCCAAACTTCGCTGAGGCAGACGACAACATCATGTGATCAAATACAGACAACTTGTTAACACACTCCACAGCGCCATCCAGTGCTTTTAATTGTAACTGCGAGTTAGTTCTTTAGGATTTATCATGGACTCACTGCATTTACGGCCAGCAAAGCAACGTATTCAAAACTCGAATAGTATTTTATTTTTCGAATAATAATTACATATCGAATATTTGAAAATTCCAAATATTCATGCACATCCTAGCGGGAACCCTGTGATACGTAGAACAAATCTCATTGGTTCTTGCTGAAGCTTAAACGTGTCTATTTATGAACTTGTTGAAGCATCAAAGTGGTAGTTCCTGATACAGTGGTATCAGAAAGCTCTCAGATTATCAAAAACATCTTCATTTGTGTTCGAATTATGAACGAAAGTCTTACAGGTTTGGAAGGACATAAGGCTTTCGCAAGACTCTTCAATGAACAACAGCTGTTGAGGGGTGAATTATCTGATCTCATCTTATCTACAGTATCTTATCTATCTTACCCATCTTTTTCCCTACAGAATCTGTGTTTAGATTTAGACTGAAACAAGTCATTTTAAATCATAAGTTTGTTGTGCCAACAACAATCCTTATCTATCAGTTTGACTGAATGAGCTGTAAAATGTCCTTAATTTTGTATTGTCAAGAATAACAACGCTGGGTATTTTACTGTGCCGTGGTTTGTCAAGAACATCTATGGCCAGAGCTCTTTTCAGTTCGCTGCACTGTCGCATCCATATCCTTCTGATTATTTCCTTTTTTCCCCATGTGTTCTGCCGTAACAGTGTGACTAAAGGACAGTGTGTACTGCGCATTTGAGGTCTGCTCGCAGATTTAATCTGACGAGATATCCCATTAATAATTCACTGGAATGGACTAAAGAATCTCTTGTTTTTCTCCCTGAACACCGGCGTCTCTTTCCAGGTTTGTTTTCACACGAACGCTTTTAAAATGTAAATATATCTCCCTTTTCACTTCTTATCCCTGTTAGCAGCATTTACTGGACTGCTTCTAGTAAATACAATATATATTATCTGTTAAAATGATATATCATTCAGTGCTCAAGTTACTGAACATTTTTGTATAAGGCAACATATGTTACATAATACAGACAAACTCAGGAAAAAGGAAACGTCCTTTTCAGGATACTGAGTGAAACTTGGAAAAATATGCATATTGTGCAAAAGTTCATTTATTTCAGTAATTCAACTTAAAAGGTGAAACTAATATTCATTACATGCAAAGTGAGATATTTCAAGCCTTTTTTGGTATAATTTTGATGATTATGGATTACAATCTTATGAAAACCTTTTCACAATATTCTAATTTTGAATTTGGGGTTTTCATAAGCTGTAAGCCATAATCAGTCACAACTATAACAAACAAAGGCTTGAAATATCTCACTTTGCATGTAACGAGTCTATATAATATAATAGTTTCACCTTTTAAGTTGAATTACTGAAATAAATGAACTTTCAAAAGCACAACTACACAATATGATTACAAATTTTAGCTGGACATCACTTTCTTTTTGCCACTACTGTAAATATCAGCCGCCCTGCTCTCGAAGATATCGGCATCGAACATCAAAAAATCACTTTTAGTCGACCACTAATCTTACATTTAGCTTATTATAATGCTTGTTTTGTCTTATTTTAAAAGACTGAACAGTATGTATTGAGAGCTGAGCTGATCATCCTGTATCTGTTCCTCTCTCTCTAAGATCCCAATTCACATATCTCATTTCATTTATTTTTTTCCTTCTGTTTGTCACCATTTTACAGCATGTAATGTTTTTTTTTGTTGTTATTTTAGCAAATAATGTGATAACAGTGTTGAGGTTGAAATGTGAGACAACAAAATATTCTATTTTTGGCTATTCTAAGTTAAGAGTTAAAATCACCTGATGATCAAGATTATGACTGCACAACTAACATATGGATCACGCTGGGTGAAGTTCAAAAGGAAGCGTTTGGGTACCTGGTAGAGGTAGAAGTGTCCAGCGGTCTCACACGTGTAGGAAACGTCCCCGGGCACACTCGAGACTGTCCTGCAGTACGGGCCACCTCTCTGCAGGAGCTCCAGACGTCGGGACAGCACATAGTTCACTCGTCCCATACCTGACAGAGGACAGGACCGTTGAATGAAACCATGCAGAACAGGGGCCGGCTTTCACCACGACAGACTTTGACTATGGCTTAGATAGAAGATAGGATAGTCAGATGTCTAAATCAGACAATTGCATAAAGCACTTAAGATTCTGACTATCTTATGTAGGACTACTGCAATGCATTCTGGGTAAAATAAAGACACTTTTCAAAACAAAAAACATGGCGGATCAATTATGCACATTCAACCGCTCAGTGTAGTTAACCCCAGTGGAAAATATGTGTTTGTTGGAGGAGTGTAATGGTTACAAGGACATTTTACTGGGGAAATTTAGTGGAGAATGTAGTAACAAGAACAAATGTTTCATTTGAACAAAGATTAACAGTTAACAACGGTTTAATCCGTCAGTCAGAGCGTAAAGACGTTCAGAAAAGATACAAGAACATGTACAAGATGCCAAAAAATAAATATTTAAGAAGAAATATCCTAAAACGGGAGGAGGACCCCAAGAGAAATTTATACACTATCCTTTCTTTGCGTTCACACCGCCGCTGGCGAGAGCGTCAAAGTGGCCGGAAGTCATTCATTTTCAATGAGAGCCGGCGGCGAGCTCCGGCGAGGGCGGCGCGGCGCGTCTTGGACGGTGAGAGCGGCGAGGAAAGTTGAAATCAGTTCAACTTTATGGTAATGAGCAATGACGCGGTTCGGCGGCAACCAGCGGCAACCAATCGGAATGTAGAAGTGTTCCGTTTGAGAGAATTCCAGAGAACGCAGTCCTGTAAACTTTGGTTCCGGCCACATTAGTTCCCAAGCAAAATAGAGGAGGTTGATCATTTGAATTTGATAAGAGGGCGCGCAGCACTATTTATAGGCAAGATTTTCGTGCTAGAACACTTTTTCAGCGGGAATGCAAATTATAATAGCACTTAACCATGAACACAAAAGCCACATCACACACAAATGGCTTTTAATTTGTTTATTTTATTAGTAAACATGTCACTATAATTTTAAAGTTATTTCCATCGATCAATTTTCTGCAAAAATAACGACCGACATGCTTGTTTGCTTTGTGGCCCCTTTAAATACCGTTTTAAAAAAGATCACGCATTCGATCTACGTCAGAGCATCAGAGCGTCCACGAAGTCTTTCACGGCGTCGTTGACAGAGCGGCAAGAGCGAAGTTTGCCGCCTCGCCGGCGGCGGTGTGAACGTACGGTTAGGGTTAGTACTGTAACTGGTTGTTACTGCTGGTTGCCAAGGTAACAGAGTCTTAAGGTCTGTTCACACAGGGACAAATTTTGCGCGCGACATCGTCGACGTTTAACACCTCCTGACTAAACAAAGGGTGCCAATGTGAGTGTGCACACCGAACGCGAAAACACCACGCATAAAAGCGTCATTTCTAAAAAAAACTCTTCGGGTTCGTTTTTTTTTTGTTTGACACGGTCAAAACTATTCGAACCAATTAGATTGGCGCTTTTGCTTACGTGTTTGGAGCTTCAGAAAGGAGATGAAGATATACGCCAAGTAAACACAGCCAGGAAGAAATAAGAAGAGGAAGATGCGAGGCAAGATGAACGTAGAGCTGCTGGTCTCATTGGTGTTAGAACATAAAGAACTATATGACAAACGCGACTGCGAACTACAAACATCTTGATAAAGGAGAACTGTATGGAGTGGTATTGCAGAGCAAATGGGCGCCATCTAATGTCAGGGAATGAATTTGCATGTTCACTCGCCTCATCGTCAGCGAAAATCGCTTGGGTGTGAACACAAAAAACACGTTGAAAAATGCTGGCGAATAACGTGCGCAAATATTCGCCCCAGTGTGTACGGCCCTTTAGAACTATGTTAGCCTGTCTCATTCTATCTTGCATTTTGACTACGACTGCGACTCTACCTGTGCTTGCTATGTTACACATTAAATGACTATTCACAAACTGTAAATGGTTACTTCATCCAAAAATGTAACTTCTGCATTAACTCATGTTGTTTACGCATGTGACGCAAGCTTTTAATCGGTTCATCATATAAAGAGGTTCATTCATATTATGATATTTTTTATTTTTAACTTTTAAGTTTTAGAAGAATGGGCTTTAAATGACGGGACAGAAATCTCAGGTTTCATAAAAATATCTTCATTTGTGTTTGGAAGTTGAACAAAACGACATGAGGGTGAATACATTTGGATGAAATTTACCTTATAAATACAGTAAGCAGAGTTTTAACTAACTATATCGCGAATCAAATATTTGACATCAACGTTACATATTACGAAGTCTTCGAAATTTAACACGCCTAGTATACGATTTTCTCCTCTGGTTTTATTCAAAAATCTTCTGTTTGACTGATTCACTGGAGATATTCATTTGTGAATCCAACTCCAGGAGTCATGCAGTGTGTTTGTGGAGTAAACTCTTCAGTTTTAAACGCATGATGAACTGAGGTGGATGTTGTGACACTGATGTCACATATAGTACTGCACAGGCATTTTCTTGTTTTTGTCATTCTGCAGAGCTTGTTGACGGAGCTCACGGGTTCACCAAAGCATGAGGAAAACTTGTTGAAAATAAACTTCTTCAAAGCATATATTTACACACACTTTTTGCTTTTAATCGGTCGTTACTTAGGAATAAGTATCCTACTTTTTCCTTATTATTACCTCAGAAAACTAGCAGGTCATAGGTCAAACGTGAGTGTGATGTCAATAGAGGATTATTGCAATTAAAAGCTCTTTTTAGATTAGAAAGGGCCTTTTGACTTTATAGTAAATGGTTCAAAACATCAGGGAAAACAGCTTCCTGATGATAAGCCTACAGTAAATCAGAACTGATTTGGCCAGAACTGTGTGTGTGTGTTTGAGTGTGTGTGTACCTGCTGAAATCTTTCTCAGTCTCTAGTTCTTCTTCTCCATGGCCCATACGCAGAAGATGACGTTCATCGATGTCCAACGCCATAATCTTCTCAAACAGCTGGTTCAGAGCCTGAACAATAAACACACACACACACATCCAGAAAATAAACACAAACAATGGAAAATAAATAATGTCAGATTCAGATTCTTTTATTTAATGCCATGTCAGCATTCAAAGCTATTTTTATGGCAAAAAATAAATTACAAAAATACAAATAACATATAAATACAATAAAGGCAAATTCAAAAACACCAAGTCATATCATACACGATTTTTTTAAATAAACATAAGATAAAAATCCAAAACCCTTTCAGACATAATTTTATTAAATATGAAGTAACTTCAAAATGCATTCTGCTTGCATTAAGTCCAGGACAATCCAGTAAATAAGGGAATCTTATAATCATGGATAAGTTGGGTCTCTTTACCTTTAAGTAAAAAAGCATGAGTCAAAACGTGTGACCCATACAACATCTGGTGTAGACCACTTGATCAAGTCTAGTTTTAGGAGTGATAAAGTCTGAGTTTCGTACAACTTATTATTCTTGCACATAAATTTATATTTTGAATAGTTTTAACTCAGCTGTAACTACAATTTCTGGTAGATGTTTAGAGCCTAATTGTAATTGAATGCTTAGCGTCGACTTCGGTGAACACTGCGTGATGAACTCCCTCAGTAACGGCGTCGGCCGCGCACCTGATTGGAAGTGTGTGACGATCAGCGCTCTCTGCTCGGGGAAGTTGTGGTACAGGTTGGAGATGATCTGAACAGCCACGTCTGTTTTTCCTGTGCCGGGAGGACCAACAACCTACAGCCGAGGGAAAGAACATTTAAAAAGAGACGCTGACTGTTCTTCAGCACATGTGGAGGTGTCAGACTCAAAGCCCGACTACATTTGCATAAACACACAAGGAGACACTAGACAGACATTTAAATAAATAATGAGAGATATACAAGTAACCGCAGGGAGAGACTGATAATAGGAGGATAACACTGAACAGTCCCAGTCAAAAGTCTGGAATTATTCATATTTTTCAAATGTTTTTGAAAGAAGTCTTTTCTGCTCACCAATCCTGCATTTATTAGATTAAAAATACAGTAAAAATAGTAATTTTGTGAAATATGATTACAATTTAAAACAGCTGTTTTCTACGTGAATATTCATCAGAGCTGTCAAACGATTAAAATATTTAATCGTGATTAATCGCATTAATGTCATAGTTAACTCACAATTAATTGCACATTTTTATCCAGGGTTTCCGCAGGTTTCACAAAGTCAAATGTAAGACTTTTTAAGACCTTTTTAAGACCATTATGAATCAAATTTAAGGCCCATATCATGAAAAAAGAACCGTACAAAGGAAACGCGTAACAAGTCTCAAAATTATTCGCAAAGTAATTTAATTTATTCAAACTGAACATTCAGCGAAAATTAGTACAAACTGTCCCGTGATTTTAGAAATTTGTTCCGTTTCAGTTTTTATAAAATCCCCTTTTCCAAAAGCGCTGAATGCTTTCCCGCACCTGAAGGAAACATCGTCTGTGGTATCTGAGATATCCGCCAATAACACAAAACCTCAAAACTGATTGGCTGTTGCATGTTGGTCTATTTTGTAGTTGTAATACAGCGAATTAAGAACTACAACTACGTAATATAAATAAAAAATAAAACATTCCAAATTGTTGTGGGATCATTAATTCAAATGAGATTTACATGGACATAGGAAAATTAAGACCCGTTTAAGAAGATTTAGGACCTAGAACACAATACTTCAGAAAATGTAAGACTTTTTAAAGCCTTAAGTTGTGATTTTGAAATTTTAGACTTTTTAAGACCCCGCGGAAACCCTGTTATCTATTCGAAATGTCTCTTTTGATTCCTTTTAGTCCCATTATTTTTTTCTCTTTTTAATTCTCTTATCAACATGGAAAAGTGGATCGGCTTGCTTTGTGCATTTGTTTTTTATTGAAAACAACATTGGCATATACTGTGTTCAATTTCACACTGAACACTCTCACTTGGAGCAAATAATCTCTCACACAATGTAACACTGTCCATCAATAAAAGGGTGAAAGAAATACTGACGAGGTCCTGATATTGACGAGGGAGCGGAGAATTCGCATCAGCTGTGTGTGTGTGTGTGTGTGTGTGTGTGTGTGTGTGCGCATGTGTGTTCATCAAGTGGTATTTCAGACTGGACGTGCTGCGATGCATAGCTCAGTTCACAACGACAAAACACACAGATAACTTGGTCTTGTCAATGGAACCATTTGGCAACTTTTTAAAAGTAAAATTCCCTCTCAGAATCTTATTGGCATCCATTTCGGCGTCTCGCGGCCGTCATCCACTCAAAACGTAACGTTAAACCTACTATTTGGCCGGCTTGCAGACCCAAACAAGTTGTTTTGTTTCCAGTCTAGTTAGATCTGCTTGTGTTTTTGGTTACGAAACATCTTGCGCGAACACTAGCCATTGAAATGAATGGGTTTCATAGCACAGCGCCGCATCCTGTTGCAAAGCATGTGAAAAAAACTACAAAGTTTGCTAGGATAAAAAGACTGTTAATCCTGCAATAAAAAAATTTGCTTTAACGCCATTAATAACTGAAAGCCCAAATATATATTTACATTTCAAATATATATGTTCAACAACAACGGAAAAGTACTTTCCTCAGAAAACACACAAATAAAGATACCTTTAGATGTTTAATTGCTATTTGGAGCATTAGGATCGCTTAATGAACTCATTTTTGTGAAAACCTAAAAAAAAATCTACCAAAATGTTTCACTTGTTTTGACTGTAGTTTGATATTAGTCCGTGTTTCATTTTGCCAGGACGGTGTCGCATGTTATATATGGCAGTTTTTCCCAATGGGATCGAATATCGATATTTTCCAAGGTATCGTATCGAAGTTTGAAATGTCAGTATCATGACAACACTATTACAAACCTTAATTATTGCAAATTTTTAGTAGTGTAATTCATAAGGAGGTACACTAAAACAACAGGAAGAATAAAATAAAAGGTGTAGTAAGTGATTTCTTTTTACCATAGTAAGGCCTGGCTGCATCCCTGCACGAATGGCTTCAATCTGGGTGGGTGTAAACTGGATGGTGTTTCTGTTGAAGTGGACAAACATGTCACTCTTTGCAGAACAGCGTTATGTTTATACAGACATGCACTCTGAACCCAGGTCCCGTAGCTGGAGAGATTGGGTCATGATAGAGTCCTCCACGCACCGCTTGGGCTGGTTGTAGGGATACGGGCCTCTGTTGGGAATCACGTGAGGCTCCACCACCAGCGCTCATCTTCCTCGCCCTGTGTCTCTTCCTCATTTGCTTTACGCTTCTTAGCCTTCACGTTCTGCACAGGGAATCGAATTCTGGTAGAGAAGAGTCACAATTTCTATAAACCTTGCACAATAGTCCACATGCACTACCGTTCAAAAGTAAAGTACCGTTCATATATATATATATACACACACATACACACACACACACTACATACATATGCAGATATTAAGTTGACAGTCTACTAATACTCTAATGACAGTTAGTTGACCTGTATTTGAAAAGTTACTTATAGTTAGTAGTATGTCTAAAGTGGACTATCAAAATCAAGTGTTACCTATACTTGGAACATTTATCCAATAATGGTACCTGAAAGGCGGCACCTGCTCGAGACGGGATCGTCCTCCGACACCTTCACCGTGTGATTGGGGAAACAGGACTTCAGGTGCTCGATGGACAGGAAGGTGCTCGTTGAAGTCCAGGGATGAGATCTGATTGGGCATCTTGGAGTAATGGGCACTACCAGGGTCTCCATAACCCAGAATGATGTCGTGAAGCCAGTCGGGAACCACACACTCTGTGTTCATGAGGTTGCGAATGGTCTCCAGCACAGCCTGCAAGACACAAGGAATTATTTTTCCATAACTGTGGATGATTGAACCACTGTTTTAGATGATGCTTAAAGGGAAATATACAATTCCTGTCTGATTGGGTGGTTCTTGTTTTATATTTTTGCCATACCATTTAAATATTGGTTAAACTTTAAGTACTTGTGTTTTGTCTTTTTAATGGATTGTTTAAAAAAAAAATGCCTGTGTAGTTTTTAGGCATTTTTATTTCAGTTTTTGTTGTAGTAGTATGCAATAGGCATAATTCAACCAAAAAAATTAGAATTCAGTCATTATTCACTCTTTCGTTCATCTTTGGAAATGAATGAAAATATTTAAAATTATCTAAGAGATTCAATTTAGGCTTTTATTCACGTATAAACACTGATGATTAGCGTCAAACAAAGTTTTAAGCATTCAAATTGGATCACAGAAGCTGAAGCTTGCTTGACACATGAGAACCAATGAGCAGGGCTCTAGAGTGCGACCAAAATGTGTAAGGGTGCGAAGACAATTTTTCTTGAGGTCGCACCAGTGCACCTAACGTTCTCGCATGATCGCATCCGCTGCCTAAATACTGATTTCTCGATATTAATCATTCTCATTTTTATGAACCGTTGGGCTATGCTGTTTTCAGTTGATGAATGAATGGAACATTGTAGCGAGAATCCCATCCAATAAATCGCAATAATCTTTGTGCTTTGTTACTATTGATATGAAACAAAGTCTCAGATTTCAAATTAGGTCTATTTTGTTACGAAATTCAAAAACATAAATAGCGTATTGACGCTGTGGCGTGAGATCGCTGAAAAGATATCTAAAAGATAGAGTACAACTTATCGGAAATCCGTATCTTTCACATAGAATCGCTCAATCTGTGATTCAACCGTGGAAAGACGTCAATAAAACGCTTGTAAACAATGTAATGCAACGTCACATTTACCTCATATCTAGTGAACAAACTCGTTAGCTAGCTAGAAAAATTAACTCTAGAGGAGCATTTTGCCAAATATATGCACCATATTACATATTCATTATAATTTAGAATGTTTTTCAATATTTAATGCATGTTGTTTGAACAAATCTGGCCAGTTTTCATGCAGCCACCATTTAAATGTTTAATATTTCATTATAACTTTATTATTATTATAAAAAATAAACAAAAGTGTAATTTAAGTGTTTGTGTACAAATCAGGTCATTTTTTCCTTCAATATTATAGTAGGCTAATGAAACAGTGGGCTAACTGACTCCCAGTTTACAGCATTAGTTGAGATTTGTTTTCCTTGAGAAAATTTGCTATGTATTGTACCTGATATCCAAAATAATCAATATTGAATCGAATTGTGAAATTGGTGTCAATACCCTGTCCTAACTTGAACAATGTAAAAACAGCACTTTAAATTTGTAATTTGTTTTTAAGATTCATTTTTTTTTATACAGTATAACTGTGCTTCAAATATAAAAAAAACTACACCTTATTCTTGTTTAAAAGCATTTATGAATGTATATGGAGCGTGATAAAAGGTGACCTTGAAAATGTGGCGTTAAAGGCGACGTTAGATGAGGAAAAATTTGAGTACACCTAAATTTTGTGCTGGTAAATAAAAAAATAAAGAATAATTTATTAAGGCGCACCAGTGCAACAAAGGCAACAAGTTAGTCTGGAGCCCTGATGAGGTTCATGTATTACGCAGCACGTTTGAGCTTCTACAAGAACCAATGAGATTTGTGTTTTCTCGCATCAAGCAAGTATGATTGAGCTTCAGTTTATGTTCGCAGAATAATTTTTATATGTGAACAAAAGCCTAAATGAAATGTGTTTATCATGTAAGGTGATCATGTCTCTTCAGAAGACTTGCTTCATTAGGATTTATTTTACGACCTCTTTATCAACATTTTGAAGAGCCAGATTTTTGGGTCAATAGACTTTCAATGGACGGACGAAAGTTCACCGGGTTTGGAACTACAAGAGGATTAGAAAATTATGACAATTTACATTTTTGGATGAACTAACCCTTTGAACTATAGAAATATTGCTTTGGCAAATAAAAAAAAACATTTCTGTTAATTGAAATAAAAGTTAAATAAAATAAATGAACACTAAGAATTTATTTTATTTCAGTTAATATCACTTTAACAAAACAGTTAACGATAACAACACTGGTAAACGTCTGGTTGCGTGAGAATACAGGAGGAATCGTCTGACCTTGAAGTTGTTCTCTTTTGGGTTTGCGCCTCATGATGATATTGAAGGTCTCATAGGGGTCTTCTGCCCGTTCTGGATGCTGTTGGTCATGTCCTGCTGGTACTGGTTTGCGTTGAGACCAAACCTCAAAACGTCCTGGTGTCTCCTCTTAGTTTGGGCTTCGGATCAGGACCTGGTTCAAGCATCAGAACACACTTATCAATACAAAGGCATACTTCCTAAAGTCAAGTGAACAGCACATTTAATCTAGTAACAATACAAAGCTTTTTAAAGTAATCGGAGTATAATAAAACCATACATCAAAGTAACAATGTAATCGAATGCCCCTTTGGATAAAAGCCTCTGATAAAGGAATAAATGCAATGAAGGAAATAAATATTCAGTAATCCGTCTAAATTGGGGATCATTTGTCAAGTAAATTGACCCTGAAATCACTGGAACAGAAATGACCAGTGATTCTAGACCACATTCCCAAGGTTCCAGCAATGAGGACGGCCAGGGGTCGATGTGACGGAGAGATTCGGGCCAGTTAATGGATTTATCGCTCATCTTATCGGGTCAGAGCCGTGTTCATGGGCCATGGAGATCTATCACTCTCCTCCTTTCAGAGCTTAAAATATCCTTCTCTCATTATAAACAAAGCATTTATTTAAACTAGCTTCAAAAACAGCTTTTTGTGTTATTGAGCGACGCAGGGGAAAATACATTAGCATATAACTGCCTCCAGAGCAAGCCATCGATGAATGAAAAAATATTTCATATGTGTGTGTGTGTGTGTGTGTGTGTAGGTGAAATTTGTACTTTGCATTTTATACTGTAAAAACACAATTATAGTTGATCATACCCAGAGATGAAATGGTATGAACATTTCATTTCAAGATTACTATGAAATCAATTTGCCAAATGCGAATAAAATTAGCATGAATATGCACTTTCTGTTTACATAAACATTAAAATACCATTAAAAATGATGGCCAGATTTTAAAGGAGTGTCTTGCAAGTCTAGTTAAAATAAAGTCTTCACAAAAATAGTTTTTTAAGCAGATAAACCTCACGTATTTCAGCCTTTAAATGATATTTTATAAAAAGATTGAGTCAAAAAATGATAAATTGCTTGACATTCACATTCCCTTATCTTTTATTATTAATAGTAAAATTTGGGACGATTTTCCTGTTGCGTCTGTCGTTGCTATGCAACCATGAACTGCGCTCTCCATAACGACAAAGACGTTTTAGTAGCCAATGGATTTCCACAACCAAGAAACGCTTGCCGTAAGGTTAGGTCTGTTACAAGATTTATTCACGGAGAAGAGAAAAACACCAGTAGTGTTTGGGTGCACCGCGATCCAGTGTCAGTGATCAGTGTAGTTACGGAAGGGGCTGATTGGTTGGTTCTTCGGTTCGTTTGCGGCATTCTGAATCTGAAATGGTGAGATTTTTTTCAATCTCGCTCGCTGAGCCTATATTTGAATTAACTTGAGCGCGCAAACCTGGTGTATGAACGGCCTCTTGGCGAGATAACGTTACCTTGCATCAAGCCACGAGCTAATGCTAGCGCGCGAGCGGCGTGTTTGAACGGTTTGAACCCCTGCTGTAGAGCTCTGCTTTGTAGGCTACGACTTAATACTTTTTTGCTACTTTGTAATTACTTTCTGCGGCCAGAGTTTTGGCAAATTTAAGGGTAAAATCTTTAAGACCTGACTAAATCAAATTTAAGACCTCAGATGAAAATCTAGCCGTTTTTAAGACTTTAAGGCCTTAAATTTAAAGTTCAGAATTTTAAGACTTTTTACGACCCGGAAACCCTGATCTCATGGGTGTTTGAATCGAGAACGCAATCTTTTAACAATGAATCGTGCAGCTCTAGTATACAGTAGGGGTTGAACCGACTAGTTGATTAGTCGACTAGTCGACCTTAATGCAATGCCGTGACGCCTTAATCTTGATGTCAACTAGTCGCGTGGATCCTGTGACACTTTGATTGCGTTATATTATATGGCTGCATTGCAGACGACAACAGATGAAGAGCCCAGAGGGTCATTGCAGCAAGAAAGCAGCATTGTTGAAAACGAAAGTGAAAGCATGACGCACGCTCACTGTTTTACCGGGAAATGAGAGTTTCTCTTTTAAAATTATCAAACATTATTATTATTTTTTTTCAGATATTATTTAAACATATCAATGCATATCTAATTTACCCGCAATTATTTTTTTCTTTTCATCTTAAATGATGATGTAAACAGCGGGCTGTTTAGCTAGCCTACATCTGGCCACTTTCATGTGTTTCTGTGATCTGATTGCTATGCGATCGTGAAAAGACCATGTGTAGGCTAAATGCCCTCCGAATCGCATTTAAGACGGACTTTAAATTTAAACTGCATGTAAATTGGACTTCCCCCGAAAATGCTGAAGGAAAACGTGTGAGAGCGTGTTATTCATTATATGACGAAGCTAGGGCAACACGCATCACCGCAGCTGAGCATCTATTCATAAAGTCAGCGTGCAAACTATCGTAAATCAAAGTGAATGTAAGTCACAGACGCTTAACACACAATCATCTCAGCTAAAAGTGAAGAAATAAAATGATCTTACCAGTGCTGTCTCTCTTATTGTGGTCTGAAATTTTGATAAATTAGCTGATGATCAATAAAATGCAGCTCAAGCCTACTGTTGCTTTAGGTGATGTGAACTCTGTAAAATCTGCATATTGTGCGTTGTTTGAAGATCGGATTTGTATCCGTTTTGCAAACATATTTATGTGTGTAAATGGAATTGTAAATTGGAAATCTATAAAAACTCATGAAGTGTCCAGGTGTAAACGGCCCCATTATGAGCGGTCAGCATCTGTATAATTTTCTGTTAATTAATTGTAAATTGTGGCATGTTGCACAGCAGTCACGTCTCTTATGTTTTTATGAATGTACGTCAGCGACTGAGTCGACGTTGACTCGACTTATGATGTCATAACAGTCGACTTCAAAAAATCTGAAGTCGTTCAGCCGCTAGTATACAGATGTGCGTTCAGTTCCTGACATCCTCCATTAGTCTGTAGAGACTTCAGAAGGAACACAGCGTCAGGAACAAGAAGATGCTTTATTTTAAAGGGATACACATAGATGGCATAAGACAAGAAACGAGTGGTTTGTGTGAGAATACGAACAGTATTTATATCGTTTTTACCTCTTGTAAACACAGCCACGTCCAAGTGATCTGAAGGCACGGGTGCTTTGTGGCTGTAAAAACGATATAAATACTGTTCATTTTCTCACACAAACCGCTCGTTTTCGTGTCTTAGGCCATCAATGTGTACTTACATTTACATGTCATTAAATCATGTTTAATTTGGACTTCTCTGTGCATGCTCTTTGAGGTGGTGACCATAGACCTCCATTATATGACTGACAGACAAGAAAGGTTTGACCTAAAAATATCAAAATTGAAAATACTGTGGAAACAAAGACACCTAAATCTTGGATGCCCTTGAGGTAAGATAAAACATATCAAAAATTTATTTCAAAGTGAACTATCCCTTTAATCCCGTCCTGGAATGATTCGAAGGATTACAGCCAATTATATTTCAAGCACATTATTCAAAATACAAAGTCTTTTCAAAGGTTTCCAGCGAACCCTGTTATGAGTTTTGCTCAGGAAACTCATGGGAGTCTGTATGCTGGTTAAACGTCCGAACAGAAGCTGCTCATGAGGTTCAGTGAAGCCAGTAAACAGTCTTACCCTCCTCGCATGACGCGGCCCTTATCGTCCAGCATGCCCTGCACCTCACAGCCCCTCACGTACACCAGCCCGGCCTGATCCACGAACGGCTGCCGCGATTCGAAGCGTGTGCCGTACGGCAGGTTGGGCCGCACCGTGATCAGGAAGCACACGTCGTGTTTCCGCAGACCTGGAACAACGAACCATGATGTGAAAAGACTGAAGGATGTAGTGAGCATAATCATCTTAACGTGCTGAAGAAATTGCGAGTGCTGTTGGTGCAAGTTTTTTTTATTTTAAATTACCCATTTTATATACAAATTAATCTTTCCAGAGGTGACGTATCCCTTTAAATTGTGTAAATTATACTGTAATCTTTTTTTTTTTAAAGGTGCCCTAGAATGTGAAATTGAATTTATGTTGGCATAGTTAAAAAACAAGAGTTCAGTACATGGACATGACATACAGTGAGTCTCAAACACCATTGTTTTCTCCTTCTTACCTAAATCTCGTTTTTGAAAAACACCCCTGAAAAACAGGCGAATCTCCACGTAATACAGACTGTGACGCAACAGTCGGGATCATTAATATGTACGACTCCAAACATTTGCATTTGCCAGCCCATGTTCAGTGACAGACGAGACGGAGCTGCGCAGCCGAAGCATGGGAGTCGATCAGTGTTCGGATGTACACATGAACACAAAAGTATTCTTTAGTTCCTTCATCCGAGCCTCTGAAGAAACAATGGGTTATTTTTTTTTCTCTGGATAGTTCCAAACATTTCACAGACGATAGTTTCCTCAACTTGGGCCAAGAGCTGGCCTCGGATCGAGCTGACGTGTTGTTGTTCAAGTTCAGACAGGTAACTTTAATTGTTCAATACTGTTTATGCATCAGTAAGTCACGCCAGTGACTAAAATATCAACTTCACATCGTTTCTTTTAGTAGGATGAAAAAAAACGTATTTAAATTGTGAATAAATGACATACAGAAAGCGATCAAAGAACAAACTTTCCACACAGCGCGAGTTTATCTGGACACTTGCCAAACTCCTTATGAATTCAATGACGCACGTTACACTGCACAACAAAGCTCTCACTGTATTTTCATGATCGTGTCTGCATTAGTGAAAGCAGAGAAGGCAGAAACTGCGTTGCAATGATAAGATCTTCATCCTCACGATCGACAGACTGTCCTCTGCTGCTCAATGCTCATCACAGCAACATTTTATGTGATGGGAATAAATCTAATTTCTTCAAAAACATCTCACGATAGCTGTAATAGTAAAAACGTATAATAGCTGTAGTAAAATTATTCAGAGAGTTTCACATGTAATACATAGCTATTTCATTTGCAAGCATGTCAGCCAATCACAGCAGAGGCCGGTTACACACAGCAGACACGCCCCTTCAAACAGAGCGTTCAAATCAGAGGCTAAAATCAGGCTAGGAAAAATGGCTTTTATTACTAAATTATGACTATTTTTGATCTAAAAAATACTAACATTATAAGGGCAACCCAGAAAACATTATAAAATAATTAAAAAAACCATTCTAGGGCACCTTTAATGTGTATATATAGTTTTTACAATGTTTTTAGTTTATTTATTTGGTACCACTTTACAATAAGGTTGATAAGTTCACATTAGTTAACATGAACTAACAATGAACAATACTTCTACAGCAGGGCTCCAGACTAACTTTTTTCACCTCCGTCATGTCCCGACTCCTGAACGCGAGTGTATTATCGCGGCAGCGCTTGATGCTTGCCCTTCACAACACTTTTTGAGAGAAGAGAAGACGCGGCACCGCTGAACACTCACGCTGTTTGTGAAATTGCGTCTGGCAGATAGTTATTAAAAGAATGATTTGATTTTATATTCTGTGTGTAGGCGTCCTGGAGAATATTTCTGTTCGTCCTAAACACATTTTCTATCGTCCCAGGACGATAGGACGCCGTTAGTCTCGAGCCCTGTTCTACAGTAATAATTCTTTGTTAATATTAATTTCAACATTTACTAACACGTTATTAACATCAAAGGTTGCATTTGTTAACATAAGCTAATGTGAACTAACATGAACAATGACCAGCTGTATTTTTATTAAAGAGCAACATGCCGGTTGGACACCCCTATATAGCATAGTGTATGTTGACGATAAAACAACTAGATTTTCTGAACTGGATTAATATATATTTAGCCATTAACGATATTTTGAGAAAAATTGTGATAAAATAACTCCGCGTCTACGACGCACTAACCGGAAGTGACGATCGCCGAGGGAGTCTGTTCAAGTTCAGGCTCAGGTTACAATGGATGCTAACGACGAAACCGCGTTCTGCGATGTTGACGAATATGCCTATGATTACCCACAAGCATATAATTATGAGCCTTCTAGGCGAGATAGAAGTCAGGGGGAGATCGGGGGACGAACAATGGGCAGAGGAGAGAAGTAACGTTAGAGTTGTAGTGTCGAGAAAACCAGTGGCGAATAGGGCAAGTGAGTTCATGTAAGTTAGCACCGTGGCTAACGCTGGTTCATCTACTGTATGGCTATACCTTGGTGTTTTGTAATAAATCTGCTTAAGCAAACATACATTCGACTTTGTTCTTGATTAAACATCCATTTAGATTGTCTTAATTTAAGCAACATTTTGTCTTCTCATATTCTACGCTGACAGTGATTATGCAGTCCATCCAAGCTGGTTAGCACTATCAACATTTACTAATGACCATGCCATAACAACAAATAAATAATGCTTTTCAACTGCAGTTAGTGATACCATTTAAACCGACTGAAATGTGCGCCACAAACGACCGAGTGCGTGTGGTAACAGACGCGGCAGTGAAGTCTGCTCTCTTCAACTGCACAAAACACACCCAAGACCAAAAAGCCTTGTTTTTCCTTTAAGAAAAATAATGGACACAATGTCCTGACAGGCTGGAATTCGTGCAACCAGCACAAACACAATAATTGACCAGTATGGCTTCTCTAAAACTCGATCTAAAACTTTCTGTCTCTCACGACTGCTCGAACTACATCAACACCCAGCAATAAGAAAGCGGACCATGAGCTTATTTGTTTTCCTCAGGCTACGTCATATGACGCGTTGCTTGCGGGAAAGGCGTATTCCAGAGCCTAGCGCATTTTCATCAAAATCTCGACATTTCATTAGTAATTTTTGCATATGTGTTTTTAAAAGACCTCTGCAGACAATTTAAATAATTAATTCATAAATAAATTCAACCTGCATGTTGCTCTTTAACTAACTTTAAAGCTACACTGTGTGATTTTTACCCCCATCTAGTGGTGAAAAGGTATATGACCATCCAGTGAATATTAGTTTCTGTTCCTCTTAATTCCGATTTCGTTCTAACTCCTACGGTGGCCAATGTAGTCCAAGATTAACATGGCTTCCAGTTCGACCTCGTCCATGAGTGTTAACTCAAACGTAAACGCGAAAGGCGAAGCTCTGAATTAACGGGTATGTCCCTCTTTGGCTAATGTACTTTCAAGATGGAGGCGACCGACATTAGAACCCCTTACCCGTATGTATTATTAATGGCATATTTTACACTCACAAGAATACTTTATTACTTGAACAAAGTAAATATACATTAATGAGCACATATATTTTGTGTTTTTAGCTAAGAATAAACTAAAATAGTTACACAGTGTAGCTTTAACAAAGATTTAACAAAGTTAATACTGTAACAAATGTATTGCTCATTGTTCATGCGTTAACTAATGAACTTCATTGTAAAGTGTTGACATTTAGTTCTAGTACTTCAACTTAATCTAAACGAAGATGTTGCCTTGCCTAGATGTTACTTCGGTTCAGCTCAGGCTTTACTCTGAGTTTGCAAGTGTGTTTTAAATGTGTGTCGCCAGTGTTTGCAGAGACAGAAAGAGCGGCTTACCCTCCCATTCGTTCTTGATGTGATCTCGGATGTTGAGGTTGAGGGTGACGTCGGCACGGACTCGGGCAGGCCAGTTCTCCCCGATGTTGGGCTTGGCCACCTCCACGATAGAGAGACGACAGTATGGTCTGAGCCATTCGAGCCCATCCTCCAAACACCACTCCTCCATACTCCGACTGCCTGGTGACAGAGCCCTCAACGTTAGCACAACACACACACACACACATCACAAATCAGCATGTTCACAGCTTTCTTTATATCACAGTGAAGTAGTTGTCAAGCTCCAAAACTGATTGAAAAGGAACAACCATCTCAAGTCCTCTGAAGATTTTTATCAGACAAAGCTATCATATAAAGTCCTTTGGAAGAGAAGTTAACCCGAGGTCCTGACTTTCTGTGGGCATTAAAAATCCCAAAAATGTCCTTCAAAAAGGAGTAGGGGAGGAGTAGTGTAACCCCGGCATCTTGGACAAATCTTGTCCGCGCCTTTCAAGAACCCAAGGTCGCTTCACAATGCAATACAAATAGCAGACAAACAGATACAAGGCTATCAAAGAAAAAACATTTTGTACTAGTTATCCGAATATACAATTACCACAAACTAAGTAGAAAAAAGAGCTGAGAAAGTGGAGAAAAGTGAAAACAATGTTCGGGGGTCGAATGTTGTCTGTTCGCACGAAGATTCGGGGGCAGTTTATTCCATAACTTAGGGCCGACAACACTAAAAGCCCTACCGCCCACCGTAGAGAGCCTGACCTGGGGTGCCACGAGTAGGTTTTCAGCACTAGACCAAAGGGCCCAAGTTGGAACGTACAGTGCTGTGAATAAGTGTTGGCACCCATGCTAAAGTTGCCTAAAAAGAGGAATAAAAAAATCATCTTTTGGATATTGATCTTAATGCCTTAATTAGAAAAATGAGGAAAACTCCAACCTTTAAGGACACAAATTTTCTTTGTGAATGAATGTGTTTCCTTAAAATACAGGGTGCATAAGTCAGTGCTCCCCTATGTTAAATTCCCATAGAGTCAGGCAGATTTTTATTTTTAAAAGCCAGTTATTTCATGGATCCAGGATAATATGCATCCTGATAAAAGTTCCCTTGGCCTTTGGAATTAAAATAGCCCCACATCATCACACACCATTCACCATGCCTAGAGATTGGCATGGGGTACTTTCCATAAGATCATCTTTCAATGCAAATCAAACCAGCTATTAGGCTAACTGAAGTAAAACCATGCCAATCTCTAGGCATGGTGAATGGTGTGTGATGATGTGGGGATATTTTAATTCCAAAGGCCAAGGGAACTTTATCAGGATGCATATTATCCTGGATCCATGAAATAACTGGCTTTCAAAAATAAAAATTTGCCTGACTCTATGGGAATTTAACATAGGGGGGCACTGACTTATGCACCCTGTATTTTAAGGAAAAACATTTATTTATTTATGATACATTATTCATTCACAAAGAAAATTTGTGTCCTTAAAGGTTGGAGTTTTCCTCATTTTTCTAATTAAGGCATTAAGATCAATATCTAAAAGATGATTTTTTATTCCTCTTTTTAGGCAACTTTAGCATGGGTGCCAACACTTATTCACAGCACTGTATGGCTGTACCATATCAACAAGATATTGGGGTGCCGGGCCATGTAAGGCTTTATATACTAGGACTAACAGTTTGAATTGGATGCGGTTTATGACAGGAAACAAGTGCAGTTGGTGAAGGATAGGAGTGATATGGGCAGATTTTTTATTACATGTGAGGGCTCGTACAAACAGATTTATCTGTTCGATTCATAGATTAAGTGCTCAAATGGACAAGTCTTTCGAGGGGTTCTTACTTATGGAATAGTCAGTTACAAAACTTCCATTTAAACGACTGTCAAATTAGTCGATGAGCACATCCCTAGCGCAAACTATGGGAAAGTGCCTTCAAACGTCCATTTGGCTACACAAATCAATTTTTTTTTTTTAAATGCTTCACAAACCATGGCTTCATCCGTAGCACAACGTCTCTCGATATCCTGCCGGATTTCATAGGTGGACTCCAGTCTGAAGAGGTTGAAGTTCCTCAAAAGGTAGTCGTGCAGGGTCAGAAACTGCAGGTTCAGCTTCGGCAGAGCTAAACAACCTTCAGATTCACAACAACACAAACAGTTAGACGCTGTACTGATGTTTTAGGTTCGACTTTTTTCACTGAAAATGCAAATGAAAAATTACGTAATTACCAATTCATAAAAAAAAAATTAATAACCAACACTCAAATATAAATTTGTATTTAAAAAAAAAAATGCACACAACTTTTTTATTAAATAATTATGTTTCTACTCTTTATATATATATATATATATATATATATATATATATATATATAAACACAAACCGTGTTAGTCTATCGTTTCAGTCCAAAACGGCTTCAAACCAAAGATATATAAATATTCTCGGTTGCATCACTATTAAAATAATAGTTACAAAACAGATATTGCTACAGGAAAAGTTCAATCAAAAACTTGAATTTTGTCATTACGTACGCATCAATCCAAACACATAGAAAACGGGGACTTGTTTGCAGCTTTTTATAATTTACAAAAAATGATTCCAATGGAGTTAGTTAATGATGTCATTCTTGGCAAATATTCAAAATTGAATAATGACTTTAATATGTGAATGTTGTATCAAAAAAGATAATTTATATAGTCATATGGGCGACTGGTATAGTAGTTTTTTGTTTATTTTTTGTTTTAAATAAATAGAGTTGATTATCTTCCAAAATTGTCTGTTTTTGTGTTCTACGAAATGAATATAATAAGAAAGAGTAAGTAAATAATAAGAATAAGAAAACAAGAAATAAGAAATACTTATTTCTTAACAAGAAAACTACATTTTGTGTTACTTTAATTCCATTAATGCCAAGGTAAACCTGCTGTAAAAATGCTCTTTTTACACACAGACTGAACAACATGAAGCATTTCTTGCTCACTGGTTGAGCTAAACTGGTATTATCTAATTAGATAATACGGACAAAACCAGCAAAATATCAACTATCAAGTTCAACTCATTGTATTACCATTTTCTAAACTATAGCGAATAAACTGTGATAATGTGAGAAATGTTGATGGTGTCTGAATATGTTTCGGTTTGACTGTGTGTGGTGTAATTAGTATAGTGATACGCAGTGAACTCATAATCGAAGCGGCCCACCTTCTCCTGAATAGTACTCTGTGGGAACGATGTCTCGTCCCAGATGATCTTCTCGGTGGGATACAGAGGCATCTGGTTGAGCTGTTCGATCTGGGAGATCCGCCTCTCGTGGTGGGACACCTGAACAGAAGTGAGAACGGTTGCGTGAGGTTTGTTTCCTCTCAGCGAGCTCCTCCATGAAGCACATCATCTGCCGGCCGGACGAATCACGCTCTGCTATTACCGGTTTACCCTTCAAACACGTCAGACGGCCAAACGTAGGCCACACGTGCATCACAGCGCAGTGGGCCGATTCGCATCCCACGACGAGCCATACATGTATCATTACTTCAATGAGCTCGCTGTTTCTACATTAAATTAATACATTGGTTAAATGAATACATTATTAGTTAACTGTAAACTGTGATTTGTATACAAATTCAATTAAATGTTTAATTTCACATTGAACAATTATTGATTGGCCTGCATTGACAGCATTATATGAGAACTGAGCTGGACTGTGACATCACTGTTTTCTCCTTAGCGGCTGTATATATAAAATAAAGTAATCTACTTTTTTTACAACGAAAATGAATCATAACTGAACTTACTTAAGCTAGAAATAAACTTTTCTGCATTATTTTCCTGTTATCGCTTTAAAGCAGTTTTTGAAACAATCTGTATTGTATGTGCTCTATATATATATATATATATATATATATATATATAAGAGCTGTCAGTTAAACGCGTTACTAACGGCGTTAACGCAAACCCATTTTAACGGCGTTAATTTTTTTATCGCGCGATTAACGGTCTTTTTGTCCTAGCAAACTTTGTAGTTTTTTCACATACTTTTGCAACAGGACGCGGCATGCGTCCTGGTCCATTTCAGCGTCTCGCGCTCGTTCATCCACTCAAAGCCGGCTCCGCAAGCCCAAACGAGTGTGTGCGGTGTGCCTGTTGTTTTGTTTCCGGTCTAGCTGAGATCCGCTTGCGCTTTGGTCGAAGAAGCAACGAAACGTCCTCGCGCCGGCGCCAAGCAATTGAAATGAATGGGTTTCAGAGCGCAGCCGCGAGGATGTTTTGTGCTGCACACACTCGTTTCAGCTTGCGAGCTGGCCAAATAGTAACATTATGTTTTGAGTGGAATGCGAGCGCGAGACGCCGAAATGGATGCCAATGAGATTCTGAATGTAAAGTTTACTTTTTAAAAAGTTGCCAAATTGTCCCATTGACAAGACCAAAGCAATCTGTATGTTTTGTCATTATGAACTGAGCTATCATCATCGCAGCACGTTCCAGCCTGTGAACACCACTCTGATCATGGCCAAGCAAACACACACACACAAACACAGATGATGCAAATTCTCCCACCCCCTCGTCAATATCAGGACCTCGTCAGTATTTCTTTCACCCCTTTATTGATGGACAGTGTTACATTGTGTGAGAGATTATTTAGGCTATATATGTTAGAGTGAAATTGAACACTATTCCAATGTTATTTTCAATAATAATAATAAAAAAAACATTTGCACTAAACAAGCCAATCCACTTTTCCATGTTGATAAGAGCATTAAATGAGAAAAAAATGTAACAAAAAGAAATCAAAAGACATTAAGAATAGATAAAAATGTGCGATTAATCGCGAGTTAACTATGACATTAATGCGATTAATCGCGATTAAAATATTTTAATCGTTTTGACAGCACTAATATATATATTATATATATATTTGGGATGTTTACTATTAGGCTAACCTGGACTCGATAATAAAATTGTTTAATTGTTTATTTTTTCAAAAACATTGTGTTATAATTAATAACTAACATTATTTGTACTTGTATTATCTTCATCAACGATATGGTTTGATAAAAATAATTTCCTTATTGTCCATGTCAGAGGTGATTCCATTTTATTGATCCATGGCACATGCATTTTGTTTCTTTGTATGCAGCCCAATTTTAGCCTATCTAATGACTTGTTTGCAATATTTAGGTATTTTATTTTTTTGTTAGGCAATAGATTGTTTAATATCACTTTACAATAAGGTCTCATTTGTGAGGAATAGCCTTAATTGTTAGTTAATTAAATATGTGTTCGTTCACAGTGCATTGACTAATGTTAGATACAACTTTCTTAAAAATGTCTTTTAAATTGTTGGTTCATGCTAACTAATGCTAACAAAATTAAACCTTATTATAAAGTGTTACCATTTTTTTTATAAAGAAAGTTGCTCAGTGTAAAATTAATTTTAAAAGTTAAGGAATCTTACACTGGTTCAAACTAGGTTAAACTGTATTGTATAAGTTAGATTTATGTTAAAGTGTTTGAGACAAGGCTTTAATTGTGAGCCTTTTGTTTATGTATACAGGCTATCAAAGTATATAAAAAATGTAATTTAGATTTATCGGCCAATATATCGGTTATCGGCTTTCAAATGTAAATAATTATCGGTATCAGCCAAAATGTTCATATCGGTGCATCCCTAATATATATATATATATATTTATTAGGGATGTACCAATACCACTTTTTCACTTCCAATACCTATACCGATTCTGCAGCTTTGGCTTTTGCCAGATACCGATATTAATCCAATATTTTTATTTTATTTCTACTGTTATTCAAACACTACAATATCTATCTATCTATCTATCTATCTATCTATCTATCTATCTATCTATCTATCTATCTATCTATCTATCTATCTATCTATCTATATATAGACAAAAGAAAATGCAGGTAATTCAGTACTTGAAGCTAGCTAGCTACTGAGGGGTACACGATATATCGAATCAATATCGTTATTGCGATATCACGTTGCTCTGATATACATATCGAAAGTCTCGCGATATTTATGCAATATTTTGTTTATGATGCGTCCGGTCTGACATGCACTGTTGCATTTCCCCGACTCATTTCCTGATTCTCCTTCTCCATAAACAACATGATATCAAGGAGAGGTTTAACTTTTCATGCTACAGATTTCCCACAGTGGTCAGAAAGAACATATCTGGCCATAACATAACATGACATGTAGCCTGTAACGTTCTCAATTTTAGCGTTTTTGGAAGGAGTACATTTTACATATGTAGTTTCAACAACGAGATGCATTTACGTTTGTTCAGTTTCGAACTGAAATGTGGCCCAGACCTCCTCCTGAAGTGGTTTGAGCGATTAGATTCAAATACCTCACGAGTGCGTTTCAGAGGGCATTTACACCTTGTCTTTTTACGATCAGATAGCTATCCGGTCAAAGAAAACGCATGTAGTGGCGTTTATGTTGCATATAGTGTGTTCTGTTGACTTGCTATTTATTTATTGTCTTTTACACTGTAGTGTACACAACTAGTAAAACATGTCCTGTTCTGGAGACATGGTTATTATTTATTTATTCATGCTGTACCAGTCCTATATGACTGTCAGTTGAAATAAACCTTATGTTGTAAGAACTTGTTTTATTTATTAATCTTTTTTGATGCGTTTTCCTTTAACTTTTGTATTTTTACATCCGTTTCAAAATATCAAAATTAATATCGATATCGCAATATTCATTATCGATATCGCAATATCACATTTTTTTCAATATTGTGCACCCCTACTAGCTACCAACAGGTTTAAAGTTAAAACAATTTAAACAGCAGTATTCCACATTGTAAATACTAGTACAGTTTTTTTAAAGCAAGTAGAATTTCTATAAATTGTGTGTTAAACTGATTATCACTCTTGTGTGTGTTATACACAATCTACTTAATACAGACAGCCTCATTATAAAGATAAACAACAAATCCCCAAAATATATGATCATAATCTATGACAAAAAATGCTATTATAAAACTAGATTAGTGAATAATACATATTGCTCTTTGTATTGTTGTAAAATACATTCATGAAAAACAATATAACAAAAATGAAAAAGATAATTATTTTAGATATAGCCAAGGCTACTAAAAAATTGAGACATGTTTTAAGTGTATAGCACAGCTATATAATGAGGCAGCAACATTAATAATTATTAATGTTAATAAGCTTTAATTGCGTCACTGCATTATGATATGAATGACTCCAACACAGTGCGGCAAAAAAAACTTAAGCGCATATTACCCTATGGTATGCACGCTGCGCGTCAAGTCCACTTTGAAAAGTGCAAAGCACAAAGGAAATATTGATGGACAGTGTATTATACAGTATCTATCTATACAATAGTTTATTGAGCCTTTTCTTTTAACAGTTTTAAATTTCAGTGACTGTGCGCGTGAAGAACAATAGTGCTCTGACTCTAGTGTTGTGATCTAACCGAGGGCGTCCGACACCTGGTAGAAAGTAACACGATTAAGTTACAGCAATTAAGTCCAGCAAGATAATGTTGTTTTATGTGAAAACATAGACCTTAATCTACAGATAAAGTATAATAGTATTAACATTGAATCATCTTGAAGATAGTTTCATCATTGACTGTAACCGAACGCGACGTGCTGTTTGAGTGCTGAATGGAGAATGACTGACAGCCGCGAGAAGGAAAAGTTTACGTGATCTTGAATTTAATGACTTAAATATTAATTTCTCTTTCACATAATAGCTTCAGAACACTTATAATAGAGTGCACGAAAACGTTATGGTACTTTAGAATGTTTTTGTGCCTTCTGTGGGGCTTAACAATAACATAATAGTACACGCACAATATCGGATGTGGATCGGCCTCGTCTGATTCAATACCCGATCCCGCAAAAATGGCTGGATCGGAGCCGATACCGATCCGAGTATCGGATCGGGACATCCCTAATATATATATATATATATATATACTGTATATAACATAAAAGTACATTTCTGAAATGTGGACTCATGCATGTTCTGTAAAGCTGCTTTGAAACAATATGTATAGTGAAAAGCAGAATACAATTAAAAAAAAAATACAGCATCATCAAAACCAGTACACACACACTAGCACTAATGTAAACATGTTTCCCAGCACACACTCCTGCATGCAGGCTTGGTATACAATTCAAAAAGTTGTTCATGTGTGTTTGTGTAATTTATCATAAACTGTGCAGTGCAAATCCCACAGTCTCAAAGCCTTTCTTAAAAGAAACTGGACACACACTACACTTTTAAAAGTTTCCTGTACTTTCTGATCACTATAAATCCATTCTATTATGTTAAAAATCCAAATGAGCGAACGCTGCGAAGATAACTCTGCTGAGAAAACATCAAACAATTACAATGAGAAACTGAGTCGGGCGTCTCTTGGAGAAACTCCAAGAAATGAATTAATCAGGAGAGTTGGGGCCGCTTATCCTGTTGAAGCTTAATGAAGTGTTTTATCTGGTTTGTGCCCTGCTCTGACTATCACGGGCCGCAGATTTCAGTCGAACACTCGGAATGACCGGCCTGACACTCGACTCCAGCGCAGAGACCGCATTAAAGAGGAAATGCTCCCATTCTTGATGAGATTTGGAGCGAGTAATTAAAACATGCCGAAGCAGGACCACCAATGGGCCTGAAACATCTAGAACAGTGACAATCAAAGCAGTCAAACACTAACAGAACGTTACAAATATAATATAATCCCCAATCAGAATCACAATTAGCGGCTCTAGTAATTTCATGCAAAACCTTTTCTATCAACATATCACAATACAAAAATGCAACAATATGCATCGTGGATAGTGACAATATTCATCACCCAAATACATATTTGATCAACCAAAATGAAAATTAGTGCGAGACAAAATTCAAGTTTACAGAGTTAACTAATATAATTAACTAATATATATAATGTTGAATATAATGTATATAATAATGCATTGTGGGTCCTAATGATGCTAAATGTCTGATGTCACCAGTTAAAAGTGTCCTACATTATTATAAATAAATCTAGTGACAGAGTGCAAGCATATTCGTCTAAAACTTTGAATGCGTGACCCATGCCCAAACCAGTTGAGAGCCATTGCTATAAAAATAATCACTTATTGATAGATCAATTTAGATGACGCACTGACTAATGTAAAGTGTTTCCAACTTTTCTATATCCATCCGGGTGTCTGTGACATAACCGTAAACAAATTTGTACTGATTGTATATTTTGAGTTTTATTCACATCCAGTACAAGTTTTATATTTTGCTTCCTTAAACATATTTAAGCAATGTAAGATGGAAAATAGTGCCGTGTTAATTTTTATTTATTTGTATTTATTCATTAAGGAGATGCACTGAGTTTTGGTGAATAAGAGGACCTGCTTTATGTTGATGCACATATTTGTACATTAGCAGGAATAGCATATATATGGATGTGAAAGCAGTTATAATTAGCCTACGTGATAATCTTTTTTTTTTTTTTTGGTTAAAATTAAGAAATAATCGCGATAATTAATTGTGATCTCAATTACTGATGAAAATAATCATGATTATCATTTTGCCCACAATCGTGCAGCCCTAGAATGTGGCGTCACCAAATGATCTCAGTCACAAATGTGTGACACTATACTGTAAACTATAAACAAGCACGAAAATGTACCCATTTATGTTCTATTTTTTTCTGATTTGCCAGTACAGAACAAATCTTCATTTCTCCTCATTCTTCCACTGAGTGCAGCCTTAGAAACTGGCCAAAAAAAACTAAAACATTTGTGTCATATTTTAAGATGTGCCTACCAGCAGCTCCAGAAGAAACTCTTTCTCGTAGGACGTCTCTTCTCCCTCGGGAAGCTCCGGCAGGAGACACAGGTATGCCGACACCCGGTGGAGGGTGTTGGGACTACAGAAAAGAGAGATGAAGAGGAAAAAGTGGGTCAAAGAGGAAGTGTTGTTTCAGAAACAAGCTAAAGAACGTTGCCTTCTTTACACAAGCATTCATTCACACACGTTATAAATATCGTACATCATTTTAGATCAATAACTGACAAACACAACCAATTCACAATTTAAAGGTCCCGTTCTTCGCAATTCTATTTTTCAAACTTTACTTAGTGTTGCTGTTAGAGCATAAATAATATCTGTAAAATTATAATGCTCAAAGTTCAATGCCTAGCGAGATATTTTATTTAACAGAAGTCCCCCTTCAAAGCATACAGCGAACGGCCTGTTTGGACTACATCCCTCTACTTCCTTTTTAATGACGTAACTAGGCCCTGTCCCAAATCGCGCACTTCACGCGGGACTTGCGGTCTCGTGGACTTAAATTGCGCGTGCTCGCCGAGTCCACGAGTCCGTAGGCCGTCCCATTTGCCATTTTAACGCTCTGAAGTGTGCTCAGCAGCGCCCCCTTTGTACCCTTGAAGCGGTCTTCCGCGAAGCCCGCATAGATGCAGGCTCCACGCACTTTAACTACCCAGGAATCCTTGCGAAAGGCCAATCAGACAACAGATGGGAGGAGATTTCACTCACGACAAGAGAATATTTAAGTATCATGACATAGGCGTACATTTTACCAGTTGTTACAGTCTAGATTCATTACATAAATAAAACCGAATGTATTGGCTTTACTGAATCATAAACGTATTATGAATATTGAAACCTATACATTTTTCTTAAACTCATTTTCATTTTGTGTTAAAATTGAACATTATGTTAGCCTGGATGACAGCCCAAACTCCGCCCACAACATTTTTTGGTCATTAAGCTCATATCTCGAAACACATTTTCGGGCAGACTCATCACGGAGACTGCACTAGTAGCCTAGACTTGTTGTTTAACTAGTGCCCTCTGTTACCGGTAGGCGTGGCCTCCTAGGGCAGCGAAGCAAGTGCATTCTGGTAGTTGTTGTCTTTCATCCACATAAGCCAAAAATACATTTTCTGGCTTTCTCAGTCTAGAAAGCTCCAAATTCAAAAATAATTTCACATTTCTTCTACATAAATGACCCATTTTAAATACACATTCATCTTTCCAGAGGTGAAGTATCCCTTTAAGTGAACTACTCCAAGTAAAAATGTTTAAATGTTATTTAAGTGATCAAATTATTGACCACAGGGGGACTTTAACAACTCTGTTAAAAATACTGCAGCCTTCCCATGACTCTTACCTGAGGGGGCCGAAGTGTTTGGTGAGGGACTCTCGTGTGTCCACGGCGGCCACATTAGACAGGGCAAAGTCATTAAGCTCAGGGAAATGAGCAAACGCTGCTCTCTGAAATACAAACACATCAATCACAGACCTTCAGAAGCATCTGACAGATTTCATCATAACCAACCACTGAATCGTCACGGACCAGATGAGTGTTACAGAACGGACACAGCCTCTCTGGTGAGCACTGATACACTGTCTACACTGATATGGGAACCATTTTAACTGCATTTGTAACTTTCCTCACTGAAACTGAGTCCGGCAGCAAACAGGCAACACAGACCGCTGGACTTGGATGGGTTTCATGGGTTCAATGCATTTAAGAATCTATTTTAAAAATGAGTAAAAGGAGAATACTACATATTTTTATAGGTCAAATTCAGTGAACATTATAATAATAGTACAAATCTGATTATCTATAATCGTTTCATGTTAGGGATAGTTCACCCCAAAATGAAAACTCTGTCAGTAATGACTCGCCCTTGTTCAAGACTTTCGTTCATCTTCAGAACACAAATTATGATATTTTTTGATGAAATCTGAGAGCTGGATCACTCCTCCATAGGCTTCTAAGGGATTGAAACTTGCCGGCCCAGAAAAGTTATTAAAGACATCGTTAAAATAGTCCGAGTGACTACAGTGGCTCAACCCTAAGTTTATCAAGCGATGAGAACACTTTTTGTGTCCTCATATTGCCAGGTTTTCCAGGTTTGCCATTGCATTTCAGTAGGGGTGCTCCGAATCAGGATTTTTGGGGCCGATCACCGATTACTGGAAGCTGTATCACCCGATACCGATCACCGATTATAGAGTCTATTTGAAGCCTTCTATTTATCATGTAGCATTATTATTAAACTATATTTAACAACAATATACATTAAGTATTACAATTAAGAGAAGACAATGTTTTATGAATTTACACCTGTGTATTTATCTGACATGACAGGGCTTCGACATTAAGGCTTGTCCGGGACAAGTGGATTTTTTGCAGGACAAGTAGAAGAGAAATTAGTTGTCCGACCGGACAAGTTAAATTTTAAACAAATTAAAATGCCATGTTACTTCACGTTATGTGCCACTCGTTATGTCTATTTTACAGATTTAATTTTACCGATTCTGAAACGAACACATTTTCGTGCTGCCTGTGAATGTCCTGAATGTGACTCACAGAAAGACGCGCGCCAGTATAATGCGCGTGCACAGACCGCGCCAGAAGTTCTCTTTCGCGCTGACAAGTTGACTCATGAAACCATTTGTTTATTATATCGCAATCGCATATCACAACCGCAATATTGACCTCAATAATCGCAATATGACATTTTCCCCAAATCGTGCAGCCCTAGATAAAAGTATAAATCTTTACCCGGACAAGTGACTTTTGTGCATTGACAAGTGAAACATAAATTTACTTGTCCGAAGGACAAGTGCCTCAAAAGTTAATGTCAAGCCCTGCATGAAAACAGGTCAGGGGTGAAAAGGGTGAGAAGGATATTACCCCTCTAGCACAAATGTATAGCACAGCTGTTTAATGAGGCAGCAACTTATGATAGAACAAAAAAAATGAAATTAATAATCTTTCATTGCGCAAAATTATTATGATATGATTATTAAAGACTCTTATGAAAAGATTTATGAAAGATTGTAAATAGAGTGCGGCACACAGCGCTTATGCATATCACGAGCGCTGAATGATGCGCTTGAGGCAACATGAGTCACAGCGTGCAGCTCTTCGAGTCTGTTTGGAAAAGTTCTAAGCACAAAGGAAATACATCGATGCATAGTGTATTATACAGTATCTATCTATGGAATAGTTTATTGAGCCTTTTCTTTTAACAGTTTTACATTTCAGTTACTGTGCGCGTGAAGAACAATGATAGTGCTCTCCAGTGTTGTGATACAGAAAGGAACATGATTGAGGAACTACAGCAAGAGAGTCAATTATGCAAAACCAGAGCTTTATCTACAGATCAAGTATAATAATATTAACATTTATTCATCTTGGACTTGGAGAGAGTTTTCATCGTTGCCGAACACGACGCGCTGTGCTGTTTTAATGCTGAATGGAGAATGACTGACGAGGCGCGGTTTGAACGTGAATGCGAGAATGACTGACAGCCGAGGGAAACGTTTACGTGAACTTGCATTTAATGACTTAAACATCAATTTCTATCTCACATTATACTACAGTATGGCTTCATATATATGATGAGTTTTTGAACTCAACCTGAGCGCCCGTTGCCGTGGCCATCAGTGGACGTGTTCTCTGTAGCTCGCGCAGTCTGCACTCGGACGCGCGCCTCCGTTGCGGGACAGAATCTATTCTTTCTTTACATGTTGATCACAGTTTGACAAGCAGACAGCGGCGTGGTACACACATTGCAGATGGATTGCTAGTGAAATGCTTTTTCACACACCTGGTACAATTGCCAGACAGCTGAAGCCATTTTTACCAGGGCATAAAAAAATTGTCTCGCGAGTTTTGTGTCATCTGATCGGCTTTTCTGGATCAGCCTTTATAGAGACCGCCAATCACACATCCCAAAGCAATTATCGGCCGATCGTGATCGACGACCGATTAATCGGAGCACCCTTAGTTTTCAGAACTATCAAATTGTCAGGGCGGGCTTTAAACGATGATGGACATCTGATCAACAGTAACGTAATCATCCACGTCACCAAAGAACGCTTGGGTTGAGTTTATTTACAACAAAGATGGCCGCCACTGGAGAACTGAGATGTGTAGATTCAGCCATCGCGTCTGTTATAGAAAATGTAGACAGCACATTCACTTTAAAAGAGGAACAGAGAACCACGACCAAGGCATTTGTCGATCTAATTCATTCCAGAGGCATTTTCTTTCCTGGTTGGGTTGAAAGGGCCCATAATCACAGCATCAGACTCACAAGCTGACTAGAGTCCGAGTATGACGATGTCAGGCTAAGGTTTTCCATGAGTAAACTGAGGTGTACCTGTAGAGAGGTGATCCTGTCGTAGTGCAGTGTGGTCATCTCTTTCTGTGTGAGAGCGTTTCCAGTCTGATCACTGATCTCAAAGCCAGCGTAGAACTTCAACATGTCCAGCAGCTTCACACAACAATCATTACAATAGTCAATTACAATAAACCGATCACATAAAATAAAAATCATAGAAGTAGAACAGAAACAGTCCTATCAATATCAGGGGACTTTTAATGTTATCAAACCAGACTGATCAGTGTAAGCATTTAAACAAACTGAAGTAAAAGAAACGTTTACTCTCGAGTCCGTAAAGATTTGGTTTAGTCTACAGCACAGGCATTTTGTTTCTTTTTTCTTTGTTATATTAATATTTGTTGCACATGGGCAAGTATAATTTTTGTATTCTTATGTTTCATTGTTGGCTGATTTGTTAAATGATTGTGGGACAGAAAAGATTTTTTAAAGAGTCCCACTTTATATTAAGTGGCTTTAAGTACTATGTACTTACATCGAAAAATAAGTACAATGTATTATTGTGTTCCTGTTGTATTGTAAAACACTTTTGCTGCTATCGAGGTGTGATACGGGTAAGGTTAGGGACAGGTGTGGTGGTATGGGTCGGTTTAAGGGTAGGTTAAGGTGTGAGGGGAGGGTCAACTGTGTAATTACAAATGTAATTACATAAATTAATTACAGCTGTAATTACATGCTGGTATTTTAAAATATACGTGCGGTGTAAAAACGTGTGTTACACAAATCAAGTCCATTGTATCGATTATTATTAATTTCGATGAAAGTCACCTAAAGCCACTTAATATAAAGTGGGACCTCTTTACAAGTAACAATTTTTCCACTACATTATTATAGGGTAATCCATATAGGCGAATGCTTCTAATTTTCACCGCATCTGTAAATGCAAATTACATTATTTTTATTATTACATGAATCCTTTTCAGGATTTTGCTGTGCTTTGTTTGTAGGGGTTATTGATTAAATACCAATATTACTATAAAGTAATAAATAAATAAGTCAAATAATCCTATTGTAATAGTTCAGTGTAATTAAGAAAAGTAATGTAATATTCATGGTACATTACAAATTCTAATACTTATGGGTGTTTAATGTCTTCAAAATTTTAAAATTAAGCAGGAGCCTTTAAAGAGAAGTGTGTGAAGATGTTTGTTGAATGTTTTGTTAAAGCAACTCATAATCATGATTTAAATCCCAGTGTGTGCGTCTGATAGTGTGGCTGGATCGTGTCTGCTGTACCTGGCAAAGAGGTGTCCTTCCTGCTCCCGCTCCGTGAGGTGGGACAGCTGACAGTTCACCACCAGATGAGCATCGTCCAGGGAGTGTGTTGAACCAGCGCCGGGTCGGGAGGAGAGCTGACAGAGGGACACGGGTAACACACACACTCACATCTGAAGTCAGAGTACGGTCCTGATCACATCTATCTGTGTCCAGCTGTCTGGTGCCATCCATGTTTCCAAAATGTTGTCTTTCATTTTTTGCGGAGAAAAATAAAAAACATGCAAAAAAATTCTCAATAAAAATTAAAAATGAAACGCATACCACAGAGTTGAGATGACATGCCTTTGAGGGAATGATCGAACAGTGAATTTTCATTTCATGCCGACTAACAGAAGATAAGCAGCAGAACAAATGCTGGCATGGAAAACGTACCTCCAGGTCAATCATGAACTCAATGAATCTCTCTCAGCAGTGCAGTGAAACCTTCTCCATGGAGACGCGAGCCTGGAGCAACAACCACAACACACACATTTACACCACTCACAACACAGCACCTCATTTTCAGCAGCAGACTCGGCCGTGAAGAGAGAGAGTGATCGTCTAATAAACAGGGCGCGCTGGCCTCCGGCGTGACCCGAACACGTGGATGATAGAAAGGAGGAGGGACCGTCGAGAGGAGCAGAGCCCTGGCTCACGCACACCTGATGGTGAGAAACACACACAGATACTCAAAGCAGAAATAAAGAACAAAGCCTGAAGGGTGGCAGGAACACTGAGGCATCTCATGGGTAACAGGAATCAGCCCCATGTCATGTCGTAGCACGTATATACATCCTGCAGAAAAGTGGGTTTTTCGGTGTCAGTGAGCAAGTACTTAGCAATTAAAAGGCCTTTCACCTAGGGATGTGTTGTCGTGGTGAGGTTTTCTCGGTTACTACTACTTTTACCGATGACCGCTTCATCGAATCCGGTACTTTAACGGTACTCTTATCGGTTACTTTTTGGTGGTGTTTTTTTAAAGAATTAAGAACATCATTGAACTTTATTAGTTTGAAATGTTAAAATGAGAAAAAGCAAAACGCAAGAAAAAAATATTTGTTATGCAGCAGTGTGCAGGCTTTATTTTGTTTTGTGGAAAGGACGCATGAGAAAAAAACAAGTACAGAACACATGAATACAATTAATCAAAGATACAAATTATATACAAAGGAAGGTCTACTAGCATATCTTTTTCAGGTGATTGTTTGTCTAAAAAGAAACCTAATTTAGTAATCAAATGTAAAACAGCATTGTATAGTTTTGTCATACGATAGAATAATGCTTATTTAAAAACTCTAAAGTTACTCATTCAGAGAGCTGAGAGTGATTTTGCTCTGCCTTTTGTTGTTTGAATTAGCGTTATTTGGCAGAGTCGTCAGGCAGGTTTTAGGCTATTCAGACTGCGGCCCCTTTAGACAGAGTGTATAATGGTTGACTGATGCACCATCATTTTCTCCCTGTTATTTACGTCCATTTAAGACATAATCAGGCGATTATCGCGCTGATGCCGCAGTACTTTCCGAATTCCAGCGATCTTTGTGCACTGCCACTTCCGTCGCATAGCCAGATTTACTCCGCTGACGAACTAGATAGAGGCTACGCTAAGTTTATTTATACAGCATCCCTGTTAAATTAGTCTTTTTCAGCTAAAGTGCCGGCTGCAAACAACACGCGCTACCTTGTTTTATTTTAAAGTTTTAATCCACTTACTTCCTTAGAACTCGATTGAGTCTGAGAATCCATGAAAACTTAAGTAGGGGTTGGCCTTGTTGGTTTCAGATTTTACAGGGAAATCGAACAGAGCAGTGACATAAATGGCATCCGTTCTCAGGCATTGTTTGTAACTGCGTCGGAAGTGGACATGCACAAGAGTTGACAAATCCCGCCCATGAAGTCCCGGAAGCGTGATTGAGTCCCGTAATGTGTTTAAGTGAATAAACCGTGTTTAAGTCAATCTCAGGAGCTGGTCATTTTGACATTTTCATGTCTGTTTGATGGTCAAGGACACAGATAGAGCCCAAGGCTTACTTTTTCTCTGTCGTTGCAAAGTACCGTGTCGTTGGAGCGCTGTAATCGCGCCATGTGGACAGCGTCATCTCTGCGCAGGTTTTGGGTGGCCCTTTTTTTTGATCAAGCAACAGTCAGAGACAGGCATTTTGCAGGCGATCGCCGATCGTGCTCGATTCTGACGGCGACGTCGCGTTTACGGTTCAGAACTAGACAGGCGGCAGCGCTCCGCAGAGCTGTGAGCCAAAGTGCGGCCCGGACAAGGATCATGCGTTGTTTCGATTTTGACGGTTCTATCTCAAGAATATCTTCTTTATGCCATCTTGGAAGCCGAAGATTCAAAAATATGTAAGAATAATATCCCAGATCCTCAGAGTGTAGTTACCACGTTTGAATGTTTAGTTCTGTCCTGGCACTGTCGCTCAGTGCAGCAAGGGCTGTCGATGCTTGTGTCAAGTGTCTGTGGCTGCCGCAGGGAGAGATCGTCTCTCTATCTCTCTACTTCTGAGCGCGAATCAGCAAATTCTGCATCAGCAGACAAATGATTTTGATTAAAATATAGTTTTGTATCAGGGCTGTCACTTATGTTTCAAAAAATCCCTGATCGATTTTTTGAGACCCTAAGTGTTCATCATGGAAGTCGAATCTGTAAAATCGAATTTCCATTTACTAAGTACACGTTTGCCGTTTTTGGCCAATATCTAGGCAAATCCACGCAACACCTAACAGGCATCCACAGGGCGTGAACGTAGGCCTAAGAGGGCAGTTTAAGATGCGCACTTGAATTTTTCTGATCTTGGTTACTGACCTGAAGCTGCGTGGCACAATGACAAACCCCGAGTGTACCGAAAGAACAATCAGCAGAGGTGGACTGCCATAACATTCAATGCAAAACATTACTGCAGGATTCAGACATGGCTCTGTTTATCCCGATTAGAGTTATTATTTTTTCGATTACTACTTTAACTGTCGAAACAAATTTTGCCGGCACTGAGGCGATTGTAGCACTAGAATCTGTATCTGTATGCATGAGACATCCTGAAGACCGGCAGAATTTCACATTTTTCACTTTTGCAGAAGTTACAATTTGCTGTTATGTGTGTGTGTATGTGTGTGTGTGTGTTGTGTGTTGCTGTGTGGCGCGCGTTCGGCTACGCCAGCGTGACGTGTGGCGAGCTGCGACGCGCTCTGAGAGAAGGCTGTTGAGATCGAATTCACAGACTCTTGTATCCGTGTGCATGGGGTCTTTTCTGAAAACAACGGGCAGAATTCACATTTTTCACGATGCCAGAAGTTCCCAATTCGCTGTTATGCGTGTGTTGCTGTGTGGCGCGCGTTCGCTGCCGGGCGTGGCGAGCTGGATGCGCTCTGCAAGAGCACCGTAAAATCGATTCCTGATTATCGTTTTCGACACTTGTGTTGGTCGGTTTCGAATCGATTGTGCAGTCGAATTTTGAACGTGCAAAGTGACAGCCCTCGTTTCTGTGTAGAGATGGCTGCGCGGATATCAGAAACATGATCAGGGGGTGACGTCTCAGGAATAACAGAATAGTCAGCCTACGTGTATTCACCTTCATTCTCCACGTACCGAACAGCAAGACTCGAGAACGCTCTAGAGCTTATCGATAGACAGCGGCTCTTCAAAATTCAGAACCGGGGCGCAATTTAATGTGCGAGTTTCGGTACCTGTCCTGACTGTTGACTAGGGGTGAAAAAAAAAAAAAAGACGATTCTTGAGATGCATCGGCGAATGGAGACGTGGACGATTCACAAATGTCAAAAGGCGATTTTCAAAAAACAACAATTATTTTGAAAAATATATATATATTTATAATAACGTAATATTGGCGGGAATGCGAAGACGGAAGACTCTGAACGCGTGAAGTGCAGTGGCCGAGAAGCCATCGGTGCTCGATTCGAAGGTGTCAGATCTTTACCTGACGCAGGGATGGACATGGGGACCCCCAGGAACTTCTTGAATGAGGGCGCGGCGTAAGGAAAGGTGCGCTCCTTCTTCGCTACTGTGGAAACACAGTTGGTGGAGACACACGGGACGTTGTTTCTGAACGTGTTTCAGGGTCGTGGGGTGTGAGGGGGTTCTTACTGCTCTGCATCCTGAGGGTCCGTCTCTCTCATAGTTCTTCTCTAATGAGGTTCCAGGGAACTTCTGCAGTTTTGGGACCTTCTTCAATTCCTGCTGCAGTCTCATCTGAAAAATCACAAAACATCGGAAAGAGTGGACAAAACAGAAACTCCAGTCTCGCGTGTGCGACATGGAGATTCTACTAATCATGACACTTTTTTCGTAGATCACTACTATTGTTAATCCAGTGATGTTTAAAAATACATTTAATTAATTACGACATCCTGCTAGATTATTAAAAATGAAGGAGTCCAGTAAAACGTAGAATGAAAGAACAGATGCAGTAGGAGGTTAGGGATGTCCCTTGAAGCCGCAGATTACGAATGTTTCCAAAGGAAGATGCGCTCATTCTACAGAGGGACACGGTGAATGGAAAACATATTTCAATCGTTTTGAGTTTCTCTCGCAATGACATGCTCTACTGAATTGCCGGGCATCAGGGAGAAAGCCGATACGATATGTGGGATACTGAAATTGCTTTTGAATGTGTGCTTTTCACTTTCCACTTCAGCCATCACGGCTTCTCTGTGTATCAGGGCGTCGTTGCGTCAGCCAGCGGCACTGAGCGCGGATTCCACTGAACGCGATTAATATGCTGGATTCAACAGTCGTAGTAGTTTGTTATTTCTGGAGCCAAAATGCATTTCCGAATGCTTCAAAAACATTGTAACTAACCCACTCATTTCTCACATGGACTACTTTTGATAGATGTCTTTGTTTCCATTTCTGGTAGAGCCCGAGCTGATAAAGGATTTGTGAAGGCCGATGATCGATACAAATATTTGTTGGTTTCTCAAAATCCGATATTCCGATGTGTCGGCCGATATATATATTTTTTTTTGGAAACGCGCAACAAAACATTAACAGATTTCCCTAACATTGGTTATTAGTAGCATTTATTTATGAGTCTGTTAACTAAAAAATAATAATGATAATGCGTTTGGAGAAACTTGTTGCTTTTGTTGCTCACAACCAGAAACAGACTGATGATGAGACCAGCTAACCATAAGCGTAGCTCATGCCACTATGATGCAAGCCAGATAATTTCAGCAATGTGGATTACGTCATACTGCTAATTGTGAGACATACATGTATCAATACAACAGGCCAAGGAGAGATGATACGTCTCATAAGAGAAGACTGATGGGGTGTTCTTTAAATTGTTATTCAAGCAATGTATCGTGCGACTTACAACGAGTGTTGCCAACAGAGACGGAATGTACAGTGCCCTCTGGTGGACAAACTGTACAACTTCCAACACTCATGACATGGTTTCAGGGCGGGATGTTTCGTCCATTTTTTATTTTATTTTTGAAATATGTAATTTATCGGCCACTTACAAACTGCTCGAAGACCGATAGTCCTTTGAAAGCGCCTACAGTGTCGGCCGCCAAATAATATCGGCCTGCCGAATATATCGGTCTGGCTCTACTTTCTAGACAAGGAGCAGTCAGACTGTACACACATTTACAGTGGGAGGGACAGAGAAGCTCTCACGCAGAATCTAAAAGATCTTGAAACTGTGTTCTGAAGACTGAGACAGAGCTCTGACAGGGCTTGGGACAAGTAATTAATGACATCATTTACAGGTTTTTGCGTGAACTAAGACCCTTTAAGATACCCGAGTCTTCAAAATTCGCAGTCTTCGAAATTGCTGCATGTTACCAAAAATAAATACAACCTCACTTTGTGTGAATTACGTTCACGCACTGCAGTCCGAAAACTTTCGATCCGTCAGTCGATGATCGATAAACGGATCGGGTTCGACTTTGTGTTTTTCAGCTTCCATGGCAAGTGTGTTAGAGAGGTGCTTCAAACAAGTCAAAGTCACCGAATGATGAACAAGAAGTTATTTGCAGACCCGGACCTTTGGGCTCAGGGGCACATCCCTGAGTCAGACAGAGATCGTATGGAGCAATGAAATGTGTGTGTGAAGCAGTAAAATTCACGGCAGCAGACACATCCACATGGGCAGAGAGACCAGCTTCTGCACCTGCTCACGGCATCATAGTCCACCTTCCTGAAGAACGCCACCAATTGAACAGTCAATGATGCGATAAAGTTATCTGTTTTACTGAGGAATGGAGCCAAAGCTCTTTATAACATCAGCTAAAATCCTGCTTCTCAGGTGTTGCCACCCGTTCTACTGCCTTTGCACGGCAGTATGACTCCAAGACTAAAGCATGGTGCGGTTAAACAAACACAGTCTACTTGCGCTCCCTGCTACCTGCACACGTGTTCGAGTTAGCACACTAAAAGAAAATAGAGTGTGTGAAAACTTTTACTATCAGGTGCCATTTTCTGCGCTGACACCTACAGCACAGCATCTGCACGTCATCATAAAACATTACAGATGTGCATTTATTCAGGCTCATGAGACACACATGTGCATTGCCACCCGAGTGCAATCATCTTACATTAGCGTTCTATGAACACCTGGACGATGAAATCACCGTCGCCAATGCAAATGGGCCATCTGGAAGGGACGGCACACCGTGCCTTAAATTAGCAGCAAGCCAAAAATAGATGAAAACAGGCCTTGAACTGAAGCTGCGGCGTTCAGCATGAACCCCTGAGTCTCGAGAGCGGGTTAAAGCCCCTGTAACATGTGCCCGGTTAGCAAGAAGCAAACCAGTGCCACCTAGTGATGAGAGAAACAACAGGTGACGTCATGAGTAAATCCTTTGTGCTGGTGCTAAAGCATGTGAACGAACTCTAGACTGTTGAAGACAGTAGACTCGAGGAAGAGGAGGTAGCACCGTCTGCTGCCTTCAAGCGACAGGCCGAGCTGCTCGCCCGACAGACACTGAACTCTCTCATCACACACCTGAAGAAGTGAGGGAAGTGTGTAAGGGCGCGCGTTTAAAAACCTACACAGAGAGAGAAACAACACAGTGTGCCACACACTTACATCATGTTCAATCAGACCTGTAAACAATAAAAAAAAGTCAGCAGCTGCGGTTGCCAGATGTCTGGTACAGAGAGTCCAGCAGGGAAGCATTTTAAGTTTTACAGACTGACTTGGAGGTACATATTCTGATAAAGATCATTTTAATATACCACGTTACTAAAGATCTTTATAATACAGCTGACTGACCACCTCAAACAAAGAGCCGGAATCACAAAGCAGGAAAAAAATACATTACTATCGGTAGTCAATAGGGGAATGAGATCATGTTCGATTAAAACAATTCTTCCAAAAATCTTCCTTTGTGTTCCAGAGATAGCAGAACAAATAAACACATAGAGGTTTGAGAACAGCATGAGGGTGAGTAAATGCTGACCCTTGAAAGTACAAAATGTCCAATTCTCGAACAGTTTATCATTCATGAGGAACTTAAATGTAAGCGACGAAGCAGGTTTTACAGTCTTTTACTCTTGAAATCACAATTATTTTTAGTGGTGTTTAACGTTGGGTATTCATTACAAATGTCGCGGTTCGATTTTAAATCAGCCCCAATCTATAATTACACTGTTCCTCAAACCTTAGCCTGTGCTAACCCGATATCCACTTGAGGAGCGACACAAGTGTTCAGCCATTACATCAACACAAAAAGTACACTGTGCCAAACCAGATTTTTTTTACACCAGTACATAGTGGTTAAGACACCTTAATATAAAGTGTGACCAAAGTATACTTGCTTTTCTGTCGCCATCTCTGTTTGAAATCTGCCAGTTGCAGTCATTCGCTGAATTCTCAGACTTTGCTTTGCAGTTCTGCCTAGCCGCTGGGCGATGAAGCGATCACGATATGTGTTGCGATAGACACGCTGGTCGAATATCAGTAAAGAATGCGTTCGAAATATGAAGTTCGATTTTTTTTTTTTCAACGGAAGACCACAGGTTGCGAAGCGAGTTCCGTTGCCTAGATTTAACAAAGGCAAACGTCTACTCTCAGTAACCTCAGCGCCGTGGGAGTGACGCGCTAACAGGCGGATCATCGTCACGGTAGCTCGGTGTTGACTGCGCCATGTCGATGTACTCGTCAGCTCGTGCTGTCTGGGATTCCTACTTCAGCAACCGCGATCCACAAACAGAAAATGAGTGCCCGTAGATTCTACGTGCCATGCAGGGCTGGAATATGTGCAGAGCATTATTGGATACATTCGCTCTATTCGCTGCTCCATGTCAGACACAGCATAATGAACAGGCTTGCGATGTCAAGGTCGTAATGCTGGAAGAAGTTAACTTTATGTGTGTGTGTGTGTGCGCGCGAGAGAGTAAGCACAGTGACGTGACTGAACTTTGTGTGTGTGTGGAGAGAGAATAGAGACAGACACGTAACGCAAGTGCGATCAAACAAGTGGAGACATAAAAACATAAGCTGTCATTTTGTTAATACAGGAAACATCATTCAGTCTGCGAGAAGTGTTTATTTATAATTGTGCAGGCCTATACTTCGCAGATAAAACACAGTGTGAAACATCTGTCCACCCCCTTTTTTGAAACAGTTCTGTGTGTTCCAGGTCTTTTGGACAGTCACAGAAATAGTCTCTGACAGTCATCATCAGACCGCATTGAGTCTCCAGTTTACTTGTCCTCAAAACAGAGCACTAAATCTTTTTGTTTTTAAGTTACACATTCAAAAAGAGAATTAAATGTGTTGGTAAGTCTTTTTTTCTACAGAAATCTATGTATAATTCTGATGAGAATAACGGGTTAATTCAGGATAAAGGAAAACAAATATATTGATACTGAAATATAGCTAATTCAGTTTTGAATTGATTCAGGTACAATTACAAAACATATCTCAAGGTGATTTTATTAATATAATAGACTTAATTACATAAAACTATTATCACTATACATGAAACCGTTTATACAGTATGTCTTTATAGATAGAACATATTTAAAAATACAAAGGCTTAGGACATTTATAAAGATGCCTTCTATGTTTCTGTTTTGCTTTCCAGCTCCCTTGTACCAAAATGGTACCCAACACGTGAATATGTCTGAAGCCAGAACCGCTAACTTCTGTGTACATTACAAGGCCCAAATCGCAGCTTCTCATCTGCAAGCTACTCGCATCCGACGCTATCCGTTCTCCACGCAATAAGAAGCAGCGAATAAGAAGCTGGATTCAGCCTTACTAGTTTTAATTATTTGAGTTTTTCAATGCGTTGTGCTGACATTTCTCTCTTGGGATTAGAATCAAGCAGGAAGGTTCAGTTTAAAGTAAAGATGTTTTAATTGTATTAGATTTTTTCTCCTGGTCCTCATTTTAAATGGGTCATAAAAAATCTCAATAATTATCGATATCGACCAGATGAAACACTGATACTCGATGATGAGGCTTGCGGCCATATCGCCCAGTTCCTAAGGTCAATTGTGCCTCAAGTCAAAAGAATGAGTCTGGAAGCTGTACAGACTTTTTTATTCTGTAATAGTGAATACTGTTCTGGCAATGGCAGACGCCGTTTCCCGTCGCATCTGTACATCGCTAAGCGTCCATCGCACTGCGCTCCTGCCAGCTGCGTTCAGCACTACACGCGACTTTATCGCTGCAGCCCGCCAGTGGCTGAACTGGAGGCCGTTCCCCACTACTGGTTGCCTCTAGATTAATGTTTGTGAGTGACAATGTCACAGATGTTGCTCTATGTTCTGACAACAGATACGAACTTATTGCCGCTACAAACAAATATTTATTGAAGGAAAAGTCTAAATATAGATGGAAGTCGGTACGTAAAATGCATAATGTTAAAGATGAACGAGAAACAGTGACTGCTCTTTGCCATTCAGCGGCTATTTAACTGCAGCAAATGGGCAAAATACTGGTCTATCTGGGTTCCCGAAACCATTCAGTCATCAGAATCAGTACGGTGAACACCACTGTATGTATTACGGAGATATATCATCCATTATAGGACAGTTTCTGACTGCTAAAATTAGCTTCTCATAGGGCTGTGCTCGAAAAACAGATAACGAATAATTATCTGAGATACTAATTTCTTGATGAAATCAAATCAAGAGGTCGATAAATGTTCGAGATAATGTTTATGCGCAGTGTTGCCAGATGCCAGCAAGGTTTTCCAGCCCAAAACCTAGTCAAAAACCGCAGAATGCACAAAAAAACCGCCCAATTTTTTTTTCTTTTGCTGCTTGTTTCTCGCTGATGGTTTCTCATTTAAACACATTAGAATCATTAACTAGTTTTAAAATGACCCATTGGTCTGTGTTACTTTTGCGTCTATCGCTTTCTTTTCTAACCTGTAATTGAAAAACCAAAAAATTAACGGTTGTTATTTTTAAAATACAAAGTTGAATACCAAAATTTGAATTTGAACTGCAAATGCTGCTGTAAAAAATAATAATAATAAAAAATACACATTGTATAATAAATAAAATAAATAGGCCTAGAATAATAAATGTTTAGTTTTATATAATAATTAAAAATAAATATTAAGGTATTGTTTATTTCTGTCCCTTTATGTAAACATTTAAAATATTCACAAATTAATATGAAAAACAAATGATTTTACTGGTTTTCTAAGGCCAAACCATGTCCGTAAATGAAAGAAGAAGAAAGATGTTTTTGTTCTCTCTCTTTTTATAGGCCTATAAGTCAAATATCTAAGCATTGTAGGCCTATATAAGAAAATAAAAAAGTTTGTGAATATCTGTTTTTACTCATCTGAAAACGAATAAAGAAAGCATGTTTTCGTTATTCAATTACGAGTTAAAGAAGGAAAGGAATGGAATCAAAAGTACACTGGCCTTCCACTTAGCCTATCCGATTTCAGAAATCAGATGAAGTTCAAAAGTAGGCTATTCTAGCCTACTCATTAAACTAGCTTATTTTATGTAAAATAATGCGAACAACTTAGGCAATCAATAAGCGGACGGAATGTAGCTGATGTCAAGTCATTACGCGCAAGAGACCTGTGCGGCACGGGAGAGTGCCGCCGGGCGCGTGAAGTGAGCTGAGGGAACGTGTTCTGTTTTGAGATTAGACCTGTAGTGGGTGTGTAGCCTATATGTGAGTGAGTGAGATTATAACAGAAGTCGCTGAAAGAAGGATCTGAAGTACCGGTGTTTCGGCTACAAAAACCCGCCGAACTGATCAGAAACCAGCCCAATTTTTATCCACCCGCCAAACCCATTTTTGCCCACAAAAAAGATTACAAAACCACCCAATCTGGCAACACTGTTTATGCGGCAAGAGCGGAACGAAACTCATTCGAACGTGCGCGCCACACGGAGCATTCATCCGCTCGGCTCAAAGTTCACAACGGCAGCGCACAGAGCTGGCAGCACCAAGCTCACGCACACTCGGCACGTCTGATCGCCTCTCTCACGAGATCCAGTGAGAAGCGCTTGAGTTCAGTGAAGAACACACAGTTTAAACCAGTTTAAAGGCAGATGAAACACTGCTGACAAAAAGGAGAAACACTGCGTGCAGAATCTGAATTGATACTGAATCCATTTAGCCTATCAATGGATTTACTGTAAGGTTAGCCTAGTAATATTAACTGCACCATGAAATGTTGGATATACATATTGAATTGTATAATATTATTAATGTAGACAATGTATTAAATGACTAATGGAATATAAGTACAGTATTTAATAATGTATTTAACTGTTAGGCTACTGTTTTTCATACAAATACCACAGAAAACAAAAGTTATGCCATGATAGTGAGGTGCTAAGTTATAGGCTATGCCTGATTTTATCTGTGGTTCTAAATGCATGAGACTTGGATGACCAATGGTTAATTAATAGAAGAAAAAAACATAAAATAAACGGTAACACTTTACAATAAGGTTCATTAATTACTACATTAGTTAACATTAACAAAGAATGAACAATACTTCTTCAGCATTTGTTAATCTTTGGTAATGTTAATTTCAACATTTACTAATACTTTATTAAAATTTTGTTAACATTAGTTAATGCACTGTGAACTAACATGAACAAACAATGAACAGCTAGATTTGTATTAACTGCACGTTACCAAAGAATAACAAATACAGTAACAAATGGTTAGTTCATGTTAGTTAATGCATGAACTAATGTTTAATAAATGAACCTTATTGTAAAGTGTTACCAAATAAACATAGGCTACGTTTCACATTGTGTTTGAATAATATTACGTTACTTATTTGTATTATTTCATCTATGTTGAGTAGGCTATGAAAAGGGAACCGCATGAGATGAGTAAGATTGTATCAAAAGCTGCCCAATATATCAGAAAATATTTGGAGTGGGTCAGACATGATTTTGACCACTTATTAAGTTTTGTTTTGTAGAAAGCTTGTAAATTTCGTTTCATATAAATTGTATCTACATTTAAAGTAATGTTTCTTTAACAAATTGACTGGATTAAAACATTAGAAGCAAAATATCAAGCAATGTAATCAGGACACAGAGGCGCGCACGTGAACCGAAGCGCGTCTCATATATGAAGCCGAAACACCGGGATGCTTGCCTCACAGACCGTGAACTAGGCTACAGAAAGCATTTAAATGTCTACTTTTAAACAAAACAATTAAAAACGGAAATAAATTGGCAGCTCTCTGCTTATAGGCTAATTCGAAATATGCGTTTCTCTATAGGCCTATGCGCGTTCACTGCGAAGATGGCGAGTAAGCATCATCAACTTTATCTTTGCTGCTGACACTGACAGAAAACACTAGTTTATTAATAAACAATTCAAATGTTTCATGCCTAATCATTACTTTTGTCGAGTTCTTGTGGCAAGCTTTATGCGAAATAGGCAATTAAAAACGCTCATATGGTTTCCTCCATTTAATTAAATCAATATATGTGATTACTGATTAGACAAATGGCTTAAATTATCTACTACTAGTCGACTAGAAAACTAGGACTCATTTTGAGGAATGAATGAACATAAACAAACCTCTGTTCAGAGTGCCGTTGTACTGGATTGCTTAGAACGCTCATCGAATTTGAGGTTTTATGCGTGTAGGCTAAAAACAGAGCTGGCGCTTATCGTGGTTCTGGAAAGAAACTGTATCTTGCAGTACATTTTAAACAAGGAAATATAGCGATTTGGCATGAAACATTGATGGGGCAGTGAAAGGGTTCTGTCCACAGCAGAATGACACGACAAACTCTTTTTTTTTTTTTAAATGGCGTTTATCGCGTTTTGGAAAAGAGCTCTTCAATTTTTAACTGCAAAAAAAGTTACGGACTGCAGCTTTAAATGTCGTTCATCTACAGAAGACTCTTCAGTGTGTTTAAACTCAGGGTTGAAGACAAACCTCCCAGGCAGGAACGTTTTCTCGAAACTTCTCGTTGACGATGCAGCAGATGGACATCAGGTAGCTGTTGGTGGAGGCTTCAGGTGTGTAGTTCAACCACAGGTAACTCTCCAGATACTGGCTGAACAACAGACAAGCACATCAGACAACTGTGTGTAACACACGGCTCCAACACACACACACACTGCTGACAGAAAACACCAACCTGAACTCCAGCAACATAATCTTTCTGACAGCAAATCTAAAAGAGAAGACCAAAGTCAATACACACCAAAGGGGTCAAATTGCTCATTATAGCGCTCATGCATTTTTTATAGAACATAAATAACTGAATACAATGGAAGCTAGTTTCCATGATGTAATTAAAAAAATCTCTCAATTCCAACTATTTTTTTTTTATCTGCGAATTCAGAATTGTAAAAACATTACAAAACAACCACGTTCCATTTAATAGTCACTGGCCCGGTTTTACAGAGAGGCTTACATTAAACCAGGATTAGCCCTTAGTTCAAATAGCTTTTATAAATGTGCATTAAAAAAAAAACATTACTGGTGTGATTCTTAAGAAAATACAATGGCACTGATATATTTTAAGATTTGTCAGCGCAAGTTGCTTTCAGTTAAAACAGCTCAAATATGCATTTTAGTCTGAGACTAAGGTTTAAACCTTGTCTGTGAAAGGTGGGGTTGACATAATAACAACAACAATAATTTGTTGTTAATAATGTAATAATTTACATTCCAAGAACCGTATCGTGAATGTTCTTACTTGGATTTAAGAATCTCATTCTGATATATGTCTTCAATGACCTGAAAAGAGAAAATATTCCTAAGTCACAAGGTGATCAATCACTGACACTGATAAAAAACGGATCTGTTTCTTTATTTATATTATTCTAATATCAAAACTGTATTCTGTAAACTCCTGCTAAAGAGTTGAATTAAAGCACAAAGATGGTCATCTTACCTGAGGTTCAAATGGTAATTTATTCTTGACATGAGGTGCCCAGTATTTGTTTGAAAGCTTGAGAGAACAAAAACACAACACGGCAAATTAAAGAGTGTCAACAAATACACCGACTGTGTTTGACGTTCATAAAGTATTCATAATCATAACTCACCTGAGTGACATATTCAGCGTTAATCTGCGCCACTGAAGGCGCGGAGGTCTTTATCAGTCTCGAGTCCTTCTGCATGTTTCGATCACCAATCATTAATGAAAATGATCAATCGAATCAAATAATCATCTGTCTCACTGCTTATTTCAAGCGAGCGTAACGTTACTGTTTATCAATGCAATAGCGGAAAAGTTCATTCACTTTTTAGTATTCACTTCTGAAAACCTAAGAGATAAATAACACGCTGGAACGTAAACTAAATCAATGCTGATAACCAATGCAAACTTTGTTTATAACAGAGACGTCATGAATACGTTACTAGCTTTAGCCGTATGCTAACATGTGAAAGTATGAAAGTCGCGGCTTATGACAACTTCCGCTTTCGGAGTTTCCATCCAAAATAAAAGCCTATTCTCCGTCTCACTTCACCTACTTACACTACGCTCTTTTTGTGAAGAACGTGTAGATACTTTTGAGTGTAGCAAAAAGTAGACAAGCTTTGTGACATCACGTCTTTAACGGTTTCATCTGGTCATAGTTAAAAAACCTCCACATTTACTTTCAATTCCTACCCTATCGGAGATAAATGAATCATGTTGACCTGCAGTCGCGGGTCTTTCTGTCCTCATATAATCAAATCATTGCATTATAAATTATGCATTTAAAAGTTAGTAATGGCCAAAAACGGATCTTTATAAAAGTCCACATTGTTATTGCAGATGAAATTTAACATGGCATTAAATAAATATTTTAATCATTTTTAGTAGGTTCAACTTTACTTAGTCTCTCAAACCTCTCACCGGCACATATTCACCATGTTTTGTGGTTTTGTGTTTTGTACACTTACTCACTATTCTCGGTGGATTTTCAAAGTATGCTTTCAAAGTATACTTTACTTGGAGGAGAGTTCCTCAAAGAGTTACCGTACCGTACCGTACCCCTCAGTGGAAACGAGGCATTTGAAAATCCACCGAGAATAGTGGACCATCCAGACCATTTAAGGCTTTTTTTATGTTATTCTATGACTCTCTTTGTTTATCAGCTAACAAGAAAGCCGCTAAATCTGCTCTGTTAATCAAATAAATTATGGTTTTATTATAAGTTATACCTACTGATTTCCTGAAGATGACACATTTTAATAATTTTTTTCACCATGTTATTTATTTCAATTTATTTTTATTCATTTATTGTATGTTTAGTTTAGGCTATGTGCCAGTGACTGTTATGTAATCAGGCAGATTGTATTTTCTGAGGCATTATCAGAGCAGCAACCTCCCCGACCCCGTCTCTCTCTTGAAACCCTGTTTGAAATCAACACGAAGGTGAATTAAACTGCAATTCGTCGAGTAGCCGCTTGAGGCTGACTGCAAAATCGAGTCAAAAACATATTCACAGCCAGCATGGTGGCAAATAGTTGTTTTGGTCTATGTCGCTAATTTTGCCCTTCATGGCGACTGTGAGGGGGTGAATTTTTACAACCAATCCGTTTAAATTATCTTTAAGCCTTAAAGTTCTGCATTATTAAGGCTGTGGCCACTTGAGTGACAGCTGGTTTGCCGCTGCTTTCACTGCTAGTCGTTTGTCTCATATTTGTCTGCTGTCTGTTAGAGTCACCCTCAGCTGTGTTTGTGCTTTTTCCGGGATTAATTCAAACAATTTAATACATTTATTATACCTTCGCCCGTGCATGCCTTTGGATTCCGTCGTGTTGAGTATAGACCATTTCACAAGATGTAAACAACACTGGTCCAGAAGCACTTCCTGTTTCAGTTTTTTAACACTACATAAAAGCTGGGATAAAATACAACCAACAGAACATTTAAAACTGAATCAAAAAGTTAAACAAACATCTTTAAGATGTTTTCTTTACATGTGAAATAAAGAAAACAGTTACAAACTGAAACAGGAAGTGTTTCTGGACCAGTGTTGTTTACATCTTGTGAAATGGTCTATAGAGGACGACCAGCACTGTATTGTTTCCCTCACATGCACGAATGTCTGATAATTTCAGTGCTTTCTCTCCATCCATGCAATGCACACCCTTGAATGAGCGCGGATTTCTAGTGCATTTACTTGAACTTCTGAGGTTATATCTTTGGTTGGACCCATCTGAGAAACTGAGAGGCGGCCAAAATCAGATTCAGAGTCTACGAACTTGACGTGAGATGCCGACTGACATGTGCTTGAATCACTGTCCCATGCACAAGCTTAGAGCAATATTGCAAGTTACTGTCTGCATGATAATACATTTTTAACTAGCAGAATAATAATGCATCACAATACACAGCTGCTTGTATGTTGTAAGAAATGTCAATGTGTGATCTGTGTTATGTACTTGTATACATGCTCTTAAGTAATTGCCCCTTGTGAGATTAATAAAGTTGATAAAGTAAAGTAAATAGTCTCACTTTTAGTTACGTCTTAACTATTATAATATTTCGAAGGGCAAAAACATGAACTTTAACCATTGGCTTTACTTTTTCAATCAGCTGTCAATTCAGCACGAGGGCAGTAGCATAGCATTAGCACCTCAGCTCCACCCACGTCCCGCCTCTATGCCCATTTTGATTTATGCGGTAGTGACGAGAGGTGACGCACTGCCAAGACGGCGACGACCGGCCCCGTCCACTTTAGGCTTCAAAAACGTTCTTCAGAAACCTACGGGTGACGTACACGGATACTACGTCCATATTTTTTTTTTTTAGTCTATGGGCATTATGTGCCTTTCACACAGGATGTGGAATGCGACTGCGCTATGAAACCCATTCATTTCAATGGCTTGCGCCGTGCGAAGACGTTTTGTTGCTGCGTAGACAACAGTTGAAAAGAATTAAAGGACAACTCCGGCGCAAAATGAACCTTTGGTCTAATTACACATTGTTACCAAGTCAACCGTTATCTGAGATTTGTTTTCATGATTGCCGAATGTAAATAGTTTTATCTATAAATACAGTTTTGCCTATAATGCTAGTATAACGCTAGTATATAGAGCATAGAGTAATGACAAATAAAAATCTCTTGTTATTACCACTAACAAGGCTCAAAATAGCCCCACAGTAACACGGTAGCATAATATGGGTCCCTACATTCAAACCGATGCATTGAGAACTTTGTCAGTGTCCATGCAGTTTAATAAGAAGATATTTTATCCACACAGTCAACTTCGCGAATACAGGAAGAAGCCATCTTTGAAATATAGTCTCTACCAGTCGATCTACGATCGCCAATCCAAGTGTTGTGCAGTGAATTGTGCCTACAGTTTTGCAAAGTGTGTGTTACAAAATTACAAACTGAGTGCAAAGCAGTTTTTTGTGCTTTTAGTTTTGCAAACTCAGTGAGTGGTTTTGCTATATTAATAGTTTTAGAAATTGTGCTACAAGAATCACGATTAGCGCTTAAGCATTCAGAAAATACTGTAATAAGAGCTTGTGTAGATTAATGATGTCTAAAACATCCAAGTGTTCAAACAAACTCTATTAAACATCCAGTTTTCCCTCAGAGAAGCTGTCTGATTGTTTCAGCATCGCGGAGACCATGGAGAACAGCCCAACAGGTGAGATGGAAGAGACAAACATGTCTCATATACATGTATTAATAATACAGTTAGTGCTTTGTGCAGGGCTTGACATTAACACTCGCCAAATGCAGGTGTATATTTCATCAGTGGCGTGTAACTCCTACTGTAACTAGCTTCGAGGGATGAATTACATTTTTTAATTGTAGTCTTTTAAAAAGGCATCTGAAATAATAAACTCAGTGCAATGTAACGTTAGTGTTAGCAATTTTTCGACTATCTGAACAAACGAACAACAAAATGTCCGGTTCGGTTCCACAGCAGGAGGGTCAGTTCTTCAGTTTAAATGTGTTTGCATTACAGAAAGTGCATTTCAGAAATGTTCGTAGAAAAAATACACCTCTATATTTTCTGTGAAAAAAGGAAATGATACAGATGTATCAGCGTCATTTTAATTGAAAAACATCAACATGTATAATTTACTGAAGGTGCTATTTTTATTGTGTGCATTGTATGATAAATAAGTGACTGCAGTCTAATGTGTCTAGCTTAAAATAGTTTTTCGGTAACACCTTATTTGAAGGGGTGTGCATAAGGCTGTCATGACACTGTCATAAACATGACATAACACCTGTCATGAACATGAAGGAGTCTTTATGAATGTTTATGACTGTTGTCATTAAGTGTCATTCGGTAAATTATGACACTTTTAATGCAAAGTTGACATTGTTTAAAATGTCTTTGTTATGACAACTTGACATTAACAAAGACAAAAATGTCTTGATTATGACAACTTGACATTAACAAAGACAGAAATGTCTTTGTCGTGACAACTTGACATTAACCAAGAAATCATAACTAGTCCAACGTGTTCCACTTTACTTGAGGTAAGGGGAAATATTAATGACACTGTTGTTAAAGCATTTGACAGTCTAATGACCCTTAATGACATCTTTATAACTAGTAAAATGTGTTCCACTTTACTTGAGGACGAGTCAAATATTCATGTCACAGTTATAATGATGTCATGACAACCAAAGTTAAAACCAACCATAACATATGACAGGGTAATGTAATGTTAACACATTACAGGTTAACAGGTTATGATTTCTTGGTTAATGTCAAGTTGTCATAAACAAGACATTTTTGTCTTGGTTAATGTCAATATGTCATAACAAAGGCATTTTTGCCTTGGTCAATGTCAAGTTGTCATAACAAAGACATTTTAAACAATGTCAACTTTGCATTTAAAGTGTCATAATTTACCGAATGACACTTAATGACAACAGTCATACACATTCATAAAGACTCCTTCATGTTCATGACAGGTGTTATGTCATGTTTATGACTGTGTCATGTCAGTCTTATGCGCACCCCTTCAAATAAAGTGTTACCAGTTTTTCTTTTCGTCATTGCAGTACTAGACTTTTTCTTTTTTATCCACTTCACATCAGGGAAACATGCTGTTCCTCGTTATTTAAAGTGAAGAAGTATTTTATGTGAATAATCTTTGTAGTGTTCTTGTATTTTTCAATCTTGCACTGGTCCCTCGTGAGCTCATGGCTTAGGCCTAGTGTTTGACTTTTGGCCAAGTCCAGGAAAATGAATTTTCTTTAATGAATGAATCAGATAAAAGCATGTTTATATTTATGGAATATGTTTGTCTTTCATCTGTGGTCATTTGGTTTACAATCTTTTTTCTTTTTTTTTAGGAAAGCCTACAAAACGTAGCAAGGGGAAAGCAGTCCGTGCTATCTTTCGGAATGGATGGACGACTGTAAAGTCCACTTTCATTCGCGAACCGAACAGACTGGTGTGTCTTAAACCACAGCCAGATCTAGACGATCCCGATCTAAAGCATGTGTCCAGTCCTGTGAGGAACATGCCAACGCCGGACGCATATCCTGAGCTGGTGTGTTTGCCAGGCCAGGTGTGTGAGGATCTGGAGTCCCCGTGTGTGTCAGGTTTCTCCAGGATTGAGGAAATGCTGAACACAGATCCTACTGATTCTGAGCTGTCATCTTCAAATCCCTCCAGTTTTGATCTGAATGAAAGTGAGTCATTATTACTTTGTTCATGTTATTTCTGCCATCTGTTATTTTCTCTGAAACTATTCTTTTTTATTATTATTAATTTCAGTTATAATTCTTATCTTGCAGTAATAATTTGACATTGCTTCAGTTAAAAATCTGAAAATGATGTTTGTTATACTATTTTCATCTTTAATTGTCTTGATTAGTACGTGCAGCTGTAATCATCATTGAGATGTTTATATGTTACATATTTTGGGAACACTTTACAATAAGGTTCATTCGTTCACATTAGTTAATTACCTTAGTTAACATGAACTATGAACAATACTTCTACTGCAGTTATTAATCTTTGTTATTATTAATTTCAACATCTACTAATACGTTATTAAAATCAAAGTTTGTATTTGTACACATTAGTTAGTTAATGGATTTGTATTAACTAACATTAACGTCACCTCACGTCTCTATCTGCATCAGCGGGCTAGTTTCGCTGCTGTGGAGGGAGCCGTGGAGCATGGATATGTGTCGATGCCGCCAGTGGACGAGACGTTGGAAACTTCTCGCCTCTGATTGGTCCATCTGGTCTGTCATGGTCTGATGATCACAGACAGACCCAGAGGATCTCAGGTCCTGGTTATGAGCTCCCACATACTGTGGTCGCTGGGTTACAGGCCTCACTAGGCCTTCCTGGTTATGAGCTCCCACACATTGTGGTCGCCTGGTTACAGGCCTCACCAGGCCTTCCTGGTTATGAGCTCCCACATACTGTGGTCGCCAGGTTACAGGTCTCACCAGGCCTTTCTGGTTATGAGCTCCCTCACATTGTGGACTTCATTGGCCTTCCTGGTTGTGAGTTGTCACATGTCAGGTTGCAGGCTTTACCAGGCCTTCCTGACTGTGAAACCCCCACTTATCATGGTCGCTAAGGTGTAGTTGTGAGTCTTCACATGTCAGGTTGCAGGCCTCAGCGGCCTTCCTGAATGTGAGCTCCCCACGCATTGGGACTATCGGGTGTCAGGCCTCGTCAGGTCTTCCTGATTATGGGTTCCCACATGTTGTGGCTGCCAGGTTACAGGCCTCACCAGGCCTTCCTGAATTCAGAGTGAAGTACACAAACCCATACTTCACCTATTATTGTGGTAAGTCACACAACGTGATGTCTTGTGCACTTTTTAAAATCCATTTCTTATGGTGAGGGTCACGCGCGGTATGCTTCGGTCCCTTCTTATGTGGCTCAGACCCCGGTCTTTCCTCGGGTCCCACTTTAAGAGTTCTTAAGAGCTAACTTCTGAAAGTAGCTCCCACTTGGAAGTAGCTCCCACCCCGATGTGGTCGCCAGGTTACAGACCTTACCAGGCCTTCTGGTCATGAGCTCCCACACACTGTGGTCGCCAGGTTACAGGCCTCACTAGGCCTTCCTGGTTATGAGCTCCCACATACTGTGGTCGCCAGATTACGAGCTCCCACATACTGTGGTCGCCAGGTTACAGGCCTTATCAGGCCTTCCTGGTCATGAGCTCCCACACACTGTGGTTGCCAGGTTACAGGCCTCAACAGGCCTTCCTGAATTCAGAGTGAAGTACACGAACCCATACTTCACCTGTTATTGTGGTAAGTCACACGACAAGATGTCGTGTGCTTTCTAAAATCCATTTCTTATGGTAAGGGTCACGCACGGTACGCTTCGGGCTTTCTTATGTGGTTCAGACTCCGGTTCTTTACTTTGGGTCCCACTCTAGATGTGTCCTTGTCGCAATACATTACGACAGGCACTTCCCTTGTTCAAGCTATCTCCCACAACTGGTGGTTTAAGGTCTCATTAGACCTTTTTTGAAGGTAGCCCCACATTGTGGGTCTGTCAGGTTACTAGCCTCTGGCTTTCCTGAAGGATGAGCTTCCACATGCTGTAGTCATTGGGTTTCAGGCCCCACAATGTACAGCCTTCCTGACATGAGCCCTCATGTTTCGGAGCTCCCCACACAGGGGGTCATCAGGTCTTAGGTCTTATTGACCTTCCTGATTTTGATCCCTCTCTTACTTCCTCAGTGCTCAACAGCGAGCACTGGGTGGAAACTCATGGATTGAGTGAATGAGTCCCGTTGTTTTGAGATTGAGTCACACACCCTAAGAAGGGACCCCTTCTATTTGGAAGTTGTGGTCCTAAAGCCTTTGAGCTGGCCCAGATTTACCCATGTTATTACGTTCTGGTTTTTCTTGGTTCATTAGCTTGGGCTATGACCGGTAGGGAGTGCTGTCACTGACAGCCCGATGTGACGTAGGGTGAGTGGTCTCAGTGTTCCTTGGAATCACTGGTTCTGACAGTTGTCACTGCCTTTTCGGCATGCACTCCCCTCAGCATGGCGGCGTGGGTATTGCATTCCCCATTGCGTCATTCGACGTATTGTTGAGTTCCCTTTGAAAGGGAACGCCTCAGGTTACGACTGTAACCTATGTTCCCTGAGAACAGGGAACGAGACAATACGTCTCGTTGCCATGCCTCGGGGCCTGCCTGCAACAGTCCCTTCAGACGATAGGATGTTGTCACGGTTTCAAGGCGCCCTTCTTATACATCTAGATTTGATATTTGATTTCAGACACCTGTCACGCCTGAGGCGTTCCCCATTGCGTCATTCGACGTATTGTCTCGTTCCCTGCTCTTAGGGAACATAGGTTACAGTCGTAACCTGAGAGTCTTTAAAGCCTTGAAAAAGTCTTGAATTTTATCATCTCAAATTAAGGCCTTAAAAGCCTTGAATTTAGTATACAAAGTCTTGGATTTCGTTACAAAGGTCATATATATATATATATATATATATATATATATATATTTGCCTTTCCTAGGATTAAGTTCATTCATACCGTAACAAAATTAACTGTTACTAATGTAGGCTAATTCAAAATGCATGCAGCGTTGAGTGCCCCTCGCGCTCCACGTCATAGCAGAAAAAGCGATCGTGTGCGCACCCGTTACTATGGTTACTAGGCAAGTGAGGTACAGAACAAGATAGTACCTAGCCTAGTTTAATCCGCTTTGGCCACAAATGACAGAATTTAAACCCCAAATAAGAGCTTTCTGTTAAAAGAACATATTTTCTACCCGGTCTTTCAATAGACCTTATTCAGAGCAGTGCCATGACAGGTATGAAAGTGAGGCTGTGAGGGATAGACTTACCGTGTTTCCAGTGGCATCCGCTGTAAAAAGCTGAATAAAGCTCCTAGATTACTTACAATTTTCCACAGCTTATATTGTCGGGAGTTTTTTGTCAACTGAAATTTCTTGGAAAGATATTTTTCCAGTGTTTCATGAGCAGAACAATCCGAAAACACATTAAATAACAGTACAGCCCATTGAAGAGATGCATGTCTATCCCTCACAGCTTCGCTTTCATTCTCATTAAAAATCAAAGATGGCGCTGCCGTGAATAAGGTGTATAGTATCTGGCAACCATGCGCGCGCTCTCTCTACACTGCTGAAGAAGCGTGGATTATCCGAAAACACAGACAAGCTGGAGTTCAGCGATCTTTAAAGGGGTCATGAACTGGCTTTTTAAATGTTTTTATTTTGTTGTCTGAGGTCAACTTATGACGTTTGCTTGGTTTTTACATTCAAAAACATAAAAATAAATAAGTAATGGGCTATTTTCTTCCCTAGTTTTCAGCCTACTTGAAAAATGCTCGGATTTTATGGGCGTATCGCATTGAAGACTAGGAAGTAAACGCCCACTGCTGTGAGTGGATAACAGTTTTGCATATTATAATGAGCTTCAACTCTGTCGTCGGTTTCGGTCGGTGCACGTGGGGGAATTTGTTTTGAAAACCACTGTTGTAAAATGGCAACCGGAATGATTCGCCCATACATGTTCGAGCCAGAGTCCAATCCCGAATCGCAGGACAATGAACCAACAGCACCTCGAATACAACGGATACTTGTAGACACATACACATAATTATTAGATATCAAACGATCTGTAACAATGTAATGCTAGCCGAGTAGATTATTATTTCTAAAATAAAAATATTACTCACATAAGTGTGTTGCACCACTCCTGTTGGATCCAATATACTGTAGAAGGTACAGCGCCTTTTTTAATCTTAATCGGTCTGCAAATCCAGCCTCGAACTGTGTCTTGTTCACAAAACAATCCTCTGTGAAATGAAGCGAACATACGGATAATGTTTTACACTCATCTGCTGGAACGTCATTAAAAACAAATTTTAACCAGGCATTCCTAATATTGGAATCCAGAGGAAGCTTATGCAGCAACTGTCTTCTTCCACAGCCAGGCACGGCAAAACATTTTGTCAACAGAATGTTTATTGCTGGTAGCTCGCTCCGGTTTATCATCACAAGGTATGCTTTTGTTTACCTAAACCGTCCGTGTCTGAAGTAGGCGTTGATGAGCGGGTGGGGTTTTAGCGCCTTTGACGTCATACTTCCGCACTTTCAAAATCGAGACGTTTGTTGAGGCTGGTGTCAATAAAAGTTTTATTGGACTAACAAGGTCGTTTTCAGTTCTGAAACTTACAGGATATTCTTATAATATGATGACATCTTAGATGTTTCAAAAGGAAAATTTGATTTCTCAGTTCATCACCCCTTTAAGATTTTCTACTTCAATTAAAGTGTCATTCAGTCGGTCTGTGTTCTGTAACGAGCCGCTTGCGCTGTTTGTGTGACTAAATCTGCGATTAAAATGCAGGCTAATATCCAGCAGTGTTCATACGAGCAAGAATGCAAAGTTTCCGAATATCCACATGATTTCAAATGTCACATTGATTTTATATAACGGTAAAAAGAAAGATAAATGGTAACATTAAATGTACTACATTTAAAACAGCATTGTCAGGCTTGCTCTTTAAAGGGTAACTAAACCCCTGGTCAGAGCCTGACTCCACCCACTGGCAATATTTGAAAATGCTGAAAAAGTGGGCTGACCCCAGCGGAGATAGAGGGGACGAAATAGATGCTAAAACACTCTATTCTGATCGTTCTCTTACGAGAGGTTCTCTCGTATTGCGTAAGCTAGCTTACACTACAGGAAAGATTAATCTTTTCTGAGAAGTTGAAGCCAAAAAATTATCCTTTAATTTTGTATCCATTGTCAACGCAGTTCACTGCAGCAGACCATGAGTGGGCTAGCTAGCAGCTCATTGGTTCGCTCAGGGAGAACTGCTACAGCCTATGAGGGAACTCGGTTGAACTCGTGGCCAATGGGAAGCAGACACGCTCTTATTGTGTCAGAGCCCGCCAAACGGCGTGGCCCGGGTCTATAAATAGGCGAGTTTCCCTCTGTTTTCCGATTTTCATCTCTTCAGCGAGGCTATACACACCTGCTGATCTCCGAAAGGAAGCCGCGTCACCGTCGAGAAGGCATCTCTTAGCGAGCGTGGACAGAGTCTGAGGAGCCGGCCGTCTTCGCCACCTTCAGCCATCCTGCGAGCTAACGCCATACGCGCGACGTATCCTTACATTTATATTTTGCTTTGCTCTCCCGCGCACATGCGTCAGCGGCGACATGAGAAATAAGTGTGTTTTCAGCCCGCCGAGGCCGGTTAGCACCCATCTCTCTAACGTTTCTCTTCCTCGTTTTCAGCGGCCGAAAATGTCTATATTGCAGCAACGAGCCTGTTATAACATGAACGCCTGCAATAACGCTGACAGATTAAGATTGACGCCAATTCTGTTCAAGTGTAATAGGTGCCCACACCCCTGTGCTCACCCATTTTAAAACACAGCATCCCCATGTGTAACAGAGCCCACTCTCTTAGCTGGCTATGCCGCTAGAGCAGGGATGGGCAACTTCGGTCCTGGAGGGCCACTGTCCTACAGATTTTAGCTTCAACCCTAATCAAACACACCTGAACAAGCTAATCAAGGTCATCAGGATTACTAGAAAGTTACAGGCAGGTGATTTTTTTTCAGGGTTGGAGCTAAACTCTGTAGGACTGTGGCCCTCCAGGACCGAAGTTGCCCATCCCTGCGCTAGAGTGTTATCTGTAACAGATGTGCCTACGACCGTGCTCACATCTTCTTTCTGCCCGCTCTATTACACGGCCGAGTCACGCGCATCCCAGCCTCTTCAGTCTCGTGCCCGTTTGCAGCGCTCACGTTTCTACATGCACGCAGCCCCGCACGCGTCACAAGTGCAGCCTTTCAGGCTATATATAGTCTCTGCCGCATACAGCGCTCTAACACGCACAGCGTTTCTAACACGCAGTTGCGCCGCGCTTCACTTGTGCAGCCTGTATCAGGCTAAAATGCAATCAGGCATAAGTGCATAATGTCTGGCTTACGCCAAACATGCTATAAGTGTAGTATATGTGCCCACAGTTCAGTGTTCACTCCTACACACAAACAACACACCTGTGCCCGCGACCACGCTCGCTCATCACACCGTGATTCGCTCCCCATTCGACGTGCATCGGGACTAAACAGCCATTGGCTGTCCGCGAAGCCGTCACACACAAGCACTGTAAGCGCTAACACACTTGTTCAGCCCGCTATGTGTATACACATGTGTATGTATACACACGCTTTTGTGTAGAATATGATGCAGACAATCCTGTGTTTCGCCCATACACAAAAGCACCACACTCCCCGTGCCTCTGTCAGAGCCCACTCTTATGAAGCGGACACTGTTCGCGGTATTGTCCGAACGGACAAGTACGTGTCTGACCCCGGAGCAATGCTCGAAAGCGGTGCAGGGCCAGGCATACTGCCCGCAGCTTGAGGCAATTGATATGCATTAGGCGTTGGGAACCTGTCCAGGAACCCGCGGCTGCATGTCCATTGCACATGGCTCACCAACCCGTGGCCGAGGCATCTGTGGAGACAACAACATGCCTGGAAACTCGTAGAAGAGGGACCCCGGCCCGAGGAAGCTGAGGTCCGACCACGGAAGGAGGGTCTGACGGCAGGTCGGAGTACCTGGAACTCTGAGCGTACCGCGATGCCATGCCCACCTCGGGACTCGATCGCGAAGCCACAGCTGAAGCGGTCTCATATAAAGCAGTCCGAGCGGCGTTGCTGCGGCTGCGGATGCCATATGCACAGAAAGTGTTTCAGTGGAACCGCACTCTTGCCTTCGAGCTGTCGAAGACAAGTCAGCAGTGAGTGAGCGTGCTCGTTCGTGAGCCGAGTGGACATGGCGACCGAGTCTATCTCTATACCGAGAAAAGAGATCCTCTGCACGGGGCAAAGTTTGCTCTTCTCTCGATTGACCCGAAGGCCCAGGCGGGATAGGTGCTGGAGCACAAGATCTCTGTGTTCGCAGACATGCTCTTGAGAGTGTGCTAGAATTATAGCCTGGTTCAACCAGACTGATTTGATTTGCACATAGAGTCTGGCCCCACTCCATTGAGAAACGTTTCCTTCCTTGTAAGCGGGTTCACTGTTAAAGTTCAAAACTATTGGATCTGCCCAGAGTCACTCAGGATCTGCCATAGCCAATCGCTAACGTGTGGTCGTGAGTGACGTATATCATGCGCCGAAACGGCTGGAAACAGCAAGTCCGAATATCAGAGGATTATGTTTACAATAGGATTTCAGTCAACGAGACCTGCAGGTTTTGTTAATCTAGGAACAACTATTAATTCGAAATGTATATTTGACACGAAGGACAGCGATGTATTCATTCAACGGTCGTATTCATTCAGCCGTGTCTAATCATTACAAATATGCAGACACCGCTGCGGTCATTTCTGAATCTGCCGCAAATGCTGTAACAGTTACACTGAATGATATGTAATATGTGTAATAAATAACAACTTTTCATATAACGTCTTATTGTTTCTTAATTAGCTTAATTATGGTCTTCAAAGTATGTGTTTGTACCATAGACTGTGGTTTGTAAATTTGTATATGCCTTTTTTTTATTAAAACAAATTAACCATCTAAAACTGAAAATATGGTCTTCAAAGTATGGGTTTTCACATTTTTATTTATGACAATTATTTAAAAAAAATTACAACCAATTTGTATGATTTACAACATGTAAAACTGACACACCAACCTCCTGCGCGAGTAGACAAAGGGGCTCAAAGTGTTCTATTCATCACAAGAATCCGTAAATTTACTGTTGGGAATATGAGCTGACATGACTCCTGAGTGCATATTCAACAATAGTTTAGCAGCCAGGACTCAGGGCTTCCGAACACCAGGCTACAGCGTCCGTTCAAAATGTCACGGTCATCGTGCACACCGAGCGCTGCCCAGCACGAACTTCCAACCTTTCTGCCTCCTTCACTTGATCCTCCGTTAGTGCAACAAGAGGTGAGACGATAACAATCCGGCTTTAAATTCTGTATATTCGGCAGTTTCTTTTCCAACAACGGACCGAATAGCATTTCTCACGTCTTTCTCCGCTGCCAAACTCAAACTGACGCGCGCTACATCAACGTCATCGTTCTCAGCCACTCCCTCTATTCGCTGATTGGTCCTACAAAAAATTGATTTCTGGAAACCTAAGGCTATGGAGCGATCCAGACGTAGTACTGAAGGAAAATGAAATTGAGCGGAAGTGCGTAGGAGGGCGCAGCCAGGCTACTAGAATTAGCCAATCGTCAGAGATAATTCAGGACGCGAACCCCATGTTCGCGCAGGGGAACAAGGGCTGCCTCGACGACCTTCGTAAAGACGTTTGAAGACAGAGCTAGCCCGAATGGGAGAACCGTGTACTGATATGCCTGCCCCTTGAATGCAAACCGAAAGAAACGGTCTGAAGATAAACAGAATATTTCAGTGTCTCATAGTTTGTGACCAGCTCAAAGCCATACTGCCCAATCAGGATGAGAGTTCAATGAAAATGACCCTTCTTTGGTTTTTAGGCCTATACTGGTTTATGTGTCATGATCACTTGTTTGACTTTTTTTGGGCATTAATATTTAAACAGAAATAAAAATCAAACTAGAGATGGATTGAAATCATATATACTGAATCACTGAAACTGAAATTAAAGTTTTGAAATCAAAATTCAAATCTGTCTATTAGTCAATTCAAATGTATTTAAAGGTGCATTATGCAACATTTCATGTTAAAAATAGCCGTTTTTAACCCATACATGCTTCAACAATTGCCTGATCACTGCAATTTCTCTGATCACTGCGATCACCTCTTTAATCCTGTACAGTAAAATAAATAAGAGGGATTCGGGCTCGAAATTTGAGACTGGGCGTGACGTCATGCGCGTTCACGCTCACCTGGCTATGTCTGGCAGGTTTGTGTATTCGCGCCATTCTCCGTATCAGCGAAGACTCAGAGACTTGTGCAATGCACCTTTAAGTGCAGTTGTATATAAACATTTAAATTGCAGTTTGTCATGGCAATTTTATATAAACATTTTATTGTTATAATTAATGTTTATAGCCAACTCTCATTCATTGTTAAAATATAAACATTTAACACATTGGTGGCTTACATGAAAATACATCAGGTTAAAGGGATGTTCACTTTGAAATTAATTTTTGGTATGTTTTAGCTTACCTCAAGGGCATCCAAGATGTAGGTGTCTTTGTTTTCGCAGTAGTTTCCATTTTCAATATTTTTAGGTCAAACCATTCTGGTCTGTCAGTTATATAATGCAGGTCTATGGTCTATAAGTAAAAATATAAATAATATAAAATATAAAGAAGAATATGTAATATAGCTAATATATTTATCAAAACAGTCCTCTAGAATTATTTGTAATTCTTTATAAATGAATTCATAATTTTTTTACTAGTATTTTTTACTATCGATTTGATGGTCATTGAATGGCTTTTCTGAGGTAAATGTGACTTTCTGTTTCATAATGTTTACAAGCTGTTTAGTTGTTGTCTTTCTGCGGTTGAAACACTGACTGAGTGATCACATGAGACATGATTAAAGTTGCACTGTATCTTTCAACCCTCCTTCATTCATAATTATATTTGATGTGCTGTTAACTAGTATAATAAAGAGGAAGAGATGATCGGTTAACGAGACGCTTAAACTGAAGCAGCGATCTGTCACGCCACATTTAAGAGCACCAAAACCACATTCATTGTTTGAATTTCATGATAAATCTGACAGAATTTGAAAGATCAGACTTTGTTTTATATCACAAGTAACATAGCACCAGGCGTACTGTGATAATTGGATGGGAGACGGGCAACAAATAATGTTTGTTGAAATTTTGTTCAAGGATCAACTGAAAACAGCAGCGTTCTCACAGCGGACATGTTTAAAATTCATTTTCATCTAAATATTTTAGGTTGCCTAAATGTCAGTGCATCTCTACAATCTACACATTTAAAGTACATGAAAGGGCTTTCTATCGAAGTTGTATGTTATCAGTTGTCCTCCAACTGCTAGTATATTCTAATCCACTATATAACTCGATATCTCTGTGTTTACAGTGTTAATAATCCTGAACATTCATTTATTCTTAAAAAAACAGTTACACAATAAAATGGACACGAGTTACTGTATATTACAAAGATAAATAAACTTTGATCTGAATCAGGCTGGAATACTGAATGCATAAGTTCAGTCTGAGGTCTGCAGATCTGAGGTCAGTGTTGATCTGAGCCGGTGATGCTGATGTTAAATCATGAGGTGAGTCTGAAATCGACCAATGAGGCTGCTGGATTCAGTGCACATGACCTATCTGATTTGCCTCGGTCTGTCTTTGTCCCCTGGCATATGTGGCACAGCTCGGAGCAGCAGAAACTGGAGTAATACTGGCTGGAGCACAGTCGCGCGTACACTATCAGCTTACAGTTCGCCAACTCAGGCTGATCCACACAGTCCGCGGCAAGCCCTGACCTCCTACAGAGAGAAAGTGAGACACACAATTGAACAAATGCTCTCACAAGTATAGGTGATCATGTGTATGGCAAGCCTTTAACTTTTATTCATTTCCAGGATATGAATTCTTGATATCAACAATTGTATTTTCACTAGTGAAATGTCACCATAGACTGACATTCAAAACCAATTGTTGATATCAAGAATAGATTTCTTACTAGTTGAAATTCCAATTTCACAAATCAGAAAATACAATTATTACTAGTAAAAACCTTTATTTTTGATATCAAGAATTCGATTCAAATGAATGTCTCTCTTGATATCCACAAATTAGAATTGCTACTAGTAACAATGTTTTCATTTTTGATATAAATCATTACATTTTTTACAAGTGACGAATGTTCATTTACTGATATCATGAATGTGATTGTTAATGGTAAGAAAGCCAGTTTAGATATCTGAAATAATATTGATATCAGAAATACATTTTCAGAATATATCAAAATGACAATTTTTACTAGTACCAATTGAATTGTTAATATCCAGAATAGAACATTTCAGCTAGTGAAAATTTAATTATTGATATCAGGAATTTGCATTTTTACTAGCCACAAATGTAATTATTGATATCAAAAATGATATTTCTACTAGTAAAAAATCAATTCTTGATATCAACAATTTATTTTGAATGGCAGCCTATGGTGAAATTTCAGTAGTGAAATACAATTACAGATATCAGCAATTAAATTGTTGATATCGAGAATTCATATCCCGGAAATGAATAAAAGCTAAATTACGGCTTGCCATTACAGTGTGCGCATAGCAACTGTTTATTATAGCTACTCTTCAAATGTGAAAACTTGCAGAGCCGCTTTCTTTAGCCGTGTTTCCATTGCCCTTCAAATTGTGAAATACGCCCAGATGGAAACGGTTACACAAACACGCATAAAGTGGTTTTTCAGGCAATTCGAAAAGGAATATTTTCGGGAAACTGCAAATGGAAACAGTTTTTGGGCATTTGCAGTCACCTGACGTACCTAAGGCCCCGTCCACACTACTGCGTTTTCGTTTAAAAATGGAGACCTTTTGCAACGTTTGCACCTCCCGTCCAGACTAAAACGGGAAAAAGCGAAGACCTGAAGACGGAGAAGTTTGGAAATGCTGCAGCTCCGAGTTTGCGTTTTGAATCTCCGAGAGGGACGTTTCAGTGTAGACGAACAAAACGGAAGAGTTCAGAAACGCTGACAGAAGCTGACGCTCGGCTCTATGATTGGGTGTCATCAGTCATGACGTCTCCTTCCCTGATTCGCCAACCATTGTTTACACCGGCACGCACATGCCCAGTGTTAGTAAACGTTCACGTGATGCGGGTTTTCAGTCGTTTCAGATGTGGACAGAGATCATTTTTAATACGCAGATAGATGGGCAGAGATCGTATAAGTTTTAATTCTCCGTTTTTAAACGAAAACGCGGTAGTGTGGACGGGGCCTAAAAGTAAAAGGATATTGAAAGACAACCTTTTATTGCCAACCCCTCGGAGTTAGAGTATGCCAATTGTGAGTTCCCAGACCTAACATCTTGATGTAGGTCTGGAAATCCCGTCTGATTTCGCAGTAGATTTTTTATTGACATTTAGATAATATCATAAAAGTATTGCGCAAATCTGTAATGGAAACGCAGCTTTTGTGATCTCGCGTTCTCCTCACTTCACAGACCTTGTTGAGGTGATTTGGCCAGTCGTACTTCAGCCGCTGCACTGGCGGAGTACGTCCCAGGAGTAAGCATTGCCAGGTGTACGTCCCCTGCATCCACTGACTGGACATTATTTTAGTATGAGCGTCCGATTTGCCGACACATGCACACGAAGCCCGTCGGGTCGGCACACTGGCACACCGTTCCTGTCCAGAGAGATGAGGCGCTGTCATCTTAGATGTACAATATGCTTCACTAACACTGATATACAAAGCGTGTTCTCTGAACTGACCGTGACCAGCCAACCTTCACGTTTTCTCCTGTTACTCCACAGGGCAGCTGAGCAGTGCGAGCCCTGCGGCACGTGCGACGTACTGTGGGGGCTTTGGTGATCCTGAGGTCCCCTAAAGAAACAAACACAACGTTACAAGCATAGAGAGAAACTGTGAGTATGTTGATGTGCTGCATCAATAATCAAAAATAGTACCAAATAGGGCTGTCACTTTACGCTCTGAAATCGATTGCACAATCCATCGGACCAACCAACACAAGTTTCGAAAACAGCTTTTTTTTTCACCAAATGTGTTAGGTGGACAGATCAATACAGCACACAGAACATGTCGGATGCTGGAAAATAACAATGTCTTTTCTGTTCACCAAATGCTTTTAATATTCGACTATTACCTTCAGTGCAAGTAAACAAGCGTGCTGTTACTTGTTGTGATGACGTGTGTGTTCAAGTAGAGAGCAGATTCTGCGATACGCTGTATTGCATATGCATGAGGATCACGAGTTGCGTATTTGCACTAAATCCGCGCAGATTTGTCTTACGCACACTTCCCAGCACAGTGAGTAAACATAGAAACACCAGATTCGGCTCGTGATTGGACAGCGCTTTCCCGCAAAAGTTCATTTTTACCCACATTTGGCGAGTCGGATGTTAATCTCAATCCCTGCAACATGACATCATGACTTTTGCGTAAACATACACGCCAATTTCGACTCAAGTGCCGTGTTATCTCCACGCATTTTGAGGTATCGCGTGTATATATCTATATCTACGCCATTAATGTCCGCGTCATCCCGCGTGTCTGTACACGCCGTCAAATGTCACAGAGCAAAACAAAGCAAAATCTACAATCTACATCTGGGGAGCTATGTTTTTCTTTCCTAGGATGGTAAGGGAACAGTCATAAATGCTATTAACCCCAGTGACGGTTATGTTTAGGGACAGAGTTGAGGTAAGTCATATATTTATATATACAGTAATAACGTTAAGTCAACGGCGTTCATAAACACGCTGAAATGCGCTTATGCATGTTCATCAGCACGCCAAAAAATGGAAATACGAATTGGCGTGTCATTCAGCACAGCTACTTCATGAGATCAGTCTGATCCCTGAATGTTGCGCTCCTGTTTGTCATTGTGCTGAAACTTCACACCAATAAATCATCAGAAATATTGCTGACTTGTCTCAAGCGCCTCTTTATGCTCGTCCTAATGCCTGTTAGGTGTCCCGTGGATTTGCCTGTATTTGGTGTTGAAAATGGAAACGTCTTTAGATGGAAAACATTTCCATCCAATGAACACTTATGTCTCAAAAATCATTGATATGTATTAGTGTGTTTATAAAATTGGAAGTGGTTCGAAATCTAATTTAATAAATATATGCGCTGGATGTTTCAGTAGGGAAGCGCAGCACTTAATTTTCACACAAGCAGCTCATGATCCGCCACAGTTTCACAGTTTTGAGTCGATTTAATGTGCATTTGGGAACAGAACATGCACCAAATATTACATACTTAATGAGAGGAGCTTATCAAAAAAAGAAGGCTAAAGGCCTCCTGCAGTTATAAAAGTTTAATGTTTGAAAACTAAGAATTTAAGATAATAATAATAACAAAATAATAACATAAATAATAACAATATTAACAATATAATAATAAAAAATATGTTTTTAATTATAATAATAATTATTATTTTATAGCCAAGTTGACATAAAATCAAACAATTTTGGCCCAGCAAACAATCCCAACAAACCTTTTTTTTAAATCATATTTAAATCAAGATTTTCCTCCAAAACATGCAGCACTAATATGGTACTTATGATTCAAATACACATATATCGAGAATATAAAACACACCAAAAACCGTGAGCTGGATTTGACGTTCTTCAAACTTCTGGCTGTCCGATGACTGTGCAGGTATAAAGCCCTGAATCATCTGACGTCAGCTGGTTAATCATTAACGTGCCGATCAGAGTGTTGAGAATGCCTGTATTAGGAGACAAGCATTCAACATCTCATTAGATGTCACACAATAATAACTGACCACAGAGAAGGAAATCCCAGAATGCACTGCAGCGAAAAAAAGTTGACAGTGCATTTCCCTGAATACCACAAATTATCAGGGTTATTATCTTTTACTAAAACTAAACCCATAAAAAAAAACATTTTTATTAACATTAAATGAAATAAATGCTAAATTAGATTTTAGATTTTTTAAAAACTCAGTTAACCAAAACTAAATTAAAACTATAGTTTGAATATTTTTTATTTTTGCTAAAAATGTCACTTAAATTGAAAAGAAAACGGAAAATATAAATTCAATTCATTAATTCAATAAATTAAATTAATCAATTAACTAATTAAAGGTGTTAACAAAAACTCTAATAGTAAATTAATGGCACTAATGCAAATTATAGCAGTGTTGTTTTATTTTTTTTATTAGTTATTTGTAGTTTTTAGGCTAATTAATATAATAACAGCGGAAACTATTACAGGTGAAACTCAATATAAAGTAAATTACAATATCGTGCAAAGGTTAATTTATTTCAGTAATTAAACTTAAAAGGTGAGACTCATTACATGCAAAGTGAGAATATTTCAAGTCTTTATTTGTTATAATTTGGATGATTATGTATGACAGCTATGAAAAACATTTCACAATATTCTAATTTTGAATTTGGGGTTTTCATAAGCTGTAAGCCATAATCATCAAAACTATAACACCAATTCTCTTGTGCACTTTGCTATTTGTATGACACAGAGAGTCGCTGCATGACTTTAGCCATAGACTGTAAAAATAGATGGACGACGCCCCTTCGCTCTCTTCCATTGGTCAGAAGTGAAGCCCCGCCAGTGTCCCGATATGGCGCTGACATCTTGGCACTTGAGTCTGGGCAGAAGCGATCTGGGACCAGACCCGTGCAGTCGTAAGCAGGAAGTAAAGATCTAGCTAAAGATCCAGCAGGAAGTAAAGATCTACTAAAGATCCAGTGATCCATGGATACTGACATGCAGCCAGGAATCGTGTTGCCTGGACATTTATGTTTGCCTGATTTTGGACACCGAGGAAATAAAAAAAAGCAATATAGACCTAAACATAAAGCAAATTTGCCTGTGAACGCTTTATATAAATACAATATAGGCAGGTCTAAATCTGGGTGATCACTTATATCAGTGTTATATAGAGCCTATATATCATCATATCGTCCAGCCCTAAAACTTTATAGGTTTTTTCTTTGGTCAGTGTTTATTAAAAAAACATCCAATAATGCAGAATATGCAATGACAAATATTTAATTGATGAATTGTTATATATGGGTATAGTTTTACAGCTAAATTCAGCATTTTGACACAAAATGATAACTGCAAATCCACCTTTCTATAGCCATGTTTCCATTGACACGTTTTTATCCAAATTAAGTGATATCAAATGAAAAATGTCTTATGGAAACAGTAAAATTCGATGAAATTTCATGAAAATCGACTCAAATGAAATACGATCGGTCTCATCGGATTTTCTCTTGATCGATATACGGCTAATGCGATAAAAGCTGATGGAAACGTTATTTGCCGAATAAATAATGAATTGCGATTAAGTTTTATGACCTTTTATGGTTGCAACACGTCAGAAGACGAGTTTATTTCTGTTTGCCAGTCTGTTTGCGCACACATGGCGGATGTCAACAAAGACAGATGTAAGTGGACAAAGCAAAAAAAAAAAATAAAATGCTTCAACCAAAGGGTTATGAACCAAGATCTCCCAGAACTGATGGAGCGCTGTCATTCCCATACCACAGTCACCTCTGCTGTCGTCGGGCATTTACGTGCATCGGCATCATCATAGCAATGTTTATAGCGTCGTTTTTTTCTTAGGTTAGTTTTGCTTGTTTTTACGTGGCTTGGTTGAGTTCTAATGTATAATGTGGTCTGTTATTTCTGGTTAACAGACTGCGGCGCTGCTATACACACCGTTGCCATGGACGCAGTTCAGAGAGGCGGAACAGACTATTTTCTTTAGCAGAAGCAATACTCGTTTTTAAATCAATAAACTCGTTTTAAGTCAATATTTTGTGTCAAATTATTGATTTATTTATTTGGTGGATTTTTATGTAATAAGCAGGATAATATATAGCGAGGCGTTTGTTATAGCGAATACAACCCCTTCAACAACCGCCTTCGCATACATTATCCCATACATATGTCGCTATCTGCTGGCACATACCGCTAAGCATTATTAGGCTTCAACTTGTGAAATACTTGATCATTTGTTGGTAGATGGCGCGATCCGTTTTGTCTAACAAAACTTTGTTCGCAAAAGTTTGCTTGAAATGTTGTTCGATTCAGCGCGAAAATTAATGGAAACACCTTGTCTCAAATCAATTTGATATACCAATTTGATCGCAAAACAGCATGTGACGTCATTACGTACAGGTTTTTATTCGCTTTAAAGCCGTCTGATGGAAACACACTTTCACCAGCTTTGTTCGCATGTGTCTTTAACCGAACTTCAGATAATTCGATTGACAAGTAGATGGAAACATGGCTTCTGACTGGAGTCCATGTGAATTGCATATCCGCTGTATCTGTGAATTGCAGCGATCCATTTGCTCCTCTTTCTATAGCAGTCTGTAAAAATACACCTCTGATTTTTTGTCAAATCTAGTTGTACAGTCAGAATCGCAAAGCTCTTTCCCACTTTATATGTGTTGTGTTTGTTTTTCGCGGCATTCACGCTGATAACATATATACCCTCTCAGTCTTTTTGCCACTCACTGTGAGGAACTGCAGCACTCCGACTGACGGTGATGTCACGTGCATACCCTCTATACTAGGATCGGCCACGGGGGGCGATCGAGATGCTTTGGCTTCACTTTTCAGGGCTTGTGTGGCACGCTTGATTTTAGCGTTCCAACTCATTCACTTATAATGGTCCATAAGGAGGGAAGGAAGCTGCTTCAGAAGGGTTTGAACAGAACTGAAGATACCTGAGTGAGTTGAGTGGCTGTCCAGCTCTGCTCCAGTGAACGGTGACCGCATGCATGGCAGACACCGGCAGCACTGCGCACTGCAGCTTGGCAGTCTGACCTGCTCGAGCCTCAACCAGCGGCGAATGGTCAATGTTAAACCTGAAAAAAAAATTAAAATAAAAAACAAGGGCCATGATGAGTAATGCAAGTATGATTGAGAATATGTGCTGCATAATTGCACCAACAGTGTGTCATTTAATGATTGATGTCTTGTACCTGGAAGATGAATGTGATGTGAATGATTGTGAAGAATCCACCTCTGATATTCCTGCACCATTCTGGGATGTTCCTGTATTTGGTCGTGAAAAGAAAATATTCCTTGTGTAAGAAAAAAAATCGATTGTATTATTGTATTGTGGGTGGTTGCTAGGTGGGTCTCATAGGCACAAGTCAAAAGATATTATATTATATATTATTTATACCATGGCCTGGGTGAATACTCTGGATGATGGGTGCGTTTACCGTATCGATGTAACGCGCTGCTTCACTACCATAGTCTGATGCATCGTTGGAGAAATCAACTAAATAGTCGCGAACTGTTTCCCGAAACCCATTGTCACGAAAATCGTTCAGACCGCGTTGGTTTCGCACATGGTGGAGTAATAACTGGTGGATCCAATTAACGCTAGATGTCATCTGAGGACTATTTCAAATTGTTCTCAGTTATTTTGCTTTATTACAAGACTCAATATCTGTCTCGTTCTTAAATAGTAGAGCACATTCGCACATGCGCACTCTTCAAACACGATACTTTAACTCTTTTGACAAACTAAAAGACGTAAATTACATTTGTATGTTTTCTAAATAAAAAGGCTGAATGTCAGCTTGCTTATTTTGCTCAAGATAAGGATTTATTACGTCCAAATGTCATGCAATATAGAAACTATGCCTCTAACCACAGGTCGAGAGCTGTCGTTCAAACCACACAACTTTTTTTGCGAATGTTCGTTGGAACGATGGTTTCGGGAAACACCGACTCGTTGAACTATGCTGATAACGACGGAACTTGCGACCATAGTGTGCTAACGATGCTTTCGGGAAACGCACCAGATTGGCTGCAGGGTGTCCATTAAAAAGCGATCTGAGGACACCTAGTAAAGGAGTTATGGTGAAACTGACTGTTTACCGTTCAAAATTAATTAAATAAATGCACGGGCTACATCAGCTGTGAGTAAGCATACCAGACAGTCAAAGTATCCGTTTACAATTTATTGTATCAAAACAAACATCTAGTTAGACTACTAATACAACAATGAGTGAAGAAAGAACTATGCCTACCAGTGTGTTTTAATTATAGGTTAAAAAAACGCCCATGGCTTAGACAAGCCTAATTTACATGAAAAAAGGCAGGCTCATAAGTTAGCTAAACTGAAGGGCTACAAGCTGAGCGGACTATAAATATTTCCAGTTGTAATAAACCAGCAGGCGTAACCAGGAAAACCAAGTTATTGTTTGTAAAAACTTTAGATTACGAAGTTACTATGGTATAAGCGGGTTAATGCCCTTCGTTCATTGTCAGGTATTAATGGACTCCCCTGCCTCTCGCCGTCGTCCATTTAAACCTGACAGTGGACACCCTCGTCAAGGGCATTAAGCCCTTACATTATCAGACACCAGGTAAAATGTTATCCAGTGAGAAAAAAAAACTAAGAAAGAGTAATAGCACTATCACCATTAGTGTTTATTAGTTAAAGGTTTAAAGGTTTTGTTTAACTCATTAACCCTGCGATTAATAGTTATAGTGATGGTGGCAAGCATCAAATGAAGTATAAATGATTAGTAAGTAAATACACAACAGAGCTAACCTGAGACAGACAGGTAAATGTAGCGGTGATCTCTCTCACTGTCTTTTGTGGCCACACACAAAAACCATCCAGAGTCCTGCAATGTGATGGGACCCACCAACAGAGAGCCATCGGACTGCTGCTGATGCCTGCATGATCAATCCACAGTCTTAATCAAGCTACTACAGGTTTGTGTGAAGTTGAGCAACAGTCTTCAATCTGATTAATTCAATTTGGCTGCAGATTCTGAAAGTGTTGTTTATATAAACATTGTAATCCTACTCTCATATTCGATTATATGTGCATTACATGTTGCCTATCAAGGGAACACGCGCTGCGTATGAATTTTCGAAACTATGGGAACACCGCTACATGATTGCGTCTTGAAGCACGTGAAGGAACATCATAGGCCAGGGAACGTCATGACCAGGAAGCTATAAAGCTCACCCAGACCTAAGTCAGCTTCTGAGCCTTCAGAAAGCGCTCTGTGAGAAACTGTCTGTCATATTTAGCATAAGCATAGCAAAAGAGCACTATATTTATTAAAAATGGTGAGCAAACAGTCATTAAATATCGTGTGTTCCTCCCTGACCTCACTACATGAGCACCTAGATAGAGGGTCTACACGAAAACCAGAGACCCGAGCTTTTGAAGTAATAGATGGATCCGGGTCGGTTGCGGTTAGTATATTTATGGCATGTCTCTGATCTTCAAGGGTCCTGGTCCAGGTTTTGAAGTGAAAGATGGATACGGGTTGTGTTACGGTTAGTACATTTATGGCATTTTTCTGGTCCGCAAGGGTCCAGGTTTTGAAGTAATAGATGGGTCTCGGGTAGGATTCACGGTTAAGTACATTTATGGCATTTCTTTTGATCTACAAGGGCCCAGGACCAGCTTTTGAAGTAAAAGATGGGTACCAGGTTGGATTCCGGTTAGTACATGGCATTTCTCTGATCTGCAAGGGTCCAGGTCCAGCTTTTGAAGTAATAGGTGGGTCGTGTAGGATTCCGGTAAGTACATTTATGGCATTTCTCTGATCTGCAAGGGTCCAGGTCCAGCTTTTGAAGTAAAAGATGGATACAAGTATGATTCCGGTTAGTACATTTATGGCATTTCTCTGATCTTCAAGGGTCCAGAGTTTTGAAGCAATAGATGAGTCCGGTTCGATTCACGGTTAGTACATTTATGGCATTTCTTCTGATCTACAAGGGCCCAGGTCCAGCTTTTGAAGTAAAAGATTGGTCCAGGGTAGAATTCGGGGTAGTACATTTATGGCATTTCTCTGATCTTCAAGGGTCCAGGTCCAGCTTTTGAAGTAAAAGATTGGTCCAGGTTAAGTTGGGGTAGTACATTTATGGCATTTCTCTGATCTTCAAGGGTCCAGGTCCAGCTTTTGAAGTAAAAGATTGGTCCAGAGTCGGTATTGGGTAGTACATTTATGGCATTTCTCTGATCTTCAAGGGTCCAAGTCCAGCTTTTGAAGTAAAAGATGGATACCGAGGTTGGCTTCGGTTAGTACATTTATGGCATTTCTCTGACCTTCAAGGGTCCTGGTCCAGGTTTTGAAGTAATAGATGGGTCCAAGGTTAGATTCAGGTTAGTACATTTATGGCATTTCTCTGATCTGCAAGGGTCCAGGTCCAGCTTTTGAAGTAAAAGATTGGTCCGAGTCATGTTCAGGTTAGTACATTTATGGCATTTCTCTGATCTTCAAGGGTCCAGGTCCAGCTTTTGAAGTAATAGGTGGGTCGATGATCTGATTCCGGTCAGTACATTTATGGCATTTCTCTGATCTGCAAGGGTCCAGGTCCAGCTTTTGAAGTAAAAGATGGATACAAGTTGGTTGCAGTTAGTACATTTATGGCATTTCTCTGATCTTCAAGGGTCCAGGTCCAGTTTGAAGTAAAAGATGGGTCCGAGTCGGATTACGGTTCGTACATTTATGGCATTTCTTTGATCTGCAAGGGCCCAGGTCCAGCTTTTGAAGTAAAAGATTGGTCCGAGGTTGAGTTCCGGGTAGTACATTTATGGCATTTCTCTGATCTTCAAGGGTCCAGGTCCAGCTTTTGAAGTAAAAGATTGGTCCCAGGTTGGATTCGGGTAGTACATTTATGGCATTTCTCTGATCTTCAAGGGTCCAGGTCCAGCTTTTGAAGTAAAAGATTGGTCCAGGTCGGATTCAGGGTAGTACATTTATGGCATTTCTCTGATCTTCAAGGGTCCAGGTCCAGCTTTTGGAGTAAAAGATTGGTCCGGGTCGGTTCTGGGTAGTACATTTATGGCATTTCTCTGATCTTCAAGGGTCCAAGTCCAGCTTTTGAAGTAAAAGATGGATACGGGTTGGTTCCGGTTAGTACATTTATGGCATTTCTCTGACCTTCAAGGGTCCTGGTCCAGGTTTTGAAGTAATAGATGGGTCCGGGTTCAGATACGGTTACGTACATTTATGGCATTTCTCTGATCTTCAAGGGTCCTGGTCCAGCTTTTGAAGTAATAAATAGGTCCGGGTCGGTTACGGTTAGTACATGGCATTTCTCTGATCTTCAAGGGTCCAGGTCCAGTTTTTGAAGTAATAGGTGGGTCGTGTCGGTTCCGGTAAGGACATTTATGGCATTTCCCTGATCTGCAAGGGTCCAGGTCCAGCTTTTGAAGTAATAGGTGGGTCGTGTCGGTTCCGGTAAAAACATTTATGGCATTTCCCTGATCTGCAAGGGTCCAGGTCCAGCTTTTGAAGTAATAGGTGGGTCGTGTCTGGATTCCGGTAAGGACATTTATGGCATTTCTCTGATCTTCAAGGGTCCAGGTCCAGCTTTTGAAGTAAAAGATTGGTCCGGGTCGGTTCTGGGTAGTACATTTATGGCATTTCTCTGATCTTCAAGGGTCCTGGTCCAGGTTTTAAAGTAATAGGTGGGTTGTGTCTGTTCCAGTAAGTATATTTATGGCATTTCTCTGATCTGCGAGGGTCCTGGTCCAGCTTTTGAAGTAATAGATGGGGCCAGGTTGGTTCCATGTAGGATATTACGGGTCTCTTTGGGTTCAGGGTACAAATTTTGGCCCCGTGTAGACCTCTAATCGGCAGGGATACACATGATTGATGTGTAGTTTGTTTGATAATGGAGCATGCACAGTTTGCTCTCGCGGCTGAGGCACAGTGGCGTTGAGATTGTGGGGTTCCGTGGGGTCCAGCATTCTCTCTCTGGGTTTGGAATCAGCTCTGCGATTTCTGCCACCCAGAGTGAGGGCCCTGTGCTTCAGGTATCTTCCTCCTCCAAAGTTGATGTGCTGAGTATAGAGGCAGGAGATTTCGAGGACTCGTCACTTCAATCTCCTGTTTATGAGGAGTTGACAGAGGTTGTCACACGTGCCGTGGCCAGACTCAGCATTGTTTGGCCGGCCGGTCTAGGTAAGCCTGATTTCACATGTGCCTCAAGGCGCAAATCACGCAGAGGCGTTCCCATAGCGCAGTAAACTTCCAATATCAGCGTCTCGTTCCTTTTTCAGGGAACTATGATTACTGTACAAGTTGTTACATTTTTCAAACAAAAATCAGCACATATGCAGGGCTTATTAGCCCTGAAAGTCACCTCGATAATATTAGTATCTCAGCGGTACTTAAAGTAAATATCTTAAATCAAACGGGTTCGGCTAACAAACAAATTGGGGAATCTAGGTTTGGTAAGCAATGGCATTACCGACCAACGTCTTTCGGGTTTAAAGTCGGCATGAAAATCAAATTTGACAAATCTTCTTTTTGTATGTAATATTGTAGTGTTTAAGCGAAAGGGTGCGTCCAGATCCGATGAGGGTGCGGCTATCGGTGATCACCGCCACCGCCCAACCTCCAACGATTCAGATCAATTCCCGAAGGACGAAATCAAGCCCTGCCCTGACATTTTTTTCTAATTTCAGAAGCCATTTCACTCAGATATACATCACAACAAGGGAAAAAATGACAATCTTGACTTTCCGTTTTCACGCCGACTTTAAATATTTTTTGTCCAGATTTTCAGAAACAATAGTGATGGTCACTGGATATAATGAAGACATAGTATTTCACAGCTATATATCAAAATATAATAATGTAATCAATAAAAAAGTGACTTTTATCAGAATGTTAAGCAGAAATGATCTTAAATGATTGCACAATACTCTCTTGTTTTACAGGTTATTTAATTTTTTTTTAGTGATAAAGTGTTTGCTTAAATATCAAATTATGCAGGTACTCACCTGGCGAGGTCAACTGAGGACACCGTCGCGTCTCCACTCGACAACCACAGTGGAGGAGGGCCGAGGGGTCACCCTGCAGGGCAATACTACCTGCTGACCAACCAGACCCTCCACCGTGGAGGGATCCGTCTTGTCTATACTCACACCTACAGCTGTCCAACTGAAGCAAATGAGTACAGAGAGCAAGAGGAAATAGACACAGGTACAGAAACAGAATGGAGGGAACCGAGACGGAAGGGATGAGGGTAGAGACAGACAGACAGACATGCAGAAAGAAAGAAAGAAAGAAAAGAAAGAAAGAAAGAAAGAAAGAAAGAAAGAAAGAAAGAAAGAAAGAAAGAAAGAAAGAAAGAAAGAAAGAAAGAAGAAGAAAGAAAGAAAGAAAAGAAAGAATACATATGACTTTATGCTGTGCTATTGGGAGCAGCAAAGTATTTGTTGCAGTCACCACAGCAAGCATAAAGATCAGCCTTGACCGGGCTACAGTTGGAATACAGGATCCCAAAAGAACAACACCAGCCCAACATGCTGACAATTCAATCCAACGAGACCACAGGAAGAAGTTGGAGAACTCAAACAGTTACTCAGACAATTTCCAACCTATACAGACGGAAAGGATCAAAACCTAAAAGTTAACCATTCACCCCGTTCACACAGATCTGCCAAAACTATTAAAAACACTGTATTCGGCTGCCAGGCCAGTAGTTGGCGATGTCACTTTGTAAAGAAACACTAAGTGCAAATTGACTGAACACATATCGAGACGATAATGGTAAAATTTTCAAAAACTTGCACTTTGAAAACGTCAGGCCCCCGAAACACCATTGTTATGTAAATGACCGGCCAAAATTCATAAAAAATATTTCAGCTTTTCATTTAAAACCAATTTTTTTTGTGGCAAAAACAGTTCAATATTGCCTTTTTCTGCCTTGTTTCATTTATGCTGCTTTAATGTTGTATACTTACAAAAACACATAATACAAACCGATGAGAAAATTAAGGTTTTAAAAGCTTGGGTAATGTCTGAACCATTTGTTACTTCACCAACATCCTTTGTGAAATCAATGGAATTGCGGAAGTGCTCTTCAGGGGCGTAAATGTGGTGACTGAGAATTACTTGTAACAAGGAATAAATTGACTTTATTATTTGATGCTCTATTATATTTAGGACTTGGTGTTGGAGTTAGCATTATGATGGGGAAATAAATAAAATGCAGCCAACAGTTCAACATGTATTGTTGGCCCTGGAACATTGAGAGGAAATTATTTGGTTGATGAGCAATTTGATCAGGCCCCAACATCACCCCAAAATCTGATTGGTTGATTGGAATTTTGTTCCAGGACCAACAAGGATGTTAATCCATGAACACTTGGTGAAATCACAGCAAGCAAAAAGGCCCCGATATACTTCAAGCAAAATTATAGAACAAACTTGCATGATTTCGAACAAAATCAGGCCAAAGTGAGAAGTTTGTTTTGACTTGTTCAGGAGTTCAAAACAACTTGCCAATGGGAACTTTCTGGAAAAGTTAGCTCTGGCTGGTAAACACGTAATAGGTGGGTGTGGCTCTGAGACTCCGCCTACTTTGAGGTGTAAATCTTCTCTAGTTCATCAAGGTCAGATGCAAATAAAAACATGAGCACACTGGAGAGATGTTTTATAGTAGAAACGTAAGTTGTAAGACTAAGTTAAAACACTGATTTTTCATGTTTAATACTGTAAAGCTGCTGCTTTAAAGCAGTCTATTGAATAAAGTGCCCTGTAATAAACGTGATGTGACTTTGAGAGGAAAAGTGTGCAGCAGGTATTTCAAGCTCATCTTTACCCCTAAGCAAAGAACCAAAGAGAAGCCCACTCGTGAGTATATCAGGGCCTTAAAGGTGAGGTGTTCTACTCAGACTGACTTTTATCAACATTCAGCTCCAGTTGTAAGGGCAGGATTTGGGAGAGACACAAGAGAGATAGTCAATGATGACTGGGAAACCCACAGCAGATTTTATTAGCCACACTTTGTAATGAAATCATGTACCACACACAGACCTGGGGATGGGAAGGGGAGGTAAATTAGAAGCCTACAAGAAACAAAACTACAAAGCAACAGAGAAAAGAGCTTAAAGGGTTCATTTTTACCCAAAAGGAAAATTCTGTCAGTATTTACTCTCCCTCATGTCGTTCCAACCCCGTAAGACCTTCGGTCCATCTTCGGAACACAAATTAATATATTTTTGATGAAATCAGTAGAGCTAGATCACTGCACTATGCTGGTCCATAGCCGTCACTCTTGCCGGCCTTGAACAGTATACTATCAGACATTCGGCCAAGATAGTCCAAGTGGCTTCAGTGCCTCAATCTTAACTTGATCAAGTGACGAGAATACTTGTTGTGCTCAAAAACAAACAAAATAACAACTTTATTTCAACTATTGAGCCTTTAGTCAGTTAACGTAGTGTGATAGCGTAGAGCTACGGCACACGTAGGTTCAGCTATTGGCCGGACGCTTGTCGTGTGTGTGATGTGGGTGACGTACAACAACAGAAGCTTACGACATTGCTAAACTAGTAACCTGACTCCGAGGCAGAGAGAGTAAATGAATAGTTGAAATAAAGTCTTTTATTTTTTTTGTTTTTTGCGCACAAAAAGTTTTCTCATCGTTTGATAAACTTAAAGGGATACTCCCACTTTTTTCATGGTTATAATCCTCAGAGCTAACAGTTGAGTTTACCGTTTTCGAATCAATTCAGACGATTTTCTGGTATTTAGAAGAATGTCAGTAACCAGAGCGTTTCTGGTCTCATTGACTTCCATCAGTAGGAAAAAATATATACTATGGTAGTCAATGAGACCAGAAACGGTCTGGTTACAGATAATCTTCTAAATATCTGAAAATCGGCTGAATTGATTGAAAAACGGTAGGACTCAACTGTTTAACTCCAAGGAGTTGTCAAATGACCTATTCAAAAAAAGTGGAGTATCCCTTTAAGATTGAGCCACTGTAGTGACTTGGACTACTTTCAGCAGATGTTCTTTTCAAGGCCAGCGAGTTTCAATTCCTCAAGAAGCCTATGGACTACGTATACAGGAGTGATCTAGCTCTCAGACTTAATCAAAAATATCTTAATTCAGTGTTCCGAAGATGACGAAGGTCTTACAGGGGTTGCCGACAGCAGACATGATTTCAGTAGAGTAAATACTGACGAATTTTCATTTGGGTAAACTAACCCTTTTAACCATACTGCGTCAGGGCAAATAAACCAGTCCCAAAAGCACGTCACAGTGAGGCTGTCGAACTACTATAGGGAGAGTGTATGTTGAGGCAGTAGATTCAGTATGATTAAGAAGCGTGAGGCAAGTCATAATACATCAAATGGCATTACACTGCATTAGACAAATGTGTTTTTAGATAATGTTATGAGTGTGTACATAGGGTCCAAAATTAAATCTGGTAACAAAAAAGCTTTCTATATGGCCAGTTACTTTTTAGGAACATCACACCTGGTTTAAACTGGAACTTTACTGAATGATAGTATAATCTTCGCTGATTGCGAGTGATTTCAATCAGAAGACATACAATTATTGAAGTTTAATTGTCATACATTTATCTCAGGATGCTCTAAGTTTTTTTAAATCTCCAAAACAAAAACAAAAAATCAGCCTTTCAACTGCGAGACCAGATTTAGCTTGTATATGATGGTGCACGTGTTACAATTGAGGACAAAAGTCTATTTTTTATTAAAAAATACAGCTTCATGACCATCGAGAATACTTATGATATTCTAACTCACCATTGGCATATAGAAGTTAATTTTGGATCCTGTGTGTACATATGCAGAACTGCTGTTAGTGAAGCAATGCTCACTAAAAAGCATATGCATTAAACACGCCTATGTAAGTCTCTGTGCATGTCCTGCGGGCTCCTCTCTTGGCTCTTCCGCAGGCGGTGAAGGGCAGACAGCAAAAGAGAACTTGCAGGGGTTTGGGATTGGGCCTGGGAGAGGAGTAGAGCAATCCAGGGCAAGTTGGATAATCTTACCTGGCAGCGGGGCTGCTCTGCTGCATGGCACTGGAGGCCATCGGGTGAGCCCGGTGCCCATGGGTCGCACCGCTAGAACTGAGATTGATACGTGCAGGGAAGCGACGTCCACTGTGCTGCAAGACATGCGCCTGGTCCCGCTGGCTTAGCTCTGATCTCAGGCACATCTTCTGGCATTCCTCCTCCGAGGCAAAGTTGTTGCTATTGCCATGGCAGCCACCATACCAGAAGTGCAGTGCATTGTGAGGCAGAGCGGTCATAGTCGTAACGGGACATCCACTGATCGCAAGGCCCAACCACATGGGGTAGGTCACAAGACAGAGAACGCTGTGCTGAGGGACAGAGGGGTGAAAGACATATATGCAATATGACAATAATCTGTTCTAAAAAGTTTGATAGGTCAGTAACATTGCTCAAACACCAGTGAGGTCAATCAAGTAAAAGTGAAGACCAAGACAAGAAGAGTTCCTTGGCTTTGAGTATTTCAATGCCTTGGTCTTGCTCATATTTCCATGGTGTTGGTCTTGGTCCTTTTGGACTTTCCCTTCTTCTGGTCTTGATCTTGACTCAGACTCAACTGAGCTGGTCTTGACTTCAACCATTGGCGTAACTTTGTTTTAAAAGTGGATGGGACAGGAGTGTGTGTGTGTGGGGGCACATCGAGTTTAATTTATCGACATAGAACTCATGTTTAATGTGATAGTTTCATCCTTACATCTATTGTAACCCAATATATTGTTAGTCCCGAGAGCCTTTGAAGATTGAAAAAATACATGTATCATCATTTAATGTTTGTGTGTCCAAAAAGTCTGGTGGTTGAATTTTTGATCTAAGGTTCTTGGTTGTAATCCGCCCTTGTATAGTTTTTTTTTAATTAATTAAAATGTAAAAATGAAAGAGAGATGATCACTTTTTCTATATTGTGACTTACTATTGGTGGGGGTGTTCATGCACCCCTCCCCATGAGTACCACCAGCTGCCGTCACACCATCATAGCAGCAACCGTAGGTGGATGTATGGCAGTCTGGGGTTGCAGATGGTATGGTCTCTGACTTTGTAGACAAAATACAAGAAACAAAAGAAACAGACAAACAAAGACAGGGCAAGACATTAGGGAATATATTTCAGAGGGTATGTGTCCACATTCAAATTCGAATGTAAACAGCATATCAATAAAGTCTGAAAAATGAAACGTAACTGCAACAGTTCCACACAAAAATGGGTTCCAAACAATAGATCCATAAAGTAGTGCCAAATAGCTTTCCCAAATTAATCTTTAATAAAGAAAGAGGGTCTAGATGTATTGTATAATTACACTGAAACCATCTAAGAGATGTGTGTTCTGGATGAATTGGTGTTAAACCTAAGAGCAAGACTGTCAGAGTCAACAAGACATATTTCCTCAGAAATCCCCGAAATAGTGGACAGTCATCAACCTCCAGAATATGTACAAGAACATGTACCAGAAAAAACAATTACAGCCAGGGAGGGCAAGAGCCTACGAGGAACACAAGTAGGAAGTGAAAAGTCTGATGAAAAACTAAGCTCACTCACAGACACTTGGACATTGAAAATCAGTAGGGCAATCTTTTCATAAAATTGAAGGGTCAAAAATACTGTGGTGAGAACACTATCTGAGAACCATCTTAAGTGGTAGTTCCTTTGGTTTGGTGCTGATCTGTTTCTGTCTGGAACAATAACTGGCACACAAAGGAATGTGGTCTCTATGAAATACTCACTGTTGGAGACCAGTGTGGCCAGGAATCTGGACAGCCTCCCTTGTTGGGACCTTGGGCAATGGTCACACCATCATGACAACAGCCGTACCTGAAAGAGTGTTGATGTACATTTGCATTACATTTCTGGTAAAACACATAGTCTGTCATTGACTTATCCACGTCCATGTGTACCTGCTCCATGTGCAGGATGCTATGCCTTGGTCCTGGGGACAGCCTTGGTGCTGAGGTCCACTGGCTGAGGTACTTCCATCAGGACAGCAGCCATATTGAGTCTGGCTACAGTGAAGATTTTGGACAGGATTGTGGACTGGATTGTTCTGATGAGTTTCTGTTGTGTTAGATAATAAAGAATAAACAAGGACCTTATTAGCTTCATAAAAACAGAAAGTGTCTGATAAAATGTATGGGTCACTTGAATGTCATCGTTTAAACAACTTATTACAGGATCCTAAACACATTTGATCAGATTTGTCAATGGACAGAAGAAAAGTGTATACATTGTAGTAATTGGATGGTGGGAATACCTAATGTCTTGCCCAAATTGTTACTTTGGTCGGGTTTATTATTGTATGGTGACAGAGCCGTGACACTCCTACTGTCTTGTCATTGTGAGAGTGCGGTTTCCAAGTTTGCTCGGTCTGGCATTATAAGCTGTATTCGCAGAGCTTGGTGTTCGTATTCCAACACTTACTGTCTAGTTCGGTTTCGGTTCAGTGTCAAGGTTGGGACATTCCTGCTCCATGTTTCGTATCTTGTTGTCAGTGCTACTTTGCTACTTTGACGCAGCATCTTCATACCCTTCTCAAGGAATCATGGGTACAGTCGTAACCTGATATGTTTCCTTGCTCATCTGTCTTGTATTGTCTTTGTTTTACAAATTGATTATGTTCCTGAAAGTGACGATTGTAATCTAGCTCTCTGTGCTGCGCATTACGGAAGACAGCTTCCAGAATCTACCACGAGTTTCAACAAGAAACTGTTACTAAACATGAAGCAGATTTGATTTGATCTTAGAACGTAAACTTGCCCAGACGCTGTTTGAGTATAACATTAGTAGCCAGTCAGTTGCTATTGTTGCCAGTCAGATGCTATTGTGTAAAACAAATGTGCATAAAGTTAAAAAATGTAGCAAATTATCATTCAGAAACGTTTAGTAAGAGCCGTGTGTGGTGAGGTTCTGCTTGACTCTCTTCATCGCGAGCTTTCTCGATCTGATTCTGCCTCACTGATACTGCAGTTCGACACATTTTACATCTGAACCGGAGCTCATGACGTGCCTGTAAAGGTAATGGGCGTTAACCTTCCGGACAACGTGAGCGACAGTTTAGCCAATCACAACACACCGGGCCAAACTAACCAATCTGAGCACACAGTCTGTTTCTGAGGGAGTGTTTCATAGAATCAGGAAGTGAACCGCTCGTTCAGGGACAGAGGAGAGCGCGGCTGACAAGTAAAGGCGTAGTTTATGAAAAATAAGACTTTTAAAAAAGAAAACCACGAATACATGCTATATTGCACCCCATAAACACAATCATGCAAAGAAAAAAAGCTTTAAATAGGTTAAATGTGAGAGAAGAATAAAACACTAAACTTGATTAAGGCAATCAAAATTATTTGGCAAAGGGCACTACAGCTACATATTTTATTTTACTATGCAAAAAAAAAAAAAAAAAAGCAAGAAAAAGGCATAGAAAAAGAAAAAGTGCACAAGAAAAAGCATTCATTGACTACATAATTAGTAAAGGGGTGGTTCAGGATTGTGGACATCATTTCCAAGACCTCATTTCCAAGTTAGCCTGGGTGTTATTTATCAGTTGAGACAGTTTTCCAGAAAAGTTCATCGCAGTCGTTCCAGTTGCATAGTTCGCTGGTGCTCAGGCTGAGAGCGAGTCAACGGTAACTGCTAGCCTGTCATTAAAAACAGTTTTACCCACTCCACAGTACACCAAACCCCAAATTAATTATAAACACTGATGTAATTGTTGTTGAGAGAACTGGAAGGACTGGATGACATTTTTTAAAACTGTCTCCACTGATACATAACACCCAGGCTAGCTAGTTACAAGGGGTGGTTCAGGATTGTGGACGTGGACCTCATTTTCCGTTAATTTTATTTTTTTTCTGTGTGTTCATGACATCCTACCCAAAAAGTAGCCTAGATGAGACCATCCTGAATTTTCGCAAGCTTTCAAGCTATCACTCACAGATCAGTCTGGATACTTTCCGATTGAATGAAAATTTGGGAGCAGTTCACAACGACGTCCAATCGAGCGTTGAGCTTTGAGGCGGGTTGAGGTGTGACGCAACGAAGCGTGACAGTTTTTATTTTTAAGTTTTTTTGTTTTTTTTTTGTTTTTCTTTTGCCGACATGTTTACTTGCTGAGCTAACGAGCCTTTACCTGCAGCAGCAAGAGTAGCCTGGCTTGGGGTTTTGTTTTCGTTGTCGCTCTGTTCAGTACGTCATATGCTTCGTTGATCTGATTGGTTCGATTTGGCCTGTCTATCACAACATAGGCCAATCAGCCTAACCGAGTATTTTCGCCCCTTTCCAAAACTATTTCAACGGAAGGCTTCCAGATGGATATGTCGGAGCAAATCCATCTGGCAGAGTACAGGTTACCCAAAAAGCACAATCTGCTTACAAATCTTTAACTAATTTTTATAAAATATTTTTATAAAGTGTGAACATCAATTTTCCAAACCCAGGTCAACACTTTTGATCACTACTGTATGGCAGTTCATTGACTTTCCAACTGATCTTCAAACTGTGCAAAACACTTAAGCAAAACTTAAGTTTTATACGGGTCAGTAGATCGGCCTTACAGTGAGAAAAGAAGCATGTTGTGATGGATGGAAAGATGCGCACTATTTCAGAAACAAACCTAGTAAGGGATCCTCAAGGACATACGGCAGGAGCCTGAATGGTGTTATCATGACCTGTCGGGTTCCTGCATGCTGGGCACCTCTGTTCAATACCAATATATGAGAGGGAGAGAGACTTCATAAATAACCTGGATCAAACCCATTTAATCCCTTTAGAGTTTAGTACATCTCTTCAGATAGGTGTCTCAAAAGTTGGTAAGATAAGATGTTTAATGAATGTGCTGAGGCGCATGTGGGATCTGGAGAGGTGTTGTGTACCCTGAGGCCTGTAACAAGGCTGAGCATTGCAGCTTTCAACGGTGGGAGGTTTGGGTTTGGCCTGGCACTCCTCTACCCTGTACAGGTTTCTCTGTCTGTCTGAACAGATCACCTGCCGTTCCCGCAGCCCCGAGCCACAGCTTTTAGAGCACTTGAGAGAGAGAGAGAGAGAGAGAGAGAGAGAGAGCAGGTAAGGTAATGTCATATATAATTAAGAGGGAGGGTGCACGTATTTCCAAAGGTTTGTCTGTTGTCGTTTTTCACCACTAGAGGTCGCCTATTCAAAACAATGGCATAGTTTGATGACGCCGAAGATTAGAGCGAGGAATAATGAGAGTTGTTGTCTTTTCCTCACAGCCAGTGGAAAAGAATCCTGACAGAGACTCAGGCAGAAATAATACACTGTACAATACACAATACAATAATAAAACACTTACTCGAAGGGTGTGCATAATACTGACATGACACTATCATAATCAGTGACATGACACGTCATTAGGTCATTAAGTGTCATTTGCTCAATTGAGACATTTTTAATGCAAATATGACATTGTTTGAGATGTCTTTGACATAAACCAATACATTATATAATACATCACATTTTGTTTGAAAAAGTTTAATCAACTATTTCACATGAAAAAAGTTTGTACAACTAATGACCTAAGTTGAGAAAACTCAAAGATGTCCTGCAGCTGGTTGCCTTAAACTCTTTAAGTTTTCTCAACTTTTTTTTACTATGCAATGTCAAAACCGACCACATGACAGTTTAATTTAATGTTAACCCATAAAGCTAAGGGGTTTCTAAAGTTTGATAATTACACATATTTATGACAATTTATGTTGTTGGTAATGTCCAGTTGTCATTACCATGACACTGACAGGTTATGATGTATTGGTTTATGTCAAGTTGTCAAAACAAAGACAACTCAAACAATGTCATCTTTGCATTAAAAATGTCATAATTAAGCGAGGAGCGATTGCTTAATGAGGAACAAGCATCGACACACGGTTCGAGAGCGGTGAGAGACACCTCTTCAGCTTGTTTCTTTTATCAGTATACATGTGTGTGTTGAAAATGATGTTATAATGTTGCTCTGTGCGTTCGCTCTGATGGCTGCTATGAGACACTGTTGCACACTGCAGTAAAGCTGGATCGATATTACAATAATTTAATAAATGCTGGATGACTAGTGTTGCTAAATAGCATGCAATTCATAATGCTGCATTAATGTTACTAAAAATAAATCTGTCTGATTATGTTATGTAAGCCACTTGACAAAATAGTGTTTTCCCTGAGGCATGGTAAAAACATGGTACTTGCGCAAAATCAAGAAAACAAGCGATTCAAACAATAAGACTAACTGTGTTAGGCTGTACACTCACCGGCCACTTTATTAGGTACCCCATGCTAGTAACGGGTTGAACCCCTTTTGCCTTCAGAACTGCCTCAATTCTTCGTGGCATAGATTCAACAAGGTGCTGGAAGCATTCCTCAGGGAGTTTGGTCCATATTGACATGATGGCATCACACAGTTGCCGCAGATTTGTCGGCTGCACATCCATGATGCGAATCTCCCGTTCCACCACATCCCAAAGATGCTCTATTGGATTGAGATCTGGTGACTGTGGAGGCCATTTGAGTACAGCGAACTCATTGTCATGTTCAAGAAACCAGTCTGAGATGATTCCAGCTTTATGACATGGCGCATTATCCTGCTGAAAGTAGCCATCAGAAGTTGGGTACATTGTGGTCATAAAGGGATGGACATGGTCAGCAACAATACTCAGGTAGGCTGTGGCGTTGCAACAATGCTCAATTGGTACCAAGGGGCCCAAAGAGTGCCAAGAAAATATTCCCCACACCATGACACCACCACCACCAGCCTGAACCGTTGATACAAGGCAGGATGGATCCATGCTTTCATGTTGTAGACGCCAAATTCTGACCCTACCATCCGAATGTCGCAGCAGAAATCGAGACTCATCAGACCAGGCAACGTTTTTCCAATCTTCTATTGTCCAATTTCGATGAGCTTGTGCAAATTGTAGCCTCAGTTTCCTGTTCTTAGCTGAAAGGAGTGGCACCCGGTGTGGTCTTCTGCTGCTGTAGCCCATCTGCCTCAAAAGTTCGACCGTACTGTGCGTTCAGAGATGCTCTTCTGCCCACCTTGGTTGTAACGGGTGGTTATTTGAGTCACTGTTGCCCTTCTATCAGCTCGAACCAGTCTGGCCATTCATTCTAAAAGGCATTTCCGCCCACAGAACTGCCGCTCACTGGATGTTTCTTCTTTTCGGACCATTCTCTGTAAACCCTAGAGATGGTTGTGTGTGAAAATCCCAGTAGATTAGCAGTTTCTGAAATACGCAGACCAGCCCTTCTGGCACCAACAATCATGCCACGTTCAAAGTCACTCAAATCACCTTTCTTCCCCATACTGATGCTCGGTTTGAACTGCAGGAGATTGTCTTGACCATGTCTACATGCCTAAATGCACTGAGTTGCCGCCATGTGATTGGCTGCTTAGAAATTAAGTGTTAACGAGCAGTTGGACAGGTGTACCTAATAAAGTGGCCGGTGAGTGTATAACAATTAGTGTTCTGGCGATTAATGTATTTAAACAGTTGTTTCCTTGTCTAATAAAATATATCATATATTTAAAGTCCCCGTGAACCGGAAGTTGCAAACGATTTTCTCTCCAGTGCCGTGACGTATTTCCAAGTGAAACAGAATATTGAACAGAGGGCAGGGTTTTACTCTAGCGCTCCTCCTCTCTCCATCAGTGAAAACAGCTCTCTCAAGCTGTGAAACCTACGTCATCAGAAAAAGAAACCATTCCAGACCGGAAGTAACTTTTCAGATTTTGATTAAAGATTACCAAGGTAAAACATTTTTTTGATATATATTTATTTGCACGGATTAATTGTTCACCACAAGACTAATAATATGCGCTAACAAAGAAAATGAGGTTCAATTTTGATTTCACAGGGACTTTAAGTGTCTTTGTTTTTTCCATGGTTTCTGCATAATATATCTGGAAATTCGAGCACGGGTATAATGTCATTGATAGGCGCCGCTAAGACAGCCCGTGTACTGCTTAAAATTGCGTATTTCTTCTGGATTTTAACATTATTGGAAACATCTGGGATAATGGAAGTACACAAGTCAACAAAATAAATAACACTGTTCTAGTGGTTTTTTGGATATTATTTGAATCCAAAAATCTTACATATTGTGGCTTTGAGGAGTGGATTATTACTCACCAGGCCCCAGTCTCCTATATGCCAGCCAATAGGCTCCTGCAGACGGGCATCTCACAGTCCTGTGTCCTGGGTGGCTTTGGTTGAGTCCCGCATGCATAGTCTTCCAGAGAAGCTCCGTCTGAACCCACACACACTACATCTCGCATCTGTTTCCCAGAGCCGCATGTCACAGAACACTACAAAAACATCATGTTTGAGTTTCAAGCAATGGCATACTAGCAATGTTTTTGAAAATGAAACCTACTTAAAGAAAAAGTGCACAAGAAAAGATGTTTTCACATTGTGACATTCATTTTAATGATAACTTAGCACATTTTCTTTCAATTGTTATGGTATACCTTTGCAATAACGCCCATTAGTTAATGCATTACCTAATATTAACTGTTAATGAGTCAACATTTGGTACAGTATTTAGTAATCTTTGTTAATAAAATACAACTGTCATTTTTAGGTCATTTCAGCTAAGGTCCATTAAATATTATTAAAAGATAAAACTTTGGATTGTAATATTGTATTAGTAAATGCTAAAATTAACATTAACTGAGATTAATACATGTTGTAGTTGTTTTCATTGTTAGTTCATGTTAACTACTGTAGTTACTTAATGTTTTACTTTCAAGTTATTGGAAATTCTGGCAACACTTAGCCCTAAGCCCTATAATTTTTTCCTTTCATGTTTTCTCATGATTACGACTTAATTTTCTTGTGATCACAACATTACAAAAGTTGTTCTTTTTACGATGATTGTTTGATTCTTAAACACTGCACCAGGAGTCTACTGTTGCTATAGTTATGAACCCCAACTTTCACACACATCTGACTGACAGTTAAACCCATAGATACACTACATTGCCAAATGTATTGGGACACCTCTCCAAATCATTGAATTCAGGTGTTCCAATCACTTTCATGGCCATAGTTGTATAAAATCACACACCTAGGCATGCAGACGCTTCTACAAACATTTACATAGATGTAAGAGCACATCGCCACTGGACTCTAGAGCAGTGGAGTCGTGTTCTCTGAAGTGACGAATCACACTTCTCTGTCTGGCAATCCGATGGAGAGAGTCTGGGTTTGGCGGTTGCCAGGAGAAAGGTTCTTGTCTGACTGCATTGTGCCAAGTGTACAGTTTGGTGGAGGGGGGATTATGGTGCAGGGTTGTTTTTCAGGGGTTGGCCCCTTGGGTCCAGTGAAAGGAAATCTTAATGCTTCAGCATACCCAGATATTTTAAAAAAATGTCATGATCCCAACATTGTGGAAATGGTTTGGGGATGTTCATGTTGTGCATCAGTGCACAAATCAAGGTCCATAAAGACATGGATGAGCGAGTTTGGTGTGGAGGAACTTGACTGTCCTGACAGCTTTTGGATGAATTAGAGGCGGAGACTGCGAGCCAGACTTTCTCGTCCCACCATTAGTGCCTGACCTCACTAATGCGCTTCTAGAAGAATGGACCCATAAACACACTCCTAAACCTTGTTGAAAGCCTTCCCAGAAGAGTTGAAGCTGTTAAAGCTGTAAAGGGTAGGCCAACTCCATATTAGACCCAACCGATTAAGAATGGGATGCCATTAAAGTTCATGTGCATGTAAAGGCAGACATCCCAAAACTTGTGGCAATATAGTGTATGTATGCATATGTTTATATACTGGGTTTAAATGGTCTAACAACAGAGCATTCAACAGCTCAGAGTGCAGGTGGAGTGCCTTCAGACGGATGCCAGAGTTTTCCATGACTATTCTAAAATCTTTTAAGGGCCGGTTCACATATGGTGTCTTTTGCGCGCTCAAGTTCGTTGTGTTTCAAATGTCAGGCGCGCTCAAGCTTCGTTATTACAAATGTAGGCTCGCGGTGTGCGCTCATAATGGAAGCGGCGCGGATCCGCGGTGCGGTCGCATCGACATAAAAACATCTCAACTTTTCAGAATGCCGCAAGCGCACCATAAGCGCACAGTACACTGTAAAAAAAACCCTGTAAAAAACGGAAAAATACGGTCAGTAAAAAAAAACGGTAAAATACAGTAAAAAAATTGGTAATTTCTTATTCTATAATTATGGTTTATTACTGTTATTCTACACAAAAATATCTTTCATTATCTGATATAATAATGTTTATTTACTGACCTATTGAAGTATTAATATCTTTTTTGTACCATTGTAACACTGACAACCACAGTGATGATGAGAGTCACATGATCATTCAAAGTTCATTACAAGCAGCTTTTCCACAAGAGAGTTAATACTAATATATAGAAACTGCACAGGGGAACGTTTCCCAAAAGCATCGTTAGCCAACTATGGTTCCCAACGACAGAACTTGCGACCATAGCTGGCTAACGGATGCTTTCGGAAACGCACCCAGTCTCATTCGCAGAAACATTAAACACCATCATGGTAACACATGAAATTTTTAAAATGCATTAAACATTAGTTTAACAACATTAAATGTAACATAAAACCCTAATATACATAACTGATTCGAAAAAACCTAAGAAAACTATGAAGAAACATAGTTATTTCAACAAAAACACATCAAATGTGAAGTGTCATGCAGGGAATTGTGGGAATGTCAATTTACGGTTTTTCACTGTAAATTATACAATGAGTTGTTCTTTTTCACTTTCAAAAACTGTAAATTTAATGGTATTTAGTACGGAAATACTATTATTTAACCTTAAAACTCACTTTAACACCCACATACTTAATGATCTTCAAGGAAAACATGTTAAATGACTGCTGATTTCTGCAGTTATACCTTCTTTTCTGTGTTTTCTAATTTAACAGAAAAAATCTGTAAAATATTACGGAATATGTTATGTAAAATTACACACAACCCTGTAAAAATACAGACAATTTCCTTTAAAAAAAACGTAAAATAGATGTAAAACCAAAATACAAGCAATTACCTGTAAATTCAATAGTGGACCTTTAAATTACAGCAAATATCTGTAAAATAACAGGCATTCACTGTATAATGACAAAACGGCAAAATTCTGTAAAAAAATACAGACCATTACCTGTAAATTTACATTTTTTTTACAGTGTAGGTCACGTGACAGAACCAACCGAAGCGCAACCGCCCTAGTGCTTTGGAAAAAGGAAAACGTGGCGCGCCCAGCGTTTTCTACGCGTTTTATGTGAATCCGACCTAAAGCTGCCCAATTCAACCAACTTTAAAGTCTTCTGCATGTTACAGCGGGTGAGTCTCCTGTTGATGATTGTCATTTGAACCTTTCTGGATCCGCCATAAAATTAATTATATCCAGTTCTGTAAGAAAAGGCTATAAATCTCCACCTCCAACATCCTGCACAATCATAGCCTACAAGCCGGGACTCTTATTTATGTGTACAGATGTGTGTGTGCAGATGTGTGTGTGTCCACTGGAGTTCAAAACATTATTACAAGCTTACCGTTTTGAACACTGGCTGGATATGTATTTGCTCAAACATTTCTTTTGGATAATTTTCAACCCAAAAAAAGTTACGGACTGAAGTTTTTTTATTTTGATGTGAACTAAGACTAAGCAGGTTTTGTGAGATTCAGTCAGGCAGCATTTCACATACCTGACTCCAGCCGGAAATGCTGTATTGAGCGCATTTCTGCATGTTGCAGTTTCGTTGGGTGAGAGGTCTGGGAGCGTAAGCGGCGCACTGAGAGTCCTCAACCACTCGCGATCCTGCAAAGTCGTGAGACATACACTCCACTCTCCTCACCTGAAGACCCCCGCCACACGTCACCGGACACAGGTTCCACTCGCCAGTCGTCCAGCTGGCACACGGACACACACATATCACCACACAGCAAGAACAATCAGAGCGAGTCAGCATTCACTATGCCGGTCTAACCCAAAGAAGCTGCACACTTCAGCTTTGGGTCATCAACATTCATGGACTATTTGAATATTCTAGGTTGAATATAATTTAAGATCTGTTAGCACAAAAATATTTTGACTCGTCTCTCAGTTGTTAAATGCAATTTTGCTTTTCTAGGAGGTAAACTTTTGATTATGTATTACAGATGTACTTGCAGGATATTTGCTCCATGTAAACAGCACTTTAACATTCCTCATGTGCCATTCTGGTAAACACAGACGCCGAGCGAAAGTAAACTCAGTAATGTGCTTTGTTATTGATTCGATCAAATTCGATTTTAAAGCTAATACATTTATATTCAAGTGTTAAGAAACTGTGTGATAGTATGTATTGTGACACTGCCACAGTAAAGCCCTGCACGTTGCTCACTTAAGTTAAAATATATACACTCACCGGCCACTTTATTAGGTACACCTGTCCAACTGCTTGTTAACACTTAATTTCTAAGCAGCCAATCACATGGCGGCAACTCAGTGCATTTAGGCATGTAGACATGGTCAAGACAATCTCCTGCAGTTCAAACCGAGCATCAGTATGGGGAAGAAAGGTGATTTGAGTGACTTTGAACGTGGCATGATTGTTGGTGCCAGAAGGGCTGGTCTGAGTATTTCAGAAACTGCTAATCTACTGGGATTTTCACGCACAACCATCTCTAGGGTTTACAGAGAATGGTCTGAAAAAGAAAAAACATCCAGTGAGCGGCAGTTCTGTGGGCGGAAATGCCTTGTTGATGCCAGAGGTCAGAGGAGAATGGCCAGACTGGTTCGAGCTGATAGAAGGGCAACAGTGACTCAAATAACCACCCGTTACAACCAAGGTGGGCAGAAGAGCATCTCTGAACGCACAGTACGTCGAACTTTGAGGCAGATGGGCTACAGCAGCAGAAGACCACACCGGGTGCCACTCCTTTCAGCTAAGAACAGGAAACTGAGGCTACAATTTGCACAAGCTCATCGAAATTGGACAATAGAAGATTGGAAAAACGTTGCCTGGTCTGATGAGTCTCAGATTTCTGCTGCGACATTCGGATGGTAGGGTCAGAATTTGGCGTCTACAACATGAAAGCATGGATCCATCCTGCCTTGTATCAACGGTTCAGGCTGGTGGTGGTGGTGTCACTGGTGTGGGGAATATTTTCTTGGCACTCTTTGGGCCCCTTGGTACCAATTGAGCATCGTATTGCGAGTATTGTTGCTGACCATGTCCATCCCTTTATGACCACAATGTACCCAACTTCTGATGGCTACTTTCAGCAGGATAATGCGCCATGTCATAAAGCTGGAATCATCTCAGACTGGTTTCTTGAACATGACAATGAGTTTGCTGTACTCAAATGGCCTCCACAGTCACCAGATCTCAATCCAATAGAGCATCTTTGGGATGTGGTGGAACGGGAGATCGCATCATGGATGTGCAGCCGACAAATCTTCTGAAGGCAAAAGGGGTCCAACCCGTTACTAGCATGGGGTACCTAATAAAGTGGCCGGTGAGTGTATATTGTATTGTATACTGTCTGTAGAGGTGCCATGCTGGAAATTTATGATTTATTTATTTTTTTTGTTAATTTTCCTGTATGTTTGATTTTGAGCATTTGTTTATGCTTGTTTTTGGTTGGGGGGAACTTTTGTTGGAATCTTAGGACTCTTATTATGTTGAGCCGAGGGTAAAAAGAGGATTTTAAAAAGAGCCATTTTAAAAAGTAGGTGTTTTGATGAGGTGGCATGGTTTTTTGGCTAACCTAGCTCAGAGAAATTGTCCAAAATGACCTCTGGGAATAGAGACATGGTCTATTAGCCGTTGGAGCCGTCTCATGTGTGCATGTTCTGGTATATAACTGGAGGGTAACCTTTTTCTTGCGGGACCTCGAACCAGTGGATTAATTTATTTTTTTTCTTTTTGGTGACATTGTTTTCCATCCAGACTTTGGATTGCCTACCTACCCAAAGCAGAAAAGGACTGAGACAGGACTGTTGAGTATCTTTGTTATTCATATTTTGTTTGTTTTTGCTTTGTTTGAGTTTTAAACAAAGAGTCAACAGATTGGTTATGTTTGCAGGTGCCTGACAAATGTATAAAGTGCCCTTCTAATTCCAACACGCTATTCTTTGGTGAATGTGCCGTTTTTTTGTAATCGCTGAAGTATTTTGAGTAAAAGGAATTAATAGACCACTCCTCTTGTTATAATAATTTTAAACTTTTATGAAAGGTTGAAGTTGTTATAGTATATATAGCAATATACCCTCTGATAATAACCATATTTACAACATTTCTTCACAAGGCTGTTGGATTCTGTTTTAAAGGGGCATTTCACCCATTTCAACATTAATCTTTATTGAAAGTGGATCATATATGTAGTCGAAATGTAAAAGAATTTTTGAATTTGGTGCCCTCTTGACCGAGAAAAGACAGAAAATAACTGAAGGGCGCATTTATATATAAAACAACAAGTCCCACAATGCATCAGCTCCACAAGCCACACCCACTAATCCAGAACCAGTGCCAAAACATCAGAGAAATCACTTTTGCGTCAACAAAGCTAACGTTAGCTGCCAGCAGAGTTTGAAATTCATTTCAGACAACATTTCAAGTTTAGTTGGCTGTGGCAAGCAGGACGAGGGCAAGGGATGTGAGAGCAGCACGAGAGGACGGCGTGAGGCCGGTGGCGGTGAGTGATATTGAAAGACCCCCCTGATGAGACGCACCGACCGGTCTCGGATCTCTCACCGAGGAGCGAAAGCATAAAGGAAGCGCAATGGCGGCAGATCGGGAGAGGAACAGGTTTGATTTTATGTTGTGTTTTGTTTCGTCAATGAGGGGCTGCTGGCTTATACTTTCGTTTTGTATTTGTTCATTTGGTAACACTTTATTTGGATAGTCCACTTTAGACATTCAACTAACTATAAGTAACTTTGCCGCTACATGTCAACTAACTATAATTAGAGGATCAGTAGACTGTCTGTTTAATATCTGCTAACACTTTATTTTGTTGGTCCCCCAACAGATATTCTACTGACTATAAGTAACTTAGCAACTACAAGTCAACTCGTTCTCCTAACCTGAACCCTAACACCTAACCCTAACCTAACAGTCTACTGACAGTCTACTACAGCCTACTAATACTCTAATGACAGTTAGTTGACATAAAAGTTACTTATAGTTAGTATAATGTCTAAAGTGACTATCGAAATAAAGTGTAACCGTTCATTTTACTATTAAAATGTTTAAATGTTCGCCAGTTCCCGCCTCCTTCTTCCCACAACAACGAACCCTGTTAACGTTACATTGGCAAACTCATTAGTGAATTACTCCTCGTTTGTATTTCTTTCTATATGGTGAATTACTGCATGATACCTGGATGTTCAGACAGGCCAAACTAGGTTGGTTCACATTACGATCACAACACAAACGTCCGTGTGCTCGTCTGATTCAGAGATTTCGTCCAGGAAAAAAATGCCATTGTTGAAATTCTCTGCAGCAGACGGACTCTAGCTGTGTTCGTAGCACGAGGTCTGGGGTCCTCGACCTACAGGCAGCCGCCTCCTGTTCCTCCATCAGCCTCAGCTGCTCTAAACTATACTGCGATTCGTAAAGATAGCCACGAACATCGGATTCGAGCAGCAGAATTTCAAAATCCTCTTCTTCCATATAATTTTTAGTTTCTTCCATCATTATCATACTTCCTATCTCCACAGCACTTGTTAGCTTAGCTTCCAAACAAGATGGCGAATATTGATTCAGTATCTGCAAGTGAAGTCCCACCCACTGATCTGTATTAGGCCTGTAGGGTGAGTGGGTCCCACACCCTGGAATAATAATGAGGAGCTAATGTTTGTAGTCTCTAAACTTTACAATGAAATGTGACTTTCTGCTTATCATGACGCAAAATGACGATTTTTATGTCATAATAGCCAGGAAGTAAAACACTTAAATCCTTATTTCTCCCATCTCTGGGGAAAATAAGGGAATAAACCATGACCATTCAAAAATATGAATGGGTTTCTAAAGAAACAAAGCTTAATGCAAATGGGTGAAGTGTCCCTTTAAGTGCACAGACGTAAACACCCTGGAAAAAAATTATAATCCTAAATTGTTACCTTAAAGACTTGTTTTTTCTTGATTTAATGCATAAATATTTATTTTGTTGGTATAAAATAATGTATTTAGGAGCATTCAGCAATAATAAATAATATTTTTGACTTGAATAAACATGTCACGCCTGTGTTGAGGTTTTCTTTGTTTGATTTCATGTCTTTTATTTTGTAAAATTCGTGTTTGTCATGTGATTCCTTGCCCTCATGTGATCATGTCATGTGCCTCCCTAGTCTCATTGTCATTTTCTGATTGGTTCTCTTGTTTCTTGTCTGACTTTCTCATTGGTTCATTGCCAGTGTCTTGTTAAGTCATCAGTCTCTTGCTGTGTCCCAATTCGCATACCATCCGTCCTAAATAGTATTCGAAAATAGAATTAGTACGTCCCAAATCGTAGTATGCTGAAATGAGTGTCCTGAAGAGACCTGGTCTCTATATCTGGTCAGAATCCGAAGTGCAGATTGATGCACACTCTAACGGCTGATATTACCCACAACCCATCGCGCGCTGGACGAGGATTTGGTTAGAAATACAAACACGAGTGAAAAGCGTTAAGAAACTACAGACATGGAGGATGCACAAGTCTGCCGATTTTGTAGAGAGGTTTAGATAAAGGGGTATAAGTGATTAATTATCAGTATCTAACCGGACGAAAATGTATTTATTCAATCTTGGCTACATTATTATATTGCATCTGCAGAAGCATTGTGAACTTTTGTAAAGATACGTTTAGCCATTAACTTTAAAATGCATCATTATATTCAAATTGCAAACACATGAGGAGAGTCTCCACATGAAAAACCCATGAACGTGACGACATTTCTCTCCGAAGCGGTAAGAAATTAAATTAGACTGAATGGAGGATGTGACGAGTTGATTGACAGGGCAGTTTATGCTGACAGGATGCACGCGACTGAGCTGTCTGTTAAAGATGACGAAGTAGTATGTCCCAAAACTTGCCTACTCTTTTACTACACACTCAAAAGTATGTACTTTGTCTTCACAAAAAGAGTACATACTTTTAGGGCGTAGTAGAAGTAGGCAAATTGGGACGCATATCTGTGTATATATAGTCCTCATGTGATGTTACCATTGTCTTTTGACTTTGTAATCCTAATGTTGGTACATCTTATGCAGTCAAGCCATTGTTTTGTTCACTTTGGATTGTTTTCAATAAACTGCACATGGGTTCATTTTAATTTGCCTTCAATTGAAGTTTGTGACAAAACCACTTAATTTAGATGTTTTCATATTTAGGGTTTTTTTTTTAGTACATATTTTGGTAACACTTTACAATAAGTTCTCATTAGTTAATGTTACTTGTAACTTTAAATGTAACTTGCGATGGACAATTCATTTGTTTTTATTAATTAACAGTATTTATTAATCTATGTAAAATTGGTTAATGAAAATAAAACTGTTCTTTGTTCATGCCAGCTGAGGTTCATTAAATATTAACAGATACAACTTTAGGGCCCTATAAAATCTGTTTTATTTTTTCCCAAATTCCATTTTATTTTTTCCCAAATTCCGTTTTTTCCGTTTTCATTTTTTGCAAATTCCGTTTTTTCCGTTTTAATTTTTGGGAATTCATTTTCTTTTACCCTTTACTGTTATTTTAGTTGTAAAAAGAGTGTGCTTTTTATTCCGTGATCGCAGAAATTATAGGACCCTACAACTTTTGAATAATGCACAAGACGTAAATGTTGAAATTAACATGGAACCAAATTTTAGTTTTATACATCAAAACAGGCAAGTCAAAATGATTTACTGTGGTAATCGATAGCATGCCACAAAAATTGCATTTAACCTAGAATATTGAAGTGAAGGGACAAAGGCTGTTTTGATAGTTTACAAAGGCCTTCACACCACTACACATACATCCAACAAACATAAAGATTTGTGCATTCTGAGAAAGTAGAAGGACAAAGCAAGTGTTCAACTGAAACACTTTGCCTGTCAAAGACAAGAAGGTGCTCCCAGAAACCTGAAGATGAGAGAAAAATGAAAAGATATGAGTCATGGGGGGACAAAAGAACTTGGTCTTTCCCACAACAAAAGGGCAAAAGTTGTTCTCTGGCAGGTCGATCTGCTCAGGGACCTCAACCGTTTCAGGTTTCTGTCCATAAACATCACAGGAAAATCCCAGAGGGCACCACCACGACCAGTCAAAGGATCTTTTCGTTTTTAAAGACCAAATGCTGCTTTCTGCTTCACACGCAAATATATTCAGATAAACAAGGCAAGCTAAGTCAAAAGAACACAGAAGACACCCAGACAGAGGACTCGTCAACAAAACATCTATAACACATGCAGGCCATGATTTACTAGGGTCACATAAAAAAGTCTCAGCTGATCTAAGGGGACTGTGTTATTCATTCATAATCATTTTTTATGTGCCAGCTTTTATCTCGCAACAGAATGGAGAATACATAGACATTCATTCAATGCATTTGCATTTATGTGACACATTTTTCTGTTGTTTTATGCACACAAAATCCTAATTTAATTTACATTTAACTTTTTTTATGCTTTTATCCAAAGTGACTTCCAATTGATATATGTCAGAGGTCGCACGCATTTGGAGCAACTAGGGGTTAAGTGTCTTGTTCAGGGACACATTGGTGTCTCACAGTGTCTCTCGAATCGAACCCGGGTCTCTCACACCAAAGTCATGTGTCCATGAGGAGGCGGGTTTTGTGACATCATCTCATTCAATAGAATTCCTGTTTCATTGGCCAGTTGCCAGCAAAAGTGAACTTGCAGTGACAGATTTGAGAAGTTACATGTGCCAATTTGAGGTTGTACTGCGAATATGAATGTTAGAAGAAGTGCAAATTTGTATTGCGAGTTTGTATCTGTCATTGTATCTTTGAGACTGGCATTTTACACATTTGTGACTGCTTGTGTGCAGCTTCAGATTCAGAATACAGGTTTGTGACTATTGTTTGTGAGAGCAAATCAGTTCAGATAGTTTTATTTTACAGGTTTTCACATTGGAGCTGTGAGTGTAAACGTTCGCGTACTCATACGATATTTAATATTTATTGTACAAGTTCTCAAATTCACATCTACATGCTCTCAAGTTTTGCTACTAATTTACTTTCATAGTTCTTCCCCTCTATGTAGTGCATTAAAATCCTTTGATAACATGGCTAGCCGTGGATTATCCCTTACATATTGCGCCAATGACTTTAGGCCAGGTTTCAGTTGTTCTATGGCGCAGTATATTTCAGATGCAAAATAGCAACTCGTAAGAATGGAAAAAACTAGTTGAGAAAGGACCACTTAACATTTGAACTCACGTGCACTCTTGAGACAAAGGTCTCACCTCTCTCATCCTAATCTACATTTCTTCCCCTCATCCCCCCAGTCTTGCAGAGATTACCCAAACTCACACAAGAATCTATATGGTTTGAGACTCGGATGGTCTGATGAGTCACGTCCTGGGCCTTCCTGGTCAGAAGTGACCGGAGAAATGACACTTCTTCCATCTCAGTAAAACTAATGCAATTTATTTTTGTTCTATAATATTTATTCTTTTTAATTTAGTATTTTGAGACAATTTGATTGAATTTATTAATATTTATGCAATATTTATGGTCTATTTTTTCAATGGATATATATATACATATATATATATTTTTTTTTTATTTATTTATTTTTTTTAAAAGAAATTATGGATGCAGTATTTTTGTTTAATATAGAGTCTAGGCCTTCAGAAAAAATAATATGTTTTGAAGAAAATTAGCACCATCTGGTTACAGTAAAGAGAAAAGGCATAGAATCAGCTCTGGTACAGCTCTCTATGGAGAGGCATGTGAAGTCCCCAGCTGTTTCTGAACACATTTTTTTTTTTTGGTGGATTTGAATATATAATTAAAACAATCTCAAAAACGATTTTTTATTAATTTTTTTTTTTAAATAAATAAAAAAAATATGTGATTTTTTTGTGTTTGTCAATTTCCCTTTCATTTCCTATGGGGGTCATTTTTGACCAAAGACCAAAATCCTGACTAATTTTTTTACGACCACTTAGCATGCTCGGATCATGAACTCATTTTTGTGTTCACATACCTAATGCCAGAAATATCACCAAGTTTCGTAACATTCCGATGCAGCTGTGATTTTTAATAAATTCAAAAGAGATTTTTTATAGTCTGAATTTATTGGTGTGTATGTGTAAAAAAGTGTGTTTGTATGTGTGTGTGTGTGGTGGGTGTAAATTTTTTGCACTCTTGATGTTGTAGAGTGTCACCCCTTACTGCGGTATACTTCTTTTAAGAATCGTGGCCGATTTGTAGATTGTACAAACAACAATTCAGAGAGTTTTTGTTTTTTTGTAAATTTCCCATTCATTTCCTATGGGTCAGTCATTTCTGACCGAAGACCACGAGTGTGACTATTTTTTTACGACCACTTAGCATGCTCGGATCATGACCTCAATTTTTTTTTGTATTCACATACCAAATGCCAAAAAAGTCACCAAGTATCATAACCTACCGATGAAGCTGTGATTTTTAATAATTCAAAACAGAAAATTATTCGAATTGTAAGTGACCGGGGACCATCAGAGGGTTAATTTGAATTATTATCACAGAGTATTATATATATTTAGTATCATTCAAAATGTCTCAGGGTGACTGGTATAAATGTCTCATTTCCAAATAATAATTATTATGATATTTGGTACATATAGCCTTGTTTTAATGGATTCATCCAACCAATTTGCAAGAATCATCATTTGTGCAATTATTCTTCAACTAAGTGCATAATTAGTACTCTCTGATCTTAGTAAATCAGGGCCATCATGCATATACAATCTATATATAGAAAACAGATCTGTATTGCCCACAAAATCGACACTGAAACAGACAGTACCATACCTAGAACACAGACAGCAGCTCAGATCAGAGCTCCACAGGTTCATGTGAACATCAGGCATCAGGGGAATATAAACTGTTATACCATGGTCTGGGTGAATATCTCAATTCTGATTGGCTGCTGGGTGCCCGTTAAAAAGTGATAGAGGGCACCTCAGTAAAGGAGTTCTGGTGAAACTGTTTACCGTTCGAAATTAATTTAATAAATGTGCTGGCTACATCAGCTGCGAGTCACTATAAAAACAGGCAGTCAAAGTTTCCGTTTATCTGTCAATGAGCTGAGCAGAATATAAATATCTCCGCTTGCTTAATAAACTGTCAGGCGTAACCAGGGAAACCAAGTTATTGTTTGTAAAAACTTTAGATTTTGACTGTAAAATGTTTTAAAAATGTGTTATTTGGCAAGTGACCATGGTATAAGCGGGTTAATTCCCTTCAGAGTGTCCATTGTCTAGGTATTTATTGACTCCCCTGCGCGCCGGACGGTTCATGCCTCGCCGTCGTCCCATTAATACCTGACAGTGGACACCTCGATCAGGCATTAACCCTTACATGTGAAACTACTGCAGTGTCTATAAAGCATAAGAGATAAACCTCCTCTGACACACGAAGGGAGGATCGACGAGACGTGAAGCTCTGAGCTGAACAGTTGCCCAAGGCCTTGGTTCATCTTCACATGTGAAGGAACAAAACACTCTAACAAATAAGAATCGCACTAAACATGTACAAAAAACTAGTGCACACTGAACTCAAACACATATTAATGATGTTGAACAATCTCTGAGAGGTGTCAGCCAGGGTTATTATAGTTATCTAAAAAAAATGTTTTTATAATTTATAATTCTGATGAGGACTACACACCCGAGACAGCAGTTACCCATAGACAGTATAAGACAGCAAGTACCGCATGATCGAGCTCGAGGACAAATCCGTGGTTCAGGCACAGAAGACAGAGGATTTTGCTATTAGGGTCCCGAGGAAGTAGAGGCCGAGGACGGGGTGGTCGAAGTGCAGGGCAAGGGCGCTTTTTAGAGCAGAGGACCTGCGTTGAGGTTTTGCATCTTCAAGCTCAATCAAGCACGCGGACAGGTACTATCTGAATACGCCAAGTGGGCAGGTACACTGTGTGCGGAAGGGTGGTTGCCATGGCTCAGAAAGAGTGACAGTCACCTAAGCCAATTGCGTCTTTTCGTCCCGGCTCGAAATAATGAGCTGTGTTTAGTGCAGATTAAACGGTCTAGAGTCACTCGATTTTTTATGCTCTTTTTTTTCAGAGTACTTGATTTTAATTATGCATCGATATATACACTCACCGGGCCACTTTATTAGGTACACCTGTCCAACTGCTGCGTCAACACTTACATTTCTAAGCAGCCAATCACATGGCGCAACCTCAGTGCATTTAGGCATGTAGACATGGTCAAGACAATCTCCTGCAGTTCAAACAGAGCATCAGTATGGGAAGAAAGGTGATTTACCAGTGACTACTCGGATTTTCACGCACAACCATCTCTAGGGTTTACAGAGAATGGTCCGAAAAGAAAAAACATCCAGTGAGCGGCAGTTCTGCGGCGGAAATGCTTGTTGATGCCAGAGGTCAGAGGAGAATGGCCAGACTGGTTGGAGCTGATAGAAAGGGCAACAGTGACTCAATAACCACCCGTTACAACCAAGGTGGGCAGAAGAGCATCTCTGAACGCCCAGTACGTCGAACTTTGAGGCAGATGGCTACAGCAGCAGAAGACCACACCGGGTGCCACTCCTTTCAGCTAAGAACAGGAAACTGAGGCTACAATTTGCACAAGCTCATTGAAATTGGACAATAGAAAGTTGGAAAACGCTTGCCTGGTCTGATGAGTCCAGACTTTCTGCTGCGACATTCGGATCGTAGGGTCAAATCTGGGCGTCTACAACATGAAGCATGGATCCATCCTGCCTTGTCTATGACAGGTTCAGGCTGGTGGTGGTGGTGTCATGGTGTGGGGGAATATTTTCTTGGCACTCTTTGGGCCCCTTGGTACCAATTGAGCATCGTTGCAACGCCACAGCCTACCTAAATATTGTTGCTGACCATGTCCATCCCTTTATGACCACAATGTACCCAACTTCTGATGGCTACTTTCAGCAGGATAATGCGTGCATGTCATAAGCTGGAATCATCTAGACTGGTTTCTTGAACATGACAATGAGTTGCTGTACTCAATGGCCTCCACAGTCACCAGACTCTAATCCAATAGAGCATCTTTGGGATGTGGTGGCAACGGGAGATTCGCATCATGGATGTGCAGCCGACAAATCTGCGGCAACTGTGTGATGCCATCATAGTCAATATGGACCAAACTCCCTGAGGAATGCTTCCAAGCACCTTGGTGAATCTATGCCACGAAGAATTGAGGCAGTTCTGAAGGTAAAAGGGGGTGCAACCCGTTACTAGCATGGGGTACCTAATAAAGTGGCCGGTGAGTGTATATGAAAGTTTAAACAAATTTGATAAAAAGTTTTTATAAAATTCTAACCTACACTACCTTTAATTGAAATAAAAATGAATAAAAATGATATTAATGTTTTAAAAAGCAATAACTAATAAATATGACAAAAACAACCAAAATGACTAAAGCTTAAAATACAAAAAATAAAAACTAACTGGAAAAAATATATATATGTAATATTAAATAAAATATATATATATATATATATATATATATATATATATATATATATATATATATTATTATATATATATATATATATATATATATATATATATATATATATATATATATATGTATATAATAGTGTAAGAAGTGGTAACCTGCAGTTGAATGCCTTGGTTTAAATTTTGTTTTGTTTTTTCCTTTTGCTGAATAATTTACTCACCCATGTCATCCAAGATGTTCATGTCATTCTTTCTTCAGTCGAAAAAGAAATTAAGGTGTGTGTTGGCTAACACAATGGGAACGACTCTGCGTGATTGCATCGATGAAGCCCCTGGTACAATCAGTCCAATGAGAGAGTAGGACGTCATGTGACGTCATAGACCAGGAAACTATGGAAACTATAAAGCACCCTTGAAATCAGACCGCGAACAGCTTCTGTTGCCTTCAGCAAGCGATCTCTGTACTCTGTCCTTGTCTCCTATTCATTGTTGTTGTCAAAGCCCAATATATCATATATATATATATATATATATATATATATATATATATATATATATATATGTAGTGCTGTCAAGCGATTAAAATATTTAATCGCGATTAATTCGCATTAATGTCATAGTTAACTCGCGATTAATCGCACATTTTTATCTATTCTTAATGTCTTTTGATTTCTTTTTGTTACATTCTTATCAACATGGAAAAGTGGATTGGCTTGTTTAGTGCAAATGTTTTTTTTTAATTATTATTATTGAAAATAACATTGGGAATAGTGTTCAATTTCACTTCTAACATAGCACTAGATAAATCTTCTCACACAATGCAACACTGTCCATCAATAAAAGGGTGAAAGAAATACTGGCGAGGTTTCCTGATATTGACGAGGGGGTGGAGAATTTGCATCATCTGTGTTTGTGTGTGTGTGTGTGTGTGTTTGCTTGTGGCCATCATCAAGTGGTGTTTCAGGCTGGACGTGCTGCCGATGATGATAGCTCAGTTCATAATGACAAAACATACCAGATCGCTTTGGTCTTGTCAATGGGACAATTTGGCAACTTTTTAAAGTAAACTTTACATTCAGAATCTCATTGGCATCCATTTCGGCGTCGCGCTCGTCATGCCACTCAAAACATCAACGTTACTATTTGGCCGGCTCGCAAGCTGAAACGAGTGTGTGCGGCACAAAACGGCCTCGACGCTGCGCTCTGAAACCCATTCATTTCAATTGCTTGCGCCGCGCGAGGACGTTTCGTTGCTTCTCGACCAAAGCGCAGCGATCTAGCTAGAGCCAGAAACAAAACATCAGGCACGCCGCACACACTCGTTTGGGCTTGCTGAGCCGGCTTTGATGATGACGAGCGCGGAGGACGCTGAAATTGGATCAGGACGCATGCCGCGATCCTGTTGCAAAAGTATGTGAAAAAACTACAAAGTTTGCTAGGACAAAAAGACCGTTAATCGCGCGATAAAAAAGATTAGCGCCGTTAAAATGGGTTTGACGTTAACATATTAGAGCTGTCAGTTAACGCGTTATTAACGGCGCTAACAGCGTACCATTTTAACGGCGCTGGTTTTTATCGCGCGAATTAACGGGGTCTTTTGCTGCAGCAAACTTTGTTGGTTTTTCACATACTTTTGCAACAGGACAATGCGTCCTGATCCATGTCACGTCCTGCGCTTGTCATCCACTCAAAGCCGGCTCGCAAGCCACAACGAGTGTGCGGCGTGCCTGATGTTTTGTTTCCGGTATAGCTAGATCCGCTTGCGCTCTTGGTTGAAGAAGCACAACGTCCTCGCTGTGGCGCAAGCAACTAGATGAATGGGTTTCAGACAGCAAGCGACGGGGTTTGTGCCGCACACACTGATTTTCAGCTTGCAAAGGCCAAGCAGGCACGTTATGCTTTGAGTGATGAATAAAGGCAACGCAAATAAATGCCAATGAGATTCTGAATGTAAAGTTTACTTTTAAAAAGTTGCCAAATACTCCATTGACAAGACCAAAGCGATCTGTCTGTTTTGTCATTATGAACTAGCTATAGTCATCAGCACACACGCCAGCTCTGACGCCACTTGATAATGGCCAGCAACACACACACACAACACAGATGGTGCAGATTCTCCACGCATAAATATCAGGACCTCGTCAGTATTTTTTCACCCTTTTATTAGATGGACAGTGTTACATTGTGTGAGAGATTATTTAGGCTATATATGTTAGAGTGAAATTTGAACACTATTCAATGTTATTTTCAATAATAATAATAAAAAAAACATTTCACTAAACAAGCCAATCCACTTTTCCATGTTGATAAGGCATTAAAATGAGAAAAAAATGTAACAAAAAGAAATCAAAAGACATTAAGAATAGATAAAATGTGACGATTAATCAAGTTAACTTTATGACATTAATGACATTACGTGCAATTAATACTTTAATCGTTTGATAGCACTAATCTACACTATATATATATATATATATATATATATATATATATATATCATATATATATATATATATATATATATATATATATATCACACACTATCTATATTTATGGCAAGCAAGCAAGATTACAGACCAGAGCTGCCAACTTTTGAGTTTAGCTTGGCGTGAGATTTCTCCGGGGGCGGGGAAGCATAGCCTATATTTGCACTAAAGCCTCCTTTAGTGCCTGTCTTTATAACAAAAACACGCCTGTCATGAAACAGCTACAGTGGCGTAGGTCGTAAAGCCTGATGTTCATGAAAGAGTTGATGCTGCTGAGGACTCGAGTTCGAATCTGCCTTTTGCCGAACATATGAGATGTAAAATGTATAAACTAACTTGAAGGTCTCTAGCGTTATATTTTGCCAATTAACTAAAAAACGAAACCATGATATTGCTTTTTGCCTTCATAAAACAGCACAAGACTTTAAGAAAAGGCATTCTGTTTGTGCTGGGTGTTTTAGAGAAATGTGTGCACTTAGCTCACGCGAACACGGAGCAGTTTTTCCTGTGAGTGAGACTGGAAAACCCGTAGTGGATGTAATCGGAGTGATAACAGAACGCTTAGAGTGCAGAGAGGAATTGGCTTTGACTCCAGTCCTGGTTTTGCGTCCGCGCCGTTAGGAGCTCAGAATCTGTCTCGGTATGCACGATCGCTCTAGACTAGATTAGAGGATATTTTAACTAATTTGCGGTAAAACTAGTCGATCACGAGTGGCTCAACTGGTGGATTTATAGATAAACTTATCTTTCAGGTATTTTGCCGACTGGCTTAACACTTTAGCGTGAGAAATCGGGGGTGTGGCGTGAGAGCGTGAGAATTAGCTCAATTGCGTGAGTCTCACGCTCAATGCGTGAGAGTTGGCAGCCCTGTTACAGACGGTGTGTGGTCCACTGCCCTCGTTACATCACGGGTGGGGACACACATCAGCTATTTGTTACAATGTTTGGGAGTGGAGCATGCCAGCAGTCAGTTCTCGAGGGAGCTGACTGTGGGCATTGCGAGGCGGGGCTCCGCTCCCGGGCGTTCTCGAGGAGGACTTCAGTACGCTCCCGTGGTCTCTCTGTGCCGAGGCAGGAGACAACTCGCATTTCGGGGTTCGCAAATGGATCTGACAGCGGGGGTTGGGACGGGCTCAGCCCTATCTCAGCTTTCACATGCCAGATCTAGTGTGACTGCGATTTCCAGTTCTGAGGAATTGGTATTCTCTCTCTCCCGAGTCGGTGTCATCGTTATTAACCCAGACGTTACCCACCAGCCATCCTAAATAATGAATACATTTTTATTAGGCAGCCCTGGTGAGTATGGTATATGGATGAGTGTGAGGAGCGACTCTATGAGGAGGGTCGCAGCGCTGCCAGTTCGGTTGTTCCCGCTGGTGGCCACAGAATTATATATATGTATATAAATATATATTTTTTCGATATAAAGATAATGGGAAAATAAAGAGATAAATATGTCTGTTCTTCTGGACGCTCCGCTTTCAAGAAAACTATGAAATAATCCATTCATGTTCCTGAGACTGCTGGACGAGAGCAGTCTCGGCCGATTAAGCTTCCTCGCAGCACAAGGTGCAAAACAGAACAGTCCAGTTAGAGATATGCAATATCTGAGGACTGTTTATCTCTAAAAAAGCTTGGACAAAGGAGAAACCCTGACGCCGAGGCGGTCAGGCTTCTAAGGGTGGTCCCCTCTGGGGTCAGGGACGGTTTTGAGAAATGGTTTCTCCTTAGCGCCCTGTGGGGTGCGACTCTCTGAGGAGGGTCGCAGCACTGCCAGTTCGGTTTCCCTGCCGGTTCACTGTTTCAGGGTACCAAGGTCTCAGTGTCCCAAACGAGCCTAAAAAAAGGGGCAGTCAGTTCGGTTTCCCTGCCGGTTTACCGTCTCAGGGCGCCGAGGTGCCTGCTTTTTCCAACGGTCCTCCGAGGAGGGTCGTAGGAACTGAAACTAGTTAAGAGGTAGACAAGATCCGAGGACTGTCATCATCTCTAATAAAGCTTAGACAAGAAGTCCTGTCGAGGCTATAAAAAATGAGGCTAGCAGGCTTCTGAGGGCTGCTCCGGGGCAAGGACGGTTTTGAGAAATCGTTTCTCCTCGACGACCTCTGGGGTGCGACTCTCTGAGGAAGGTCGCAGCGCTGCCAGTTTCGGTTGTTCCCTGCCGGTTCGCCGTTCAGGACACCAAGGTGTCAGCGTCCCTTGACGATCCTCCGAGGATGGTCGTAGAGCGGTCAGTTCGGTTGTTCCCTGTCGGTTCGCCGCTTCAGGGCACTGAGATGATTGTTCAAGCAAATCCAGAGGCCAGTCTTGAGAGACTGGTTCCCCTTGTAGAATTTCTGGTAGCATGGAAACTTCTGCCACACATTTCTCAGTGGGTCCTGCACACTATAGAAAAGGGTTTCAGAATTCAGTTCGGTTCTACAAGTTCTACCATTTATTAGTAATGATTTACACAGTTTGTTTATTACTTACTATATACCTGAGCATTCAGTAATGTGCCATATAGTATACAGAAGGTGATGGACATTTTATCATTTAAACATGTGACTTTTCATGAAAATTTTATAATCCAAGATTTCTGCCACCATATGATGTCATAATATGCAAATTAGATGGGGAAATGTAATCCCTACATAAACTTTGGGTCATCCTTAATATTTCTCTAATTTACAGAAAGTATCTATCTTGTTTCACTTTTATAGTCTTTTGAAATTAAGATGTCAAAATTGAACGTTTTTGGAAAAAAAACAATAAATCCCAATTATTTAAAAAATATTTTTTATAAATCCCAATATGTGCGTGGCAAAATGTGTACACATATTTCTATGCCCATTTTGTGCGTCAGGCCCCAGGGCATTCGCGTATTATACCATCAATGATTGATTGATCCTAGCTCAGATCTGAGCATGTGGCAGTTCGGCACTGAGATGTCGTTCTGTCTCATTTAAAGATGTTGGGGGTTGCCGCTCAGCGCCAAGAAGAGTGTGCTCTGAGGACCACTTTTCTAGGTGTAGCCTTTTACAGCAGTAAATGGGGTATATATCATGGCAGCTGCGTCGCAACGTAATTACTTTTGGCCTTCTGTACATGAGACCCATGCAGTGATGGCTCAGGACCAAGGGGTTTTCTCGAGGAGAAAACGTTTTCGCATGATCGAGGTCATGCGCTTGCCTTCATGCTTCGGTTTTGTGGAAGAACCTTGTTTCCTCGACCAGGCCCTCTGATGGGGGCTTTTTGTCAGACGCAGAATGCTATCGACGGATGCTTCCCTCACAAGTTGGGAGGGTATATCTAGGCCAGTTACTCACTGTCAAGCATTTTTAGACTGGTGGCTCTCATGGCAGCTGTGTCCCACGTAGTTACTTTTGGCCTTTTGTACATGAGACCCATGCAGTGAGGGCTCAGGACCAAGGGGTTTTCTCAGAGGAGAAAAACGTTTCGCATGATCAAGGTCACACGGCTTTGCCTTCGTGCTTCGGTTATGTCGAAGAACCTTGGTCCCTCACCCAAGCCCAGTTTTGGGGGCTTCTTGTCGACGCATAATGCTATCGACCGATGGTTCCCTCACAAGTTGGGGGTGATCATGAGTGGTCGCTCGGCGACTGGTATTTGGCAGGACCATCTACCTTTTAGCACATAATTGGCTAAAAGTGATGGCGGTTTTCCTGAAAATCTCAATACTTCCTGCCAGATCCGAGAGGTCACCATGTGTTTGTCCTTTCGGATAAAACACTGATGGTCTCGTATATCGGAGCAGATATCCCGTTGAGGCAGGGGCTGAGGCCCAGGGAATGGAGACGGCCCGAGGTGGTGGAGCTTCTTAGAGAGAACTTGGGTCAAACTAAAGTCAATTGACATTTCACATCATTGGTACAACGCATTGCTCTATTTGGTTCTCCCTCACACATCCAGCTCTTCTTGGACTGGATGTGTTGTATTAGGTGTGGTTAACACTACACCGGTACGCATTTCCCGATATCTTTGCTCCCGGGAGTTCACCGTCATTTGGAGTTTGGATACTGTGGCCGGCCTCTGAGGGGGCCCGGACTCATAGAATCCTGTCTCTCGACTGAGGTCATTGAGACCATTCTCCAATCAAGAGCTCCTTTCATGAGAGAAACTATATGCATTGAAATGGAAATTATTCTCCATCTGGTGTGGTGAACGTCACCAAGATCCTGTTAACTGCCCTGTTGGTACAGTTCTTTGATTTCTTGCAAGACCGTTTCTCTGCTGGATTATCTCCTTCTCCCTTAAAGGTTTACGTGGCGGCTATATCGACCTATCACACCCTCTGGGGGGTACTTCTATCAGGAGAGATCACTAGTTTTTCTCGGTGGTACATGAGGTTGAGACCTGCACTGCACTCAGAGCACCGGCTTGGGATTTGGCCATTGTACTTGAGGGTCTGGCTTTTGCTCCCTTTGAAGAGCTTTGAGAAAAATTCCTCACTTTGAAAACATTTCTCCTTTCTGTTTCATTTATTGGAGATTAGGAGATTTGCATGCCCTGTCGGCTGCTCCTTTATGCCTGGAATCTGCACCGGGTATGGTGAAAGCATTTCTATACCCTAGACCGGGTTATACTCCTTAGGTCTCAGTTAATGTTGGGGGCCTTATAGTGCTGCAGGCCAGATCAGGAACGACTGAACCTGTTATGTCCCAGTTCGGGCATTAGATGCCTACATTCACAGAGCTGCCCTGTGGCGTAAGTCTGAACAATTATTTGTCTGTTTGGGTCACTCAGGAAAAGAGTCCCCTGCATCTAAACAGGTTATGAGCAAGCAATGGATAGTAGAGGCTATATCATTGGCTTATGAAGCGCAGCTTTCACCTATGGCTGTTCGGGCCCATTCTACTAGAAGTATGGCGGCCTCTACGGCCTATTATTCAGAGTGTTTCCCTTCTTGATATTTGTAATGCGGCAGAATGTCCTCTTCCGCATACATTTGTCAGATTTTATGACCTTGACCTCTCCACTTCCTGGGCAAGGTTGCTTGCTTCTTAGGACTTAACAAGGACTTCACACAGAACGGGCATTTCTCAGCATGGAGTAGTGGGTATGGGGTTCCGAAGTGGGTATTCGTGTTAGCCAACAAAGCTCCAAAGTTCCCTTGAAAGGGAACGTCTCAGCTTACGCATGTAACCCTGGTTACCTGAGAGGGAACGAGAGCTGCGTTTGCCTGCCATACTTCCTGCATGCCCTGAATCCGACTTGCTTCAGGCTTTTTCAGAAGCTGTCGCGGTCTGATTTCAAGGGTGCTTTATGAGTTTCCTGGTCTACTGACGTCACATGACGTCCTACTCTCTCATTGGACTGATTGTACAGAGGCTTCATGATGCAATCACGCAGAGCATTCCCATCGTGTTAGCCAACACAGCTCTCGTACCCTCTCAGGGAACCAGGGTTATATACGTAACCTGAGACGCTTTGATGAAAACATTCCAGGATTTCCTCCGTATAATGGCACTTCAATGGGAGCCAAACGGTTCAAGGTCCAAAAGACAGTTTCAGTGCAAACTGTTCAAAGGGCTTTAAACAATTACAGATCAATGAATAAGGGTCTTATCAAGTGAAACGATCGCTCATTTAAAAAAAACAACAACAAAGTTTTAGTTTTATAAGCTCAAATGCTCGCCTTGCTCTGTTCTGTGATGCGTGTTCGTGACTCTCCTGTTCGAACTCGTTCATCAAAAATGAACAAATCTTTTTTCAAGTCATTTGGTACATTCAGACGAGTTTGAACAGGGGAGTCACACAGAACAGAGCAAGGCGAGCATTTGAGCTTATAAAACTTCAAATTAGTTTTTTTTATGTAGGCGATCGTTTCACTTTATAAGACCCTTATTCATAGTCTGGTGTCGATTTAAAGCCCTTTGAACAGTTTGCACTGAAATTGTAAATTGGAACCTTGAACCATTGGTTCCCAGTAAAGTCCATTCTATGGAGAAAATCCTGGAATGTTTTCATCAAAAACCTTCATTTCTTTTCGACTGAAGAAAGAATGACATGGACATCTTGGATGACATGGGGGTGAGTAAATTATAAGCAAAAGTTTTTAAAAAAAATGAACTACTCCTTTAAAGAGCTGTGTTTTACTTGATTCAACCCTCAAAACAATTTCTGGTATAAATGAATGCATTAAGGTTGATTCAGGAATATATAATTATATATAACTTGAATAAAACAGTTAACTTAGATGTTATATTTTGGTAACACTTTATTTGAAGGGGTGTGCATTAAGGCTGTAATGACACTGTCATAAACATGACATAACACCTGTCATGAACATGAAGGAGTTTGTTTTACTTTCCAGCTGTAATTTTTAAAAGCCTAAGAGGTCTAAAAAGACATACATCAGTGTTATACTGGGGATAGGGTTTTGATATACTGCACATACAAGAAGAGGATGGGAAAACAGTTACACACTTAAAATTCTTTCGAAAATCTCATAATGTAGCCCAGAGTTTGTGACCCGGGCACATGACACACAGAGATTCCTGAGAGATTGCATAGACTGGACACAAATGTGTGTTTGAGATCAAGCACTGCAGTATATCAGCCTCTGAAGGCTGTTACCTGAACACTTGTACATAGATCTCGAGACGGTTCCATGGGCCTCCACAGACAGTAGCTCGATACACATACGCCATCCTTACAGAACAGGAACAGTACAGCCAAAGCTGTGAGACCCAACGGTTCTCCACAAGTCAGACAGCAACCGCACATTTTTAACACATTTGTGGGCAGGAATCAGTTTCTGATGTTCAATACAAACTGCACAGTGTGTTAAAGCACAAACACATCTACGTTACAGTTGGCTTTTAGCTGGACGTGAGGTGTGGATGTACCTGCGGGTTTGCGGGCACTGCTGTTCATTGCATGTGCGGTTGCTGAGGGGTCGAGGGAGGGAGGCACACAGGTAATCAGAGTAGGCTTCATTATCAATGGTGCAGAAGACCAGACGGACTGGTAACCTAAAACGTAAGGAAGAAAAATATGTTCAAAGTGTTTCAAATCCTCTCTAATAAAAATACACCAACCATGAATAAGTGCATTGCAAAGAACACTCAGTTATGATAACTTCATGAAAGACGGCTTAAAATTATTTAAAATTAGAAGGGGAAAAAACAAGCGTTAAAATAAGCAAAAAATATAAAAATAAATATATGAAGATTAAACATGTATTACTTTTCAGGGCCCAAGCCCTGAAGGGGCGAATTTTTGATATCTCGAACGGTTTGGCCGTGGCGAGGGAAATGAATTTTATGACTAAAAAAGGACACATAAAATGTGTTATAACTGCTCGTTTTACCTATAGTCACAAAACTTGCCATGTATATTGTTCTTGTCAAGCTGATCAACTTTCAAATTAACAGTAAGAAGCTCAGACCAAAAGAAAGTCAGATATTGTAGTTTGAATGTGTATTTTGTCTCTCTCTTGTCTCTTGTCTGTCTCTGTGAGGGAGGGGAGTAGGGGGGGGGGGTTGCTGGTGTCTGTGTTTATGTGTGTGTGTGTTTGTGCGTGGGTGTGTGTGTGTGTGGCTGACTGTAGATTTTTCCTGCAAGTCCTTGTCTTTTTGCATAACAACTTTGTATTTTTTTTAAATGACAAAATATGCATATAACCCTAATCTTTTAAATGTATAGTTTGGTTATATATATATATATATATATATATATATATATATATATATATATATATATAGCTGTCGAGCAGTGACTGGAGGCTCAAGCCGGCGGTACCGCCCACCCCGGTGCCTTTAGGTAACTAAAGGCACCGGGGTTGCGGTGCCACCGGCTTGGGCCCGCAATCGCTGCTCGCAGCTATATTTTGTATTTATTTCCCCAAATATACCACGATTCTCTACAGTCTTATGAGGGACTTAAAAAATATATATGGAAAAGTTTTCTAGTTATGTAAATCTCTAAAAGATTTTATTTGAGTACAAATTGCTGATAATTGTGAGTATATTTTTAATTTTTTTTTAAATGTGCAGATTTATTGGTAATACAAAGTGTAAGAACATTTGGATATGGAATTATGAAATTTAAATTATTTTAATTTATTACCACTCCTACTTTCTGTAAATGTTTTTATTTTTTATTTTAATTTTTTTGAAAATGAGCAGCATTGTCATTACAGCAGAAGTACGAGAAATAGCAGTTTTGTCATTTGACACTTTAAATGATCAAACTCTTTCTGTATTGGCAGTCAATGTTTTTAATAATAATCAGCTGTGGAAAATCGTTCAGAAAGTGACTTGAATGTTATTGCTCCTCTGTTTCGCTATATTTATAGCTGTGGTGTGGACTTCCCTAAAACTCACTGAATTAAAACAATTATTAAAACATTATAATTATCATCCTTTATGTGAACAAGCCTTAAGGATCTTAGGGCCCAGTCTTTTTTTGCTCTCCTCCTTACTAGATATTCATAAAGACTGTTATTATACGTCATTGGATTATAATGTGCATCTTATTTGAAGCCACAAAGACTAGTCCTTCCAAGCTGTGATGATACGCTTCTCAACAGCAATTTCTCCTGATGCCACTTAGTGAAAACAACCTCCATATTGCCTAGACACTCCAGCTGGCCTTTCATCAGAGATGAAATATGCCGGATATTAAGCATCCCCTTCAAGCACTACAAACAGAGCCACGTTTGAGCTTAAATGCCTCAGCCTGTAGCACTTGGCTCTGCTGTAAAGGTTTGCCTTGATACACACCCTACCTGTCCTGTTCAGTTCAGTCCAGTGTGTTGGTGACACAAATCTTCACTAATGAATGCATTTTTTTAAACGAGTGAATGAAAAAAGCCTAACTGTTAAAGCAACACCAACAAACTTTGCCTCTGAGGTCGCCCTACAGGTTGGAAGTGGAATTGTCCATTCTGCTGTCCTAAATAATTCAGCCCACCACATCCTACTATCGCACACACGCTCGCTGTTTATCAGCCCCGGCTTTGGAACCGGCTTTATCTTTACATGTGGTTGTCTACTGTCGAGTACGCTCCATCTATCGGCAGTTGTAACGTTTGCTGTAAAGCAAGTCAAATTTGTAGGTTTCTTATGTCTCATTCGGACTACAGAAACGCGATCCCGATCTGGCAGTCTTACATAGCGTGGATAAAGGACCGCAAAGGGGAGGCATAAGTGCATTTCACTGTGTCACGACTTGATGAAACGCTGAAACGATTTTGAAAACTTTATTTTAAGGTAAAAAAATCGTACTTAGTGTTGCTTTAAGACAAGAAACTATTGGTGTGTTTCCACTGCTGGTACAGCTCAACACGGTTCGGCTCGCTATTCCACTGTGTGGTAGGACTAGGCTCGGTTCGCTTCAAAGTGGGTGGGATTATAGTCTGATCTAGTTTATCCGCTCCTTGCAACCAGTGAGTGGAACGTCTACACTTCGTCCACTGACCATGATTCAGCCATTTCTTTTTTGGACATTTTTTCCTTTCTTTTTCTTCAAGCAAGTAGTTTTAAAACTGGTGCTACAGTGATGACTGTTACTGGCTAAAGTGGCTATTTAAATCTAGAGGGTTTGATGTCTCACAAATACTTTAACGCTGGTAGCGACGATACTGTCTGACCAATCAGTGATCTACAGTGTTTTTGCATTACATTTTACTATCTGGTACGGTACGCTTGGAACCTCAACAGACGGTGGTACCATTTAAAGCAAGCTGAAGCGTGCCGAACCGTACCGAAGCCGTACCATGCAGTGGAATAGCGCCTCAAGTGAGCCGAGCCGAGCCGTAACGAACTGTGCCGAACCGTACCATGCAGTAAAAAGCGTTACAAGTGAGACATACCAAGCCAAGCCATACCGAACTGTGCCGAACCATACCATGCAGTGGAAAAGCGCCTCAGCTGAGCTCGTAATCGAGCTCGAACCGTACAGAGCTGAGCCATACCGTACCATGCAGTGAAAAGCGCCACAAGTGAGCCATAGTGAGGCATACCGAGCCAAGCCTTACCGAACTGTGCCGACCGTACCATGCAGTGAAAAAGCGCCACAGTGAGCCATACCAAGCCGAGTCTGGAACGAACTGTGCCGAACCGTACCATGCAGTGGAAAGCGCCTCAAGTGAGCCATAGTGAGGCATACCGAGCCAAGCCTTACCGAGCTGTGCCGATCCGTACCATGCAGTGAAAAGCGCCACAAGTGAGCCATACCAAGCCGAGCTGTAACAAACTGTGCCGAAACCGTACCATGCAGTGGAATAGCGCCTCAGTGAGCCGTACCGAGCCGAGCCATACCGAACTGTGCAGAACCGTACCATGCAGTGGAAAAGCACCTCAGTGAGCCGCTACCCAGCCGAACCGTACAGAGCTGAGCCATACCGTACCATGCAGTGAAAAAGCGCTACAAGTGAGCCATAGTGAGGCATCCGAGCCGAGCCAAGCTCGTACCGAACTGTGCCGAACCGTACCATGCAGTGGAAAGCGCCACAAGTGAGCGCGGCCAGCCGTACCGAACTGTGCCGAACCGTACATGCAGTGGAAAAGCGCCATAAATTTGAATATGGTAAAACTCCTCAGTTGTGCTTTTATTAATCGACGCAAGGTATTCTTGGGTCTTCCTGTCTTTCGTTTACCCTCTGGTGTCCAGAAAGGGCAATTCGAGCAATGTCATATTGTTCCTTCCGGATGATGTGTCCAGTCCATCTCCATCGCCATCTCATGATGAGGGTGTCCATCCTTTCTTGCTTGGACTTGGAAAGTAGAGATGGTTTTGAGCCAAGGACTTTCAGGATTCTCCTGAAGTTCTAAGTGTGGAAGGTTGACAATTTGACACCTTTACATTGTTGAACAATGTGCGGAGGTCCTCACAATATAGAGCCCAATCTAAACTGACTGAAACTAAACCTTGTGCCGTAACAAAACCAGTTGAGGGAGAGAGTGAGGGTGAGGGCTTTGGAGGAGGCCGAGGAGCTGGTGAAGGGCTGGTGATGAGAAGAGGCAGACAGACAGGTGGTGATGACGGGAGGAGTGGCCAGACCGGGTGCAGACCCAGAGCACAGTTAGGACGACAGCCCAAGGCGGAGTCGATGCAAGGAGGAGCCAAGGTGTTGACGTGCCCGACGGATGAGACGTTAAACCAAGGTCCTGACTCTCTGTGGTAAAAATCCTAAAAGAGTAGGGGTGTAACCCTGGCATGCTGGCCAAATTTGCCCATCGTCTCTGTGTTTCTGGATGATGTTGGGCTAAGCTCTGGGTCTGGCAGCGGGGTTTGCCTGGACGAGGCTGCTGTGATACTCCGCTTTGCCCATGGTGAATGGTGATCCATCTATATACTGTGCGAAAGTGATTTAAGTCTCTAGGGTCTGGTAGGGATTGAGGGAAGATGAAAGCGGAGATCTTTGTCCAGTCCACAATGAAATCCCTCCGTTAAGCAGACGTCATCGCAGGCGGCTCGATGACAGGTGCTCAAAAACTCCTGAACGTACTCCCTAATAGCTCGCTGTTCTGGAAAATAAAAACAGTTCCTCCTTCAAGTTGTTTGTTTTCCCTTTATGGGGAAACATTAATGGAAGCGATCTCCAGTTGCAAGGAACACACGATGAAGACCTGAGTTAAAAATCCACTCAGACGATAATAAAAATAAAGATAATCAAACAAAACCAATTGCTAAGCGTAAACGTAACCGGACAAATTAACACTGTAAAGATTGCAACTTAAACACAAAGCAAATGAAGGAATGACAAACACCTGTGTTGATTAATGAATCTCCATAGTTACGGGAATAATAAGTGGAGGGAAACTAAACAAAGGAACACATGTGCCTGAAAATAACAAATTAAAAGTTCATGAAAATGAAACTAAGATCAAAATGTGCCATTAAAGTTATTTAATGTATTAATCAGCGTAACTAATAGACCAAAGTGTAAAGTGTTACACATTTATTTGATAAAAAAAAAATACATACTAAATACTTTGACACTGACCTGAGCCACACTCTTTGCTGCAGGCTGACCAGGAGCCATAGCTCCAGTAGTAGCCCTCCGTCAAGCGTCCGTTAGGCAGATAATACTCATACTCCACGCCCTCATTAGCCTCTTGAGTGATTAGCTGTTGATAAACAAAGACACTGATGGTCATAGTATTCAAAAAATACCTCAAAAAGTAATAGGTGCATGCAGTATGTTTAAGTTCCTTTAACTGGCTGGCACTGACTGGCAGTTTCATTCCTAAATGCACGTTAAAGCGACTCACACTCAGAGCAGATGGAGTTTTGTGTATTACGATCTTTATTTTTATTAATATTTTCACTTGGTAAAGGTTTTAGAATTAGCAATGTGAAGACAAAAACAAACATGGACATGATTTGAAAAAGAGAAAAAAAATAGTCACACTTGTCAAAAATGAACGCATTGGAAATTAATGGGAGTTACTGTGAGTAAAACTTTTGGTACTGCAGCAAAACAAAATCTTATTGAAAGCAAATTTTTTGAGATTTCGAAGACTCAAATTTGGAACACGACACATCATGTACGGCTTTCATTCTCTTGCAGTTTTCGAGTAACCTTTTTTCACTCCAGCAATAATCTTTTCAAGTGTCGTACTTTAAAAAGATAGCAAACTTAAAGGGATACTCCACTTTTCTGGAAATAGGCTCATTTTACAACTCCCCAGAGCTAAACAGTTGAGTTTTACCGTTTTCTAATCCATTCAGCCGATTTTCTGATGTTTAGAAGAATATCAGCAACCAGACAGTTTCTGGTCTAATTGACTTACCATCAGTAAGGAAAAAAATATGCTATGGAAGTCAATGAGACCAGAAGCTTGTCTGGTTGCTGATATTTTTCGAAAAATCAGGAAAACCGGCTGAATGATTAAAAAACGGTAAAACTCGAAATGTTAGCTCTGAGAGTTGTAAAATGAGCCTATTTCAAAAAAAGTGGAGTATCCCTTTAAAGGAGTAGTTCACTTTTAAAAAAAAACTTTTGCTGATAATTTACTCCCATGTCATCCAAGATGTCCATGTCTTTCTTTCTTTCAGTCGGAAAAGAAATTAAGGTTTTTTACTGAAAACATTCCAGGATTTTCTTCATATAAAGGACTTCAATGGCAAACAAATGGTTCAAGGTCCAAAAGACAGTTTCAGTGCAAACTGTTCAAAGGGCTTTAACGATTCCAGATGATGAATAAGGGTCTTATCAAGCGAAATGAGCAGTCATTTTAAAAAAAATAACAACGTTTAAGTTTTATGAGCTCAAATGCTCGCCTTGCTCTGTTCTGTGCAGCGAGTTTGTGACTCTCCTGTTCGAAGTCGTTCATCAAAATGAACAAATCTTTTTTCGAGTCATGACTCGAAGCGTCCTAGATAAGCCCCTTATTCATCGTCTGGTGTCGTTTGAAGCTGCACTGAAACTCTCATTTGGACCTTGAACCGTTTGGTTCCCAATAAAGTCTATTATATTGAGAAAATATAGTGTAAATATAATCTAGAATAAAAAAAATACAAAATATTAAATAAAAACATTATCAAACTAAAATATAGTACATTCATTTCATTGACAAAAAAAAAACAAAACAAAAAACAGTGAATTTGGATAGAAACGAAGAGCCCCACAGGGTTAAACTGGATCTCACCTCTATCACTAGAGGCTCAGTTGTAGGGCCACGGCCAGTGATGATCTCGGGGTCTTTCCCCTTCTGTTCCCCTCTGGTAATACAGCACGGTGCCAGCAATGGGTGCGGCTCGAGAAAATCGATCGCCCAGTGTCCATTAAGGTAGTACTTCACCACGTAGGTTCTTGATTGCTAATACAGGCAAAATGTAATGATAAAAAGGTTGACGCTGATGATGAAAAGTTTAGGATTAGGACCGTATTCACAAATGCTCACCAAGGTAATTGCGTGTTGGTACGGTTTCCTTGATGCTGATAGTGGTGGCCCCAACAGGGATGATGAAGATTTGATTGTAACCTGTAGGGGGTAAACCTACTTTTTAAGGCATATTTGTATATATAGTTCCAAATGCATTGGGTCTTGGGTGAGTTTACCTTTGGGCAGGTTACGTCATTGAGAAACTGTTTTTGACTATATTGCATGACTGCCCATTCCCTCCACACTGTAAACAGGGGTCCTCCTCCTGGGACGACTCCAGCATGTTATCACAGCCGAGACGCTGGACAAAGACAGAGCAATAGTTCTCAGATCACACCCTTCACAATCAAGGCAAAATACAGTGATTTGAGGCTGCGCTTTTTAACAAAGTTCTTTTGTTCCACGTCCATCTAGTTCACAAAGAAATCGCAAACAGCTCTTACGTTGTTTTTTGAGGCAATAAAGAAAGTTTAAATTTTCACTGTTCCCTGTCTTCAGTGTATCGGCAAGGTTTTTAAAATCAAATTTAAAACTATTTAAGATGAATACTGTATGTCCATACAAAACAAATACCATCTCATTAACCTCACGCTCGTATCCGTTTTCTCTCTGGAGATGCGTTCAGTTTTTCCACTTGTAAACCCCTCCATGTAAATAGCGAATCCGCCATGGCGCGAGCACAACCTGGCTTTTAAAGGGAATGGGAGATGAGACTATTGGTTTATTGCACGTTACGCCCAAAACACACCCATAACTCATTAAGAGAAAAGAGACAACCCTTTTAGACCATACACCGGGAGCTCCGACCATTTATCCCGTCGTTAAACTAGCAAAAGTCAATTCGGACACGCCCTAAGTGCACTTCCACCCTTCACTTTAGACCATGCGCTTCAGATCGTTAAAGCAGCATTATGATGTTTTTGAAATTGTGCTCTCGGGTTCCCCTACAGTTGGGAAACAGTATTGTCTTCTTCTACTGTCGTAAAATCTGCCATGGTTACACTATGGAATACACGCGTGCATTTGTTGACAAGCGATACCCCGAACTCTGCAGAAGTTCTCACATCTTGGGAAGACTCCAGTGTTGCGTGTGAAATGTCTTCATCACAGGTACATTGGCATATATTTCAGCATGTCTTATGAATATAGTTTCATGGGCTTTATTTTTTAAACGTCAAAAGATTGCGTTGTTTACGTTTACAAGCCAGCGTCTTTATAGTAACGTTAGCATATTGGCTAGTGGCTACTGTTTTACATAATAGATATGCTAATTCAATGTTTGTGTGGTAGATAATAGCCATATCGTCAATATTATAATATCAAGCTGCAATGAATCTGCAAATTTAAAAAATTGATTTGCATTATAGCCTGAGGCCAAAGTGATTTTCATCATTTTGATTGCATTTCGTCATTATAAATTTCATTTACCCCTGAAAACAAACCTGGAAAGAGACGTGAGGATTTGAGGAGAATAACGAGAGATTATTCGATACATTCCAGCGGCTTATTAATGGGATATATCGTAAATTAAATTCAGGAGAAGACATTCCAAATGTGCCGTGTATGTTGGAGGATTGCTAACCTTACAGAGCCCGTCCACACAGATGTGCTTTGCTCCGGGGTGGCAGGTGTGCCGTGCCACCACAGCCGACTTCTGGCGGAAGAAGAAGTTCTCTCCTCTGGGAATGCAGTTCAGCTCACAGGGATTCTCTCCTGAACAGGCAAACAGAGATACGGCTTAACATCAGCACCGTCACCTGTACAGAATACTTTCACACAGCTAAAACATCATAAACATAAAACACTATTTTAGTGCAAACTATATTTGTTTTGTATTCGAAACAGCTTTAATTATTCTAATTTCTTTTATTTTCAATTTCTTCTATGTAAAGCACTTTGAATTACCATTGTGTATGAGATAAATAAACTTGCCTTGCCTATTTAGACCTACATGTTTAAGAATGCAGACAAAATGCAACAAAAACTTAAGTCACATTCATTGTTTAATTCCACGTAGAATGAAGACAGTTTTGGACAAAAGGGTATTAGTATTAGTATGGTGTTCCTAATAATTCTTTAGGTATATCGCATATATGTATATATATATATATATATATATATATATATATATATATATATATATACATATACATATATATCACGGTCAAAAGTTTAGGGTCGGTACGATTTTTTATGTTTTTAAAAGAAGTCTCTTCTGCTCACCAAGGCTGCAATTTTTTGATAAAAAATACACAAAAAACACAGTAATATTGTGAAATATTATGACAATTTAAAATGACTTTTTTATGTTAATATATATTAAAATGTAATTTATTCCTCTGAAAAAAGCTGAATTTTCAGCATCATTACTCCAGTCTTCAGTGTCACATGATCCTTCACAAATCACTCTAATATGATGATTTTATGCTCTAAAAACATGTATGATTATTATCCATGTTGAAAACAGTTTTTTACAATTTTATTTCAGGCTTCTTTGATGAATTTTGGGGTAAATGAAAATAATTTTGGTGCATCACTATTTTAAATGGTGCGTTTGCTGATTTCCAGTCCCTGGTCACTGTATGTTGTCATTAAATAGAAAAAGTAAACGGCAGGTTGATCATTCTGCTGAAACCTCCAGTTGTACAACATTCCATCATTTCATTTTCTTTTTTTCAAAATCACTTCCTGTTTGTACATACCACCATAATATGGCAGCCATTTATAGCGCTTTCCTTGAAAATCAGTGCCGTCGAACTGAGAGCACTGTTCCTCTCTGAAATCCCTGGAACCCTCGGGACAGTCCTGAGAACTCAGATAATTCAGAAACTTTTGAACCATATAGTGTAAATATTAATGATGTCAAAAAAAATTAAATAATAATAATAAAATAAAAAAAAATAAAAAAATCAATGATGCTAAAAAAGATTAAATTCTCAAATATATCAATGCCATTAATTGATCAGATATAATCTTTGAGTTTTTTACTTCAGGCACAGAAGAGCTTTCAGTGTGTACCTGGATATTACATGAGCGATAGGACTTCTCTGGTCCCACACAGCGGTGACCCCCATCAGTCCTGTGAAGACACACACACACATCACATACAGATGAGGTGTTTTCACTCTCAGTCCAGAGTAAACTTTCACTTCAAAAATATTTCCATTATACAAATTTAAAAAAAATAAATATTGATGATGCGTATTGTTTGATGGCCGATGCTTATCTATTCAGAAAACAGGGTGGTTACACTATATATATGCATATATATATATATATATATATATATATGTGTGTGATATACACATATATATATATATATATATATATATATGTATATATATATATATATATATATATATATATATATATATATATATATATATATATATATATATATATATATATATACACATATATATATATATATATATATCACATGATTTCATTTAAAACTAGTAAATATCTATAACAAGAGGGCAGGCAGAAGCTGGCTCAAAGTGCAAATGAAAAGAGCAAAGCAAAAAGCCAGAAACAAAAACATGAAATAAAATAATATAAACAAAAAAGGACTGACCAAGCACAAAATACATGGGTATAAATAAATACACAAGGGCTAATATGGCAACTAGAGACACCTGGGGACAGATAACAGGTGATTAACAGAGAACATTACAACGGACTACAGTGATGGCACAGCATTGCCAAAATAAAAGTCCCGCTCACAACACTTATTGGTCAAGAGGAAAACATATCGGCTAATGCTGGCAATTCAAAGTTGCTAAATATCAGCTGATAATATTGGCCTTGACTATGTATTACAACATGATACACGTTATAGGTGAACCACACTGCAGACTAAAAGTCTAAAAAATTTAAATCCTTTATAAGTGACATCAACTCAATTTTAATCACAACAGTCGACTTAAAAACTCTGAACTCGATCAACCCCTAGCACCATGTTATATTTAATAGTAGGCTAGCAATAAATATGTTGATGCTCTCTGCAAGACTGTAATCTTACACAGTATCACTGTAGAACCAATAGTATTTGTTGTTCAAATGAAATGGAAAAAAACAATATTCTTCACAACTTAAAATATCTTGAATGACACCATTGACTCATTTAGTATATGTGGTTATATGAATATGCAAATCAGCCCCTCCTCCACTCACTCACTCAGCTCAGAGATCTACTGGTGGGAGATTACTAGGGTTGAGTATCGAAAGTAAAATATTCGATTGGAACCGGGACTAACTTTTCGCTTTTCCGAATCGTCAAAAGTTAAAATTTCGATTCCTAGTTTCGATATTCACAGTCCGCCGACCGGAAGAAGGAAACCGCTGAACAACACCAGCGAAGAAGTGTCTACCCGAAGTGTTGGCATAACCGTGCGAGTCGCTCATGAGTGCCACTTGGCAACTATTTCAACTTAATAAAACCGTTGAGAAATAATTTTGAATGGTTTAATAACCTGTTCTGGAGAGAACTTTGATCCCCCCCCCCAGTGTCCCCAGGCGCAACATGAGGACTAACGTCCCGGTAAGTTGGAAATAGAAGTCTCGATGAGAAACGAGAACGAGCAAGAGAACATTAACTGCTTTATGGCAATTCGACATAATTCTATGGTACTGTGTATGATGTATTACCCACTCAGTGTTTCCCAACCCTGTTCCTGGCGGCACACCAACACTGCACGTATTCTTTGTGTCCCGAATCAAACACACCTGATTCAACTCATCAGGTCATTAACCCATGTGATTATGAGCTAATGAGTTGAATCAGGTGTTTTTGATTAGGGAGACAAAGAATACATGCAGTGTTGGTGTGCACCAGGACATTGGGAAACACTCGTAGACAGAGCTCCACACGATAAAGTTGGCCGGTGCCGAATGATAACAAAAGCACATGAGCAGCGGTAGAAAACGGGAGGAAGGGTCAGCGAGTGAGTTTGTTATGACAGTGTTGTAAAATATACGTTGCACAGTTGTAGGGGGCGCTGATAGAACAACATGCCACGACAAAAGAGAAAATCAGCAAAGAAATGGCTAGAGTTGCCAAGTTCCCCTTTAAGGATAAAATACTCAGCAATGCTGTCGACTTATGAATTTACACATGGTTTGCACATCGACTTTGTCCGCAAAATTTAAATGAGTCTATCCATTCGGGTGCAGGGGAAAAAAATGTTTAAATCACTTTAGAAGGAAGCAAAGAAATGACTGGTCTAACTTCTCCCTCTTTTTTAAAGTGTGGAAAAGGGAAAAGAAGTTCAAAGATCGAGACTCCAGCAACACCTGTAGTAGCCTATATGCAGCAACTTTATTGAAGATTTTTTATATTGGGGTTAGATTGTATTCAGTTGCCAGTTTGCGGTGGAAATACTCCATTGCTTAGTGCAAGGCAGGGCCCCAAAATAATCTTGCTTAGGGCTCCCAGATTTACAGAGCCGGCCGGCCCTGCTCCTACGGGATTCGGCAAAAGTTTAATTTATCAACTGGCTCTGATGGTCGCTAAGAAGATGGGACACTGTGGTCGTTGTGGCTTCTCCTTTGGTCGCACTCATGGAAGACCAAGTAAAAGAAGCAACACTCGTTATTTTACGACTTATTCCAGTGTGTGTGCAGTTGAGTTCTGTTGACAACTATTGCTGTGTCCGAAATCACCCATTACTCACTATATAGTGGACTATATAGTGAGCTCGCCATTTTGTAGTGCTGTCCGAATGTATAGTGATGATTATTATACCCTATATAGTCCACTCAATGTATCCCAGAATGCATTTTGAAAAGTAGTGTACAACCGATGGTCACTAACCTAAGCCCTACATACCATCATGCATTGCGCTGATCGTAAAAATAAGTCATTATCACGTGTGGAGTAGCGCATTATAACAAAAACGGCCAGAAATCACTTTTAGTTTTTACATTTTGGAGAAATAAGCTCAATATAATGTAATGTATTTATTTTTAAAAATCTATTTAGCCCAGAGCCGACTCGAGACACCAGCTGACTGATGATGTAATCAACGGCGCCGAGAAACGATCGAGTAGTGTCCGAAAGTGGCTTCTATTATGCTGGTGAGCTCACTATGTAGTGCTCTGCTCTCTACCCCCAACATAGAGGGTAGGGAGTAGTGCTTTGTGTGGAGATTTCGGACACAGCATATGTGTAGCTCAACATGCGTCACTTACTGCATTGCTCTGATTGGTTGTACTTCTATCCAACTCTGCTCTGATTGGTTGTATGTCTATCCAAGTGAGTGCAGGTTTTTTTTTCCTGGTTTGATTAAGACACGCCTCATAATCAAAGCCGTATCAGACTCACATTCTGACTAGAATATTTAAGAGACTATTTAAGGCTAAAATATTATTGACACATCTAAGAAGAACACATTAAAAGACACACCCTTACAAAAGAAGCATACACCCACACAGGCACACAAATGCACAGAGATCATAACAAGGGCTTATGGGTGTGTGTTGAGGACTGATGCCTCAATCTCTTCCGAGACACAACAAGGTCTGCTTCACTACATCTCAACATGTCTGTTTCAGAGAGGAGTCATCCTGTTCTTCCGTACTCACACATAAATAGCCTTATTAATGAGCGGATACAGCTGCATGGGGTTTCCAGATGTTACTTCTAGATGTTAAGTCAGCACATGACCGACAGTAATACTGCGAGGAGAAGGCAGGGTGTGGTGCCTGATTCACACACCCGGCGAGACTTGCACCAAGCTGGAAGAGAGATGTCTGAAAGATCACCCAAGGGGACGTTTTAGTCTTTGAGGGAGAACAGCATTTATGAGCTCAGATTTCTCCCAAGTTACTGAGTTCAATGTCAAAACTGTTTCTGGAAACTCTAGATTGATAGATTCCTCAATAACAACTTCCTTCAAATAAATCAAAACAGATTCTGACTGGTCAGGAATATGTCTGTATTGTTCAGTTTCTATAGGCATGGGCATTGGTTCAAGGGTTAGTATTAGACCACAAAAGTAGAATTTGACAAAAGCTGGGCTGGAAAATCATTCTAAAGAAGAGTGGTAAGTGGATAGACAATCTGCCATGTTTTCATGAGCGCCATTCCCAGAGTAAAATGCAGAGACAGAACAAGCAGACCAGATTCCAACACCCAGATTTATGGCCAAAGCTCTCAATGTCCTGTTGAAGACTTTCCCCAGCCAAATCCCTATCGCTCACACACATAATTATACAACGTAACACGTTCCACTTAAAGACGGTGCATACTTGACCTTGCATACTTGACTAAACCAGTGTGTGTCCCACAGGAGACATAGCACGTTACTTTTGTAAGATGAACCGAGGATGCCATAGAGGAAGTATCTTTCAGTAGTTCTTACAAGAAACAATTTCCCTTCGAATATTTTAATAATCCAAAGAAGCTGTCGACTATAAAGAACCTTTTGTGCATTTGAAAGTTTCCATGAATGTTAAAGGTTCTTTATGGAAATGTTAACAGCGTTTTATTTGTTTAAATAGCCAGACAGCACCAGAATTTGTATCATATTCACAAAACTGTTGTATGAATATATGTAGTCTATGTTATATGAATAACAGAGTCTCTGCTTTTAAAGGGATAGTACACTCTGAAATTAATTTTTGGTATGTTTTACAGTATCTTACCTCAAGGCCATCCAAGATGTAAGTGTCTTTGTTTCCACAGTATTTTCAATTTTGATATTTTTAGGTCAAAACATTCTTGTCTGTGTCAGACTTCAAATGTAAATGTAAGTACACATTGATGGCCTAAGACACGAAGACGAGCGGTTTGTGTGAGAAAACGAACAGTTTTTACATATTTTTTATACTATCTCTTGTAACCACAGCCACGTATCCAAGTGATCTGCGGGCGTGGGCGCTTTGTGGCTGTGGTAACAAGAGGTAAAATGATATAAATACTGTTCTATTTTCTCCGCTCGTTTCGTGTCTTAGGCCATCAATGTGTGCTACATTTACGAGTCATTAAACCATGTTTACATTTGGACCTCTGTGCATGCTCTTTGAGGTTGTGACCATAGACCTGCATTAAATGACTGACAGACAAGAACGAGTTCAGACCTAAAAATATAGAAATTGGAAATACTGTGGAAACAAAGCATCTACATCTTTGGATGCCCTTGAGGTAAGCTAAAACATACCAAAAATTTATTTAAAGTGGAACTATCCCTTTTAAACATCATAACACCCCCCCCCCCACACACACACATTTTATTCTAGCTTCATCCCTTTTTATCAATACTTGAATGAGCAAAAAAAACGAACACCAGAAACATTCAAAGCATGAATTATCAGAGATCGAGTCCACCAACACCCTAAAGCTTGCACAGTCGATTAAACCTCTATGCGGGTTCAACATTTTCCTCAGTAAAGTTGCGCTTATTTTGATTTATATGCTGTTGAATGTTTGTTGATCACATTAGCACTGTGTTTAAACAGCTCCTTCTGGTTTTTATTTGGTTGTTTTTGGATGCAGAGATGCTGTACTGTTCTAGAAGATCCACAACAGCGCCCCCTACCTTATAACATTGAACACACAGATTGATTGCCAGAATCAGGCCCTGTGCCCAAATGGCACACTCCAGGACTTCGTGTGGCGTCATGTAGTGCAGACCTTATAAGGCCCTTAGCGAGTGCGCAAGGGTGCATTGAGAGGTATTTTTGGGACAAACTTGAATATGTCACGCCGGAAACAGGAACTCGTTCCTCATGCCTGTGAAAGCCTTAACAGCCTTTATTCACGATCTGAAAGATCTCATCAGTCCCTTTATTAGAATTATATAATCATTATTTTTTAATGATCTAAACAAATATCATTAAAAAATTCCAGTCTTTAGCATCGAAAACAGGATTTATTTTATTTTCCCAAATACTTGTCCATGTGAACTAAACAGCCTGCTTTTACAGTTCTATAATTGTATATGCCACCCTACATAATATTCAAGTTCTAACACAAAATAAAGGCGAGAGTTTAAAGAAAATGTATAGATTTCAAAATTTACTGTCCCGGTTTATACTGACTCAGTCATTCGGTTCTATTTATGTAATGAATACAGTAATGCAATTGGTACATTCAACAGCTATTATTACATTAATATTTGTATAAACTGTAAGTAACAACTGGTAAAATGTACGCACTATGTCATAAAAAACATAATTAAACAGCCATGTCCGAGTCCGTGAGTGAAATCTCCTCCCATCTGTTGTCTGATTGGCCTTTCGCAAGGGTTCCTGGGTAGCTTGAAAGTGCGTGGAGCCTGCATCTATGCGGGCTTCCACAGAAGACCGCTTCAAGGGCTACAGAGGGGGCGCTGCTGAGCACACTTCAGACAGTTAAAATGCGCAAATGGGACAGCCTGCGGACTTGATCTGGACTCGGTGAGCACGCGCAATTTAAGTCCACGAGACGCCAGAGTGCCGCGTGAAGGTGTGCGCTGGGAAGTTTGTGTAAGACAGATCTGCGCGGATTTAGTGTAAATACTTGTGAGTCCTCATGATATATATAAATCCACAGCTGTGCAGAATCGTCATTTCTGGCTTACTTGGAACACACACGCAACAAATGACGGCACACTTGTCCACTTGCATCCAGTAATATAAAAAAGCATTTGGTGAACAGAGAGACATTGTTATTTTCCAGCATCCGACATGTTCTGTGTGCTGTATTGATCTGTCCACCTAACACACATTTTTGGTGAAAATAAAGGCCGGTTAAAATCGATTCCATATTTTCGTTTTCGAAACTTGTGTTGTTAACCCTTCGCAGTTAACTAAAACCTTTCCCTGTTTAGTATATGCGGTTCTATGATTATGCAAATGAGCCCCACCTCCACTCACTCACACTAGCTCAGAGATCCACTCGAGTCAACTTACTGAGTAAAGCACTGCACAATGGTGTCGGCTCTTACAACGTCGGACACGATAACGATAATGACGACCAGCCTTTTGTTTGACTACATTATCAAACAGCTAATAGTGTGTTGCTAAGGCTACACAAACCATGTTCCAGTTCGCATCTCAGTCTGCCTTCTAACAATCATCAGATCAAAAGTGGAGAAAGGCATGTAGTTCATCACAACATCGTAATATACATTACAGTATGCACCCGCTATATTGCTAAATCTACTCGATTTTTCATATCAACAGAAAAATATACCAGGATATCTTGGCATCTCTCGAGACTTCCCTGCTAGTTCTGTAATGATATGCTAAAGCCCGTCGGCACAGTTGATCTGATTGGCTTACAAGGTCGTTTGTGACATGTCAGAAACACCAGCGATTTCACACCGATGTTTTAAGGCTGTCTTTGGTTCACTGCAGTTTTAAGCAGAAGATACTTGTCGACTTATGAATTTGCACATGCTTTGTCTTAAAGCGTATTAAAAACCCCACACAGACACATAAACACCATTAAAAGCTGGACTTTCACCACAGGCAGGACTTTAAACTATTCAATAACCATTGGGTGACACAAATCTGTGTTATTAGAAGTACAGTATGGCACGAAGCGTTTGTGAAGCGAAGGCTCACCGCTGGGTTACACATGTCCTGGTCCTCGCGGTCACGCCACCGCCACAGCTGCGACTGCATTCACCGTACGGACCCCACTCACCCCAGACATCTCCAGTGGGTTGCTGTTAACAGTGGGAATCATATGTTTCTATCAAATAACATAAGAAGGTAAAGCTGCAATGAAATAAAAGTAGCAAGAGATATGATCTAGCTCATTGTGATGTACTTGTGATGGATTTCTAATGGCCGATGACCAATACAGACACAGCAATCTTGAGAATCTGCTCATATTGCTGATATTTATGCATATCTGATTCAAATTCATATCAGTTTTGAGTATCTATACCACATTAACTACATACTACTTCATTATAAATGAAAAAAGTGTGCGTGTGTGTACTTACTTTTGGGAAAAATTGTGTAACCAGAAGTGACCAAAACTTGACAAAACCTCTAAAAACTTTAGTTTAGGGACGTCCTCATATGTAAATCTGATATAAAAATCTGGTGTGTGTGTGTGACTGTGAGGACAGAAATGTCTCATTTGTATAATGACACTGGTATTACAAAGTGAACATTATTTATGAGGACATTTCTTCAGTCTTCATATTTAAAATGGCTTTGAAAACATTCAAAAGCAGTGTGTGTGTGTGTAAATATAATTTAAAGGAGCTGCATGTAAGACATTTATTTAAATGGCCCTGATATGTCACTAGACATTAAGAAATCATGTTCATTTCAAATACTTATATCACTGACAACAGTAGTCCAGCCAGGATATTGTCATTTAAAAAGTAAAGTTCCAGCCCTCAACTGATGTTGATGTTGTCATGTTGTGTTTTGGTATGATGCTCCACCCTCCACCAATCTACCAGTCAGCCGCTACAAATGTGTCAGATAAAAAATGTTGGATCTGCTGCCTATCTGGCAACCTTGGAGTTGGGGGAAGGAGATACACTGCTCTTCTGTATTTTGAATGTTATTGCAGTACCAGTTTTGGCCACAATATTACATACAGCTCCTTTAAATCTAAAAATAAAATGTCAGTGTAGACACTGCTTCATCTGGTAAAATCGTGATTTTAAAAGCTAAATTAAAAATTACTATTTGTGTTACACAAGAGTTCCAACGTTCTTCAAAATTGCATGAACATAATTATGCACTATAAAAACATGTCTTTTGAAATGCATGGTGCAGATTTTTGATAAGATAACAGACATGATAGATAAAACATATAAATAGGCTACATATTGATAATCTTTAATTGAGCAAAACAATCATAGTATGAAAGGTTTGAATGAAGAGCACTGCAAAAGTGTGTGTACATTTACATGCAAATGAGCCGCTTTCCGGAAGAAAAGGGCTTCGGATACTCCGACAACAAAAAAACTGGAGAATGTCAGAAATTGTCAATTGTCAAAATTCGAGTCATTTGGTTCATTCAACGAACGAAATGACTAAAAATTTTGAAATTTGTTCATTTTGATGAACAAGTTTTAACAGGAGAGTCACGAACGCACATCACAGAACAGAGCAAGGCGAGCATTTGGGCTTATAAAACTTAAACCTTTTTATTTATTTTTGAAATGAGCGATCGTTTCGCTAGATAAGACCCTTATTCATCGTCTGGTGTTGTTTAACCCTCTGGGGACAGATTGGGTGGTACCGCCTAAAATAACATACTTTTACAAATGTGTACTTATCTTAAAGAGCCCCTATCATGGATTTTTGAAACTGACTGTTCATGTAGTGTTGACTATAGCTCTAAGGGAATGAAAACATCCTGCAAAGATTTATATCTGAAAGTGCTCCGTATATAAAGTTATTGTCTTTCAAAAGTGAAAGTCGACTCTGAGTCTATGAAATGAATTGTTTTTGAAAACGAGTCATTAGCTGTTTCATCGTGACGTAGATACATATTGGCCGCGCCCAGTTACTGCGCGTGCAGACAGCATGTCGAGAAGACGCTGTGTTCTACAATGCAACAATAGTTCAGCCACTTTGTTTTCATTGTCCAGGGATTAGAGTTGGTTAGAGTTCATATTTGCAACGATACCACAACAGTATAGCCCGATTGTGTTCTCATCATTTTAATTACGAATCATTCAAAAACATAAATGAATTCAAATGTGGATTCGCAAGCGGTTGTTCCTGAAGGAGGGCTCAGTAACTTACTTACCCAGTGTACATGGATCAGCTTCCTCCTATGAATCACAACCTGTAAGTATTATTAATAATTGTTGCTTTTATGGGTTTTGAACGGTTTTGTAGCGTCGGGCGCGAGAAGGGAAGGCGCGAGGAGTATGTGTGTGCGCGCGTTTGTGTGTGGGTAAGTTATGCTCAACGCAGCTTCTCAGGTCTCCAATGTCATTTTTTTTAAATATGTGAAATGTTTGTCGCTGTTATTGAAGTTGTCATAAAGAATAGAGCGTTTTGTAGTACTGCAGTGATTAATCAATATGTTAATGCGTTATGCTAACAAACAATAACTGACTGGGTCTGTCATCTGACCAATCACCACCGATTCAGCGTCACGCAAAGGAGTGGTTTGGAAAAATGAGTCACGTAAAGGAGTGGTTTGGAAAAATGTTTGGCAGATTCATGAGCAACAACCAATAAACCAATATACTAGAGAATTTCCGTTTTTTTAATTCTCTTGTATATTAAGTTTAAAGCTTCATTAATCCCCGTGGGGCAATTAGTTTGAACTCACATGGTGCCTCACATGAAAAACACTTAGCACATACATTCAATACATAAAAATATATGAAGAAGTTAGATGCAAAAGCCTCTAAGTGCCATTTGAAATTTTCTTCTAAAATGATCATTTTTATCAAGCTTGTATATTTAAGTTCAGTAATTTCACTTAAATGGCAATGAAGATTACCTATTAATTGTCATTTAAGTGAAATTACTGAACTTAAATATACAAGCTTGATAAAAATGGTCATTTTAGAAGAAAATTTCAAATGGCATTGAAGGCTTTTGCATCTGAACTCTTTCATATATATATATACATACACACACACACACACACACACATATATATATATATATATATATATATACACATATACACATACATATATAGTACATACATAAATACATACACACACATATACACATACATATAAAAATAAATAAGTAAAAACATCACCTAAGTTTATTACTTAATCGTATATGCTTCAGGCACAAAAGTAAATTTGTAGCGATTTATAGAGCATTTAATTGCCCTTAAACGTCATCCTAGGGGCACCCACTTCGAAATCTAAATGCAACGGGTGTGTACTATCTCCTATTATTTTATGAGCCATCCTTACCACCTGCTGTTCATAGTAAGATGTAAGGCTTCGTAGGGGAACACCCATAATTTTAGAGCACATGTTCACAATACCCTGCAATCGATTTTTGTTCTTTATGGATAATGATGAAAACCAACAGATAAAAGAAAAAGACAAAATACTTCCAACAAATGAATTATAAAACGACTTCAGAACAACTCTATCTACATTAAAAGAATTCAGTTTTCTCAGCACGAATAGTCTTTGGTGTGACTTTTTGACAATTAGTTCAGAGTTTTGGTCAAACTTTAACTTATTTATTGAACACTGTTCCCAAATACTTATATTGCTCTACTTGATCCACATACAACTATGGAAAAAATTAAGAGACCACTGCCAAATCAGCAGTTGCTCTGGATTTATTATTTATAATATAAATAATAAATCCAGAGCAACTGCTGATTTGGCAGTGGTCTCATAATTTTTTCCATAGCTGTATATGCCATTGATGACAAGAGGTTGAAGTGCCAATGTTCTCCTACAAAAATTTATTATCATCTCTTTTGTTTTCGAAACATTCAGATCTAACTTCATATTACTACACCAAGAAATGAAGTTGTTAAAAACAGAACCATATTCCTGATCTGAGTGTGAGAGCAAGGAGAGCAACACAGTATCATCCGCATATTTAACCAAATAACTATTCTCTTGTGAACTTTGACGGTCATTTGTGTATAAGATAAACAAGATGGGAGAGAGGACACATCCCTGAGGGGTACCTGTAGAGGTATTTACAATGTCTGATAGCACCTCATTAATCCTAACCCTCCGTTGTCAATCTGTTAAAAAATTCATGATCCATAAAACTAAACCATGATCAAAATGAAACTGACTGATAAGTTTTTGCCCCAGCTGAACAGGTTGTAAAAGATTAAATGCGGATGAGAAGTCCACAAACAAAAGCCGCGCAAAAGCCCCACTATTTTCCAAAGGACGACTAAGAGTATTTAGCAGAAACACTTTTGCATCATCTACGCCTTCTGCAAACTGCAATGGGTCTAAAAGTGGTCCAGCAACTGTCATTATATACCTCTTGATCTCTTTTTCAAATATCTTCATAATTGAAGAGGTCAAGGCAATAGGACGATAGTCGTTTAAAGAATCTGGTTTAGCTTTTTTTGGTATTGGTATAATAATAGGCTTTATGTCGAGCATCACGTGACCAAACCGAAAACGGGTTTAATCGCATCCGCTTGTCAGAGAAAGTGTCAACAGCCATAAGAACTGACTACGATATCTATGGATTTTTATGGTAATCAGCTAACCTACCTAGTTCACTTTGTTATTGGCGTTTTATTCCATTTAAATATCTAAACGTTACTGTAGAGAAGAAAAATAAAAAACGTTTAAATATCAATCTGCACATGTGAGGGACATTGGTTATGATAATCTTTGCTCGCTCCTTTTAAGTTATCTTGAGTAAAACCGCAAAAAAATCATGAAGCACATACAAATGACCAGAACCGGAAGCGATGACACCTGTTTTACAGAATGCGGAAGTAGGTTGTGCATAAAGCCTATTGAACTTTTCCACAAATCAGGTACCAACCCTCGATCCAACGACGACTGAAAAAGTAAGTGAAGAACTCCACTAAGCTGATCAGCGCAGTATCTCAGTGTTCTACCACATATACCGTCTGGACCTGGTGCCTTATTAAGCGGTGTGGCCTTTAACTCTCTTAATATGTTAAATGGGTTAATTTTAAAATTATTAGACGATCTCAAGATCCCTCTAAAAGTTGTAATCTCATCAACAACCGGGGATGTTTCCAAGCGAGAAAAAAATCATTAAATTCTTTAGATAAAATTAGATCAGTGTCATGACTTCCAATTGATGTATGTTGCTTTGGTGCTAATGGACTCACTGCAGCCATATTCTTAATTCCTTTCCAGGCAGCTTTAAGATTACCATGCATGAACACACTCTCAATTTTATTCTTGTAATTATTTTTGGCAATTTTTATTGCCCTTTTAACTTCCCTATTTATCTGTTTTTTTTTCCTCAATAGTCCCCACAAGAAATAGCTACTTTTTTTCATGTTCAAGATACATTTTAACTCCTTTGTGACCCAGGGTTTTTGTTATTAGGATACAGAGTGATCTTTTTTGTTGGTATCACAGAGTCAACACAGAAAGTGATATATTTCGAAATGGTAACCACCTGATCATTCAAATCAGAACATGTGTTCAAAAACACATTCCAACCGGTGCAGTCAAAACAACCCTTTAAAACTTCAATAGTAGAAGGTGTCCATTCTTTCACATATCATATTTCTTTCTTCACTTGCTTTACAATCGGAGTGTATACAGAAGTCAGTAGAATCATATTATGATCAGCTGACACCAAGAGGGGGTAGACAGAGACCTGTACGCTCCCGGGATCGGACCATAACATCTATCCAAGATTTTATCAGCGCGAGTAGCGCATGTGACATATTGATGGTAACCATTTAGATACTTATCCATAATACAATGGTTAAAATCACCTAAAATAAATTTAGGTGCATCTGGGGATAAATTATCCAATTGGTCCAGGGTGTTCTTAACAGTCTCTAAAGCCTTATCAAAATTGGCGCGTGGGTGTGTATATACTACAATAAAAAATAACTGAGGAAACTCGCGAGGGAGATAAAAAGGACGCACAGATATTGCAATGAGTTCAATATCCGAGGTACAAATCTTCCAACACACTGTTTTACACCAACTTTCCTTAAAGGGCGGGTTTACTGCTCTTTTTCTTTGCAATATAACATGTATCCGTGGTTTTTCTTTTTTAAAAGTCTTATTTTACATAAATTTCACCTTTATTGCCAGCCGCGCTCTCCCTGTCCCCTGAACGAGCGGTTCACTTCCTGATTCAATGAAAACACTCCCTCAGAAACACGTAGCGGGCTCAGATTGGTTCGTTTGGGATGGTGTGTTGTGATTGGCTAAACTGTCGCTCACGTTGTCCGAAGATTAACCCCCATGACCTTTACGGGCGAAACGGGCGGGCATGCCAAAAGTGGATAACATAGACGCAGATACACGTAAATAATGATGTCGAGACTGCAGTATCAGTGAGGCAGAATCAGACCGAGAAAAGCCGCGATGAATCGAGTCAAGCAGAACCTCACCACACACGGCTCTTAATAAAGGTTTCCGAATGATAATTTGCTTCATTTTTTAACTTTATACACGTTTGTTTTACACAATAGCATACTGACTGGCAACAATAGCAACTGACTGGCTAACTAATGTTAAACACAAACAGCGATTTGCAGGTTTACGTTCTTTGATCAAATCGAAAATAAAGTCATAAAGCATATATACATGAAAAATACATTTACAACATTAGTACTTATACAAAATTCAGGTCCATAATGTTTGTACGTGTTTGCCGTAGACACAAAATAGCCTAACTAGTAGCCCATAAAGCCTACAAAGCCAGCGCTGGCATTTGAAAAAAAACAAAAAAAAACACAACGCTACGTTGGGAATTATACATGCAAATACATTTAAAATGATGAAGTCTAGCCTACTTACAGGTTGTGGCCCAACAACTGCTGACTTTTAACTGCTGGTTTTAAAGTTGGATCTGCTTCATGATTTAGAAACAGTTTCTTGTTTACGTTAATCCAGTGTTGAACTCGTGGAGATTCTGGAAGCTGTCTCGTAAATGCGCAGCACAGAGAGCTAGATTACGATCGCCACTTTCAGGAATATAATCAAACACAAATTGTATCCATTGTTGTCGAAGTATAGTGTCCGTGGGAAGCCCGAAACACAGAAGACCTGACAGCTGCGTGAACACTAACTCACTCGACGCATGCCCTTTCCTGCATATTCCAGAGGGAAGTGGTTGATGCAAATGTGTGGGTTAGTGACGTACCACAACCCAGCTGTAGTCCAAAACGAGTCGTTTTTGTAGGCAATTATACTTCCTGATTTTTAAAAGACGATATCTCTGCTTACACTGAACTTTCAGTGCTGCAACTTTGCAGATACTGTTCATGCACCAGACAGCAACATTACACACTATTTAAAATCAAAAAGTGAAATCACAGTAAACCCGCCCTTTAATATGTGCGAGTGTCTCTGTCTAGTCGGATAGGAGTTCCAAAACCTTCTATTTTGTAAATTGCTATTGTCAAACTGAGTCATCCAGCCAAGTTTCGGTGAATACCATCATGTGACTGTTTCTGTATTCGTGCATAAAACTCACATTGGCTTGCAGTTCATCGAGTTTGTGGCGAAGCGGAGCGTACATTGCCTAAGAGTATTCCAGGCAGCGGGGTAAATCTTTGCAGCGCTCTTTAATCTGCGTCAAACTCCACCTCGCTTCCGCGTTTCCTCCTTGTTCTCCTTTCACTTCCTGAGTATCCGCAGAAGGTCGAATTATTTTCCTCTGGAATTTCCAGGCAGGGCCCAATAGAACCGGCCTTAGAACGCAGACCCAACAGGAACTCCCTGGTCATCACTGGCACACTCCGCCGAAACGCCATTCATCAAAACAGTTGCATATCCCAGTTGATCAGCAGCATTTGAATTTTGAATTTTTGAACTCTGAATTTTCTAAACACCATTCAAACTGATTTGACCGATGTCAAAAACACAGAAAGTCTGAACCCAATCCGATTTTTTTTTGCAGTGTGCAAGCGTGATTGACATAACGTGAGGTCGTATTTATTTTTTAACGTGCGAAAATTTCGTGCAAGGGCCTTTTATATGTACAGAACCGGAATCGGGCACTGATGGAAGGAGACTCTGGATGAAGTTACGTTTCTAAATGGTTAGTTGATAAATTTATGTAGTTGTTGTGGGGTTAACTTTATTCAACTTTACCATAACAGGCTGGTTGTTTACACATGGTTTTTTTTAGCATAATAAGTCCCCTTTAAAGTAAGTTTTTGTCTCTTACAGCATGTACTGGAAGTTTTCCTTAACATTTACATTTTCTATTCTAGGGTTCATAGCTATAATCTACTTTACAAGGTGAAGCACGTGTAATTTATTGGCTGAATCACCATTGGTTAGAGTGTACTGCAGTGTTTCACTCACCGTAAACACAGAGACCAGTAACAGCTGCACACAGACCACAACCGCCAGCATCCTGATCACTGAAGGGGACAGCAGACACGCTGAAAACACAACGTGCCATACATGCTAGAGCCAGACCGATATATCGGCATGCCAGATATTATCGGCCGATATTAGGCATTTTCCAAATTATCGGTATCGGCAGTTATAATGGCCGATAAATGAATATTTACAAAAATAAAATAAAAATGGGCAAAACATGCTTGAACCATGTCATGAGTGTTGGAGTTGTATAGTTTGTCCACCAGAGGGCACTTTACACCGTCCCTGTTGGCAACACTCGTTGAGTTGGTCATCAGACATACATTGCTTGAATAACAATTAAAAGAACATCCCCATCAGTTGTGGAATTATATTGCTAAATTATGGCTCATCATAGACTAGCTAATCACAAAGCTAGCTAATGCCACTATCATCAGTCTGTTCTGTTGTGACAATAAAAGAAACAAGTTTCTTTTTAAAATGCATGATCATATTATTTTAGTTAAAACTCATAAATAACTACAAATAACTAATGTTAGGGAAATCTGTTAATGTTTTGTTGCGCGTTTCGAAAACAAAAAATAATAAAAAAATATCGGCCGATATATCGGCATATCGGATTTTAAAACCAAAAAATATTTGTATCGGTATCGGCCTCCAAAATCCTTTATAGGTTCGGGCTCTAATACATGCCCACATGACAAGTGTAAAACATACCTGTTTTTTGCCAATTTCAGTGCTCACACACACACCCAACGTCCTGCAATAGACAATGGTTTGTGTTAGTTTTCTGTTGATTTTAAAAAAGCCCCTGAAGCTGTGCATGCTCAAACAGACAAGACACATCCCCTACGTCTGAAAACATGAAAAAAGCACACATTATTAGGAACGCCTGCCAAAAAGCCCCTTAAAAGCATTAACTTTAATTGAGATTTACCATGTTACACTCGAGTCACCATGCAGATTTTGTTTATTAGGTCACCCTAGAAAAACACTCGGCATCAAACACTAACGACACACTGCCAAACTCAGAGTTAACCACCCAACACAAACTCGCACAGAAAACAAATAAAAACATGTGCTGGTGAAATTGGCTCAAAATGTCAAACATGACAGGGCTCGACATTACAGGCTTCTCCGCTTGTGCGGTCGAGTGGAATTTTTGTAGGACAAGTAGAAGAGAAAATGTAGTTGTCCGACCGTGACAAGTTAATTTCAAACAAAATAAAATGCCATGTTACTTCACGTTATGTGCCACTCGTTACGTCTATTTTACAGATTTAATTTTACCGATTTGAAACGAACACATTTTTCGCGCTGCCTGTGAATGTCCTGAATGTGACTCACAGAAAGACGCGTGCCAGTATAATGCGCATGCACAGACCGCGTGCCAGAAGTTCTCTTCGCGCTTGAACGAACATCAACAACACACACAATTAAGCCAAAATGTCATTTGTTGAGTATCTTCATAACATAAGAGCAGTCTTATGATGGACATAAAGAGTTGTGACTCGTGAGAGAATGAGGCACGTGTGAGATCCGCGTCTCTGTCCACAGTGGCTGCTCTTAAAGGGCCAGCTACCAATGAAGCGTTCTGTCAGTAAAGTTAATGAAAGAACAAAGGGAACAGAGAAAATTACTCACTGCTCTTGACTAAAGAACTTGTGTAGCTTTAATAAGGAGTAGTCTATATATAATTTATAGATTTCATCAGCGCAGACTGTTTGAGAACTTTATTCATATTTCTGTATATGTTCCTGGAACCATGTTCAACGAGTTCAGTTTTTATCCAGACATCAAGTGGCTTATCTGATCATTATAGGTGTTATCAATCATTTAGTTGTTATTGCTAATTTCAGAATTATCACTAATCTGTGTGTGCATTTGGTTTAGAACCAAACAAGTTGACTCATGAAACCATTTGTTTATTGTACGGAGTCGCATATTACAATCCTTGCAACATTGACATTGTGTTCATTGCCAAAAAGGGGGGTGCCAGGTAATGGCTAATAATTGCATATGACATTTTCCCCTACGTGCAGCCCTGAGATAAATATTAGAGAAACTCTTAATCCGGACAAGTGACTTTTGTGTATATTGAACAAGTGAAACATAAATTTTAAAATGTAATTTCAAAAAGTTAGTATTTAGAAGTTACATGTTTCATATCTCCAACTAATTTTATTGATTCAGTCTTAAAAAAAATCTTCCTGTTATACATATTTTTCCTGTGTAATTGGACAAGTTCTAAAGCTCTGTAGACTGGGTCTGAAACTTGGCTACTAGAGTTGACTCTGATCCAAAAAATCTGGATTAAACTGATCCCATCAGAAGGGTGGATTCAGCGTGTAGTTTCATGCCCGAAATGTAATGAAAACTTTCAAAATGTATCAAAATAATACCAGGATTTGGACCATGCAGTCTCTTACAGAATATCCTATTTATTCATAAGGTTTTCATTCTATTTGTTCATCCGCTCAGGCTACAGTGTATTAGGTAAGGCTTCAACCGGATTCAGCCTTTCAGTATAGGCCCGCAGCAAAGTAGAAGAGTGTCTGGCTCATAAAATTAGTCCCCCGTACAGCTGCTCAGAATTGAACCAACAATCACACTCTTTATTCTAAAAGTCACAATAAAGTTGATCTAAAACTGTCGTAACTATCTAAATCAAATTCATTATCAAAAGATTTTTGTTTTTTAGATATTTATGTATTAGTTATGCGAAGCATGCAATGATTACAGAATAACAAAAAAATGCACAGAAAATGCGAAAAATGGGCATAATTACTGAAATCCAAAGCAAATCCAAATCAAGAAATAGTGTCTAGCTGTTGCATCCCTTGTTGCACGCCCCTTAAGTCTTTGCTTGCTCTGGCAGAGGACAGTCACTTTGACCAAACTGCAGCAAACCAAGGCCAGACTTGATATCCGCCTCCTAAAGGCTACGCTCAGACAAGCTGGTCTCTTCCACATCAGATGAGGAAGTCTGAAATTATTGTGGAGTATTTGACATTAAGTCTTTTTTAATTTTTTTATTCAATACATCTATATTTGAAACTTGTTATAAATATCCTCAATGTACAGTGTTTGTTACTTGTTTTGTCTACCTTGTTGCTCTTTACAGTCTATAGTTCTACATTGTGATAAAAAAATAACTTTCCTATCCTGTTTGAGCACTGGTTATCCAGTATTTGGTGATAACTGGAGACTTCGTCTATTGATATCAGATCTGATCCGAATCGATGTTGCTTTGAAAAACCTGGCTCAAAAGTAAGCTGAATTACTGTGATTATTTACAAATCTCCCCAAAAAGGATTGGTGAAATCTGCGATCACTTCTAGTCCAGCACTTAAACCCTTTTGAGAAAGGCTGGGCCCAGGTTACTATGGAAGCTTACCGGATCCCCCTGACCATGTCTATATTGGGGCCAGATATGTGAAGTCAAAAGGCACATCCTTCTTTACTGCAAGAAACTTCTATATTCTTAAAAACCTTCTTTTACCTTCTTCTACTTCTTCTGGGAATGAGAACGTTACTGCAATACCAGTCACCCTGAGTTAAAGCAGAACTAAGTAACTTTTTTACTTTAACCGAACAGCTTTGGAAGTGATTGTAATGTTTATATCACTGATTTCGTGTCTAATGGTGGTCGCTTGCACCTCTGGTGCCTATGAGCCGCAAAACCATCCTTGCAACATTGAGCCGGCGGCCGCCGGCCTCAGTGTTAGGAAGTATCGTGCGATCTCAGGTCTCCTGAAGGTAACGAATTGCTTTACGGCACTATACGCGTCACACGCATGCGTACACGCCCCCATCTATCCAGGAGCCGGCTAGCTATAGAGAAAACGCTAGATATATAATTCTTCAAATTTTCGTGATGGCTGATGTAGAAAGAAGAGAAAGCTAGGAAGTCTTTGTCAGAGGAACAAAGAAAGAGAAACGGAGACTGATCGAGCCGAGAAGTCAGACTAGAGTGAACATTGGAATCGGCTTTTCTCAGAATGGAGAGAAATCTAAAGAAGCGAAGCCTGGCAAAACCGATGCTCTATCTGGCCTCTGCTGTTGCACTTTTAAGTATCTTTATAATAAAATGTGTTTAATGTTTGTATTTCTTGTAATTGTGACCTCGGATGTTTGCTATTGTCTGTTTGTTTGTTTTTTATTATGGTTGCTGTCTGTTATCGGCTTATTAGTACGCTAGAGACTGTAACTTAGCTATTAGCATTTTCATTAGCAAACAAACTTGCTTGTTTTCTGTAGTGTTTTGTCCGTTCCTCTATCAGGTTTTATTTGTGTTACTCAGATCGCCTATAAATCGATATGAAATCTTACAAATTATGCATTAGTTTACCTTGTCGTCAGCCTCAGAATTAGTAACGTTATATCACGTTACTGAGCTGGCTTGACATATAATGAATAAACCAACACAAGAGCTGCTAGCTAATGACGCAACTTTTTATATTTATTTACCCACATATACACAAGCAGAACGATAAGTAAATGAGAAATGACTTTGTTTGGTCAATCGTTTCTGATGGTACAGACTCGGATCACCAGAAAAATGATAGAAGAATGTAACGTAACATTTATTTTGATAATGCATAATCTAAGTAGCTGTAGGCTAAACCAAAAATAAATAAATAGCGGAAATATTTCTTATAACATTGTTTTTCACCATAATGTTAATGATTACGTTTCCTAACACTATAAAAATACTATCTCAACATTTGTATAATATTGTTCTGAGAATCATACACACCTCAGTGGACATGGCTCCAGTTTGTTCTGCCGAATTTCAAAAACAAATGCACATGGCCTGAACGAGATGGGAGGGAGGGGTGGGGGAGTTGACAATCGAGTTTACGACAGTTTTCTCATATATATATATATACTTCGAAACTGTAGGGGGAGCTCGAGAGAGAAACCTGCGAGAAAACCGCAAAGAAGTTCCCAGTCTTACTGAGCGCTGCTTTAATTGAAAATGATACCAAACACTGCCCAATGATTATCACATTCACATTAAAACATATATTCTTGAGAGTTTTCAGTGTCATTGACTGACTGAGAGGGAGAGAGAGAGAGAGAAGATGTAAATTCTCAGAGAAATGGGTTAGAGTGTCAAATGTTAATTTGCAAGCAATGCCATTTGTCTTCAGAGGGCTTTGGTCAGATATTTTCTTGGTCAGATATTTTCTCTTTAATCAGTTTTTCCAGTCTTACTATATATATATATATATATATATATATATATATATATATATATATATATATATATATATATATATATACGTGTTTATCGTTAGTTCGAATCTTGATTCTGATTGGTCAAGAGCTGTGCTTTATTCACGATAAAACACGGCTACGACCGCTTCACCTAACGGTTCTATTATCGCTGCGCAACACGGTTGCGGTTTCTGTGTTGATTTTATTTGAGCTTTCATGCATTTTACACACTGGAAGGTTGTTGCTGTTCACACTTGGGGACTATTTTTTCCAGCGGAAGGTAGGCTTTTAGTGATTTTACTTCAAGAAAGTTGCACTAACATTGTTTTTTACTTAAATATTGTGTGGCAACCGTTTTATAAAAGGTATTAAGATACTCTAGGCAAGTGCTGTATCGTGAATAAGTAACTCCGCTTCGCATCGTGCCTAACAACGTCCTTGAGCCGTTACTTATTCACGATACAGCACAGCCTCTCGTATCTTATTGCTTACATATACACACACATGACCGGTCAGAAGTTTAAGATCGGTACGATTTTTTATGTTTTTAAAAGAAGTCTCTTCTGCTCACCAAGGCTGAAATTTTTTTATAAAAAATACACAAAAAACACAGTAATATTGTGAAATATTATGACAATTTAAAATGACTTTTTTATGTTAATATATATTAAAATGTGTATTTTTTATCAAAAAATTGCAGCCTTGGTGAGCAGAAGAGACTTCTTTTAAAAACATAAAAAAATCTTACCGATCTTAAACTTTTGACCGCTAGTGTATATATATATCTCAACATAAGCCACCTGGAATGAATTTTGGAATTGGTGTTTTTGGAATTGCATCTGGAATTACAATATGTGGAAATATGGCATTGCTGTGAATCTCTTTATTTTTAAGAGAGAAAGTGACATTCCAGTCTTTATAGTAAGTAACTGTAAAATTCGTATTCAAACACTGATTTAAAATGAAGCAGCAAACAGAATGATTTAAGCACATTGCTGTATCAGATTGTACTGACGCACATCAGAACCAAGCCTTAGGCACCAATAACCTTGAAGAGCATAGAAGCGCTTGCATGACTGACACTGCCAGACTACCATCTTTACCAGTGAACATAAAAACTGCAAAGACACACAATCTGTCTCAGATGGCTATTCATAGTTCAAGCTCAACTTTGGTTTATTTTACAAAAATGTCTAATCAGTTTAGAAAAATATACTCTATGTAGGCCTTATATCAAAAATAGATTCAATTCAGTACCTAAATTCCTCTTCCAATCAATCAATGAAATTCATCATCCTGTGTGAACGTCAAATCCAAATATCAATTCATGATTTGTGTGATGATGTTGCAGTGATCTGAGGTTTGTTTGCAAGATCAATGCTAATGTGTGGCACTTTCTGTTTGGAGAAAATGACCGTAACTGTCAGCAAACAGTGAAAGCTTTTTAAAATCCACCAACTCAGTGATGCCAATATAAGTTAAACTTGTGAGTAATCATGAAAGCCTCTCATAAAGCATGTTCTAACAGCCTGAAACAAGCTACAAATGTAGTTTAATACGAGAAAGCTGCCGAGAGCATGCTGCCACCTGCCAAGACCGCTTCAACATGGGAGTTTCTGAACTGAAGAAGCCATGGTTTTAGAGCCACGATATAGCTTCTACACACTGCATGTAAAACTAAACAGCATGTTGTTAATTAAATCATTTAAAAAAAATACACACCACATGGAGCTAATGAAGGTTAAAAATCACGCGACATAAAAAAAGCATTAATAAAGGACATATAAAACGTATTTTTATTTATCTTAACTTTCGTCTAATGTCGGGTTTTGCTCGTAGACAATTCACTTTTCATTGCAGTGTTTTACGTTTTTCTGTAAAAATGACCTCCAAATGAGCTGAATCCATTCAGCATAAGAGAAAACTGATAAGACTCGTTTTAATCAATAAATCCAGCCACAGAAACACACATCTCTTAGAGTAGCCTAGAGATATCGATGAAATTATCACTTGATGAACTGCCCATGTTTAGCTGAACAGAATGTCTACAACTTTTTGGTCTTATATAGAAAACATATTGAAGAAATAGTAAGCAATAGTAAGTCATAACTCACTTTCTCCAACTGTCGAAGAAAACAGAGTTTATGTTCGCATCTCACGTAGATGAATCTGCTCTCTCTCTCTCTCTCTCTCTCTCTCTCTCTCTCTCTCTCTCTCTCTCTCTCTCTCTCTCTCTCTCTCTCTCTCCACACACACACTCTTTCTCTCTCACACACACTCCCACCCTCTGAAGCGTGTGAGAAGACTGGTGTTAAATGTCCATGTCCACAGTGAGTGAGTCACACACGCACACACACACACACACACACACACACACACACACACACACACACACAGAGAGAGAGAGAGAGAGAGAGAGAGAGAGAGAGAGAGAGAGAGAGAAATAAGTGTTGGCTTGAGAAGAATACTGTTATTCCATTTAAACGTAGGCTATTGTAATTATAGAACTAAATAGTTGACTGTAGAGCTGTATCACCATCAGCTCAGTGTGCTTCAAATTTAATGAAAAGTGCAAACATTTTACAAAGACACATATTGATATCTGATCCAATGAAATGTGCAATACTTCACGTTTTACAACCAAATTAATTGAACTGTTTTCCTTTATATCTGACTAGAGTTCCTGAACATGAACGCACCTCCACCAATTTGAATAATCATCACTTTCACAGATTACAGCATTTCAAAAATATTCTGAGGGCATTAATGTTTTGCTGACTTATAAGTATGTCATGAACATTTTTCAATTAATGTATTAGTCAATATTTGTTTTAATGCACATTTATTTTGCCATAACATCTTGCAAAAGGTAGACAGATAATCACTTAGTAAAGTACACTAGATAAGTCATTTTTGTTTAAGAGTAATCATAGAAAGCTTATTGTCAATATAAATTCTAATACAAGAGGAACACAAACCTTGTTTTCTGAATATCGACTGTCTATTGTCTGATCGACTGTTGATGTAGATTGTTTTCTGACTCATCAGAAAGGCCCCTGTATTAAGGGACACACAGGCAGTGTTCGAACAGCAATGAGGACACCTCTGACACCAAAACTGATAGTCCTCATCAGGCTCCCAGAACAATTGAGGACAGCTACTGCTTTGCCAGTCCAAAGACCCTCACCAGAAGGCGGATTAAAGCAATTAAAACAATCAAAGATCAAGACTTCTTCACTTGCTGTTTGGCTCTTATTCTCTTGCACTGACTCTTTCACTAAGCTGAACAGCCAATCACGGAGTTCTCTCTCTTTCCCCAACGGCCTCGACGCCGACGCAGCATGTTCGTAATCAGCGCCGGCGGGGGGCTGTTTCAGTCAGCCGGCGCACGGACCCATGCAGAGGCACATCTCAAGGAAGCTTAGTCTGGCCAACAGCACAGAAATCTGCCCGGCGGCAGCCAATCGGCTAGGTGTGTCTCTCCGGGCTTAAGGCCTACAAAGCATGTCGGGGAGACCTTCAACTTGGGTCTACCACCACCTATCAATAATTAGAAAGTTGGTACAGGCAATGGAAGGGATGACCTGCATTACAGTGAGAGTAGGACAAACCTCTCTCCAATGAAGTCATCAGCATCATCACAGGCCAAGCAACAGAGCACTCTCAGTGCACCAATGACTAATGAAAATGTCCATTGTCAAGCACATTGGAATGGGATGGCAAAAGAAGGACTGGTTATGTAGACATCGGTACAAAAAATAACAAATGAAGGGGATACCTCACTACCAGTGTTAACACAGGTATCCTGTATTGAGGGCTACTCCTGGTGGTCGGCATACATCCATAAATTGTCAGATGTGGGACCCAGGGTGTAAACCCTGTTGTGTGATGGTCCATCAACACATCTTTCCCATGCTCAAGGACCTTAGAGCACGACTTGCATTTCACAAATCTTAGCCCTAGCTCTCCCAGATCCATCACACAGCCACAGAAGTGTGTCCATGCCATCTAAGATGTCTGTCATATGCTAAAGCTTGGTACACAATACCCTTGGGGTCCTGTGGCATGATCGTAGATCCCTGTGGAAAGAGCGCAAAATGGGAACACACCGAAGTCTTTAGGCCAAAGGGCTCACATCTTAGGCAACAAACTGAGATCCGCCCCATGTAGATTGGCAAAGTCAAAAGATGAGGTAACGCTTGCTGGGCACAGACCCTAAGCGCCACAGTGTGGCACGATGCCCGGTCCGGTCCGAGAGCGAGTGACACCCTGGGGCCAACATGTAAATTCCTGGAGACATTTCGACCACCTTTTCCATCTGATGAATTCCAGAAATCCCATCGCCAGGGGATTAGAAAGTCCTCCTGAGGAAAAAAAAACATGGCCTTCTCAATGGAAGCTTACATATGACATTAGTGGATTGAAAGAGCCAGGCATTAACGGACGACCCTTTGTTCTAAAACAGGCATCGGAAACTGCCTTTGTTGGCTTCCAATTATATGACATGTATGTGAGACTATTGACATTGCAGTTACAAAATCTGCTGACCTACAAATTTTGAGCCGTGAGCTGTTTTTGCTGCCATTCGCTCACCTAATGGATGCAACAACAATCCCACAGTCGAGGCAGTTTAAGTCAGCATTCAAAAGACTGGTAGCGAGACATGCCATCAAAGCCAGCTGGCAACTGCTCTCCACTGGACAGCACAGTGCCACTGGAGGCAGCACCTTCTGATATGTTGTCATTTCGATCGAAGCGACATGCAAACTGAAGCAAAAGAGAACACGGAAACAAATATCACCGCAAGCCTCTCCAGTCCTGTCCATGTTTAAGGCTGGTGGCTCAGATAGATAGCTGTAGCTTCTAGTCAGAAAAGCCACCGGTAGCACCATCCACTTGCTCTTTCCAAGATGAGTTCTCAACACGCCTCTCATCAACATGAGGTGGACTTATCAGATCATGTGTCCCAAAAATCTGCAAAACAGCTTGAAGGTGTTTTCAACAGCACTTACTCACAAGGCACATCTCAGATTTGGACAGCAAATCTAAAACCAGGCTCTGAAACTCCATGGTGGCTCTGCATCCAAGGAACTTGAGGGACACATGTTCAACCTAGAACCATAAAACAATCATATTTTCCCTCTGATTAAGTGCATTGCAGACAGCTACACCAAAATCAGGCTCCTTCCCGTGACAAACGGAAAACATCTGCTGCAAGCTTGTTCTGCACAAAAATCCAGTAGCACCTGAATTCAGCACACCGAGATCCAGGGGTGGATCTAAGGGGTGGAGATGGGTAGGATTAGGGCTGGGGGTCAGGGATCAGAGGGTGGGAGATAGGTAGGCTTTAGGTTTAAGGTGATTCGTGTTCTGCAGTAAGGACCTTCTCCAAAAATCAGTAAGGTAAAAAGAACAGTTTCAATTTCCTTCTTTTGAATACTTTATTTTCAGCTTTTCAAGTTTTCAAAGTCTATTTTTTTTACGTCAAAAAAAAACAAACCCTCCCTCCCCAAAAGGGTGCTCCAATATTCTACTGCATTTAACTTTTACGCTGCACAGCTTAGGCACTAGAGGCAGATAAGCACCATCAAATCATCTATACACCATGCTTTAAAGTTAAAGGTGCAGTTTGTAGAATGACAGCCAGTGGTGGCAATAGGTACTGCAGTTCAAATTCAAAATATCAGAGATCGTTTGTTCTCCTCCCTCAAAGCTCGACCTGGGTTGCCAGATTTAGGACACTAACAGGAACTGAAAGTCCGAGGAGAATTAGGTAAGTCATTTATCGGCATTTAATATGCTCCTTCATATAGTTTTATAGATGGATATCAAGGCTTTTTAGGTTGTGTGGAATCTGCAATCTCTGACCCAGTTTGTTTGCTCGCTTCAACATAGATATCCACAATAAAGGCTAGATGTCTTACGCGGAGTTTCTATTGTAATCAGCGGCCATATTGTCACAGGCAAGCTGATGTAAGACTGAGTGATCAGCACAAACACAAATACACTCGTTGAAACTCTACGGATTAACAAACGGTTTGGGCTTCTTACAAACATTATTAATGTGGCTATAATTATGGATGATTATTTATTTATACACTTATTATTCATATATGCAGTGTCATCAACTATTTACTGACGTTATAACAAACCATACTGTTTGAAAATCGGCAGAATCGGTATTTAGCCTGTGACAAGATGCCTGCCAGGTGCAGACGTCGACCTCCATTGGCCAGCAGCGTGGTGATAATATCTAGCCTTTATTGTGGATATCTATGGTTTCCAAGGTTACGATACATGTGTTTCCTGGCACGCGGGCATTCCAAGGAGTCGAAAATATCATTGGGTGAACTGGGAGTGGGCGGAGTCACAGAGACCAAAACAAAAACCAACTGACAACACTGAGCGCATAAAATAATGCTGAAGAAATGATATTATGCTATTTAATGCTATAGTAGAGTAACATTTACATACAGCACATGAGTTCCTTTGGGTTTTCCCCAGTCTCATTACGGCTCATGAGGATGGGATTAGTGATATTTATTCTTCTGATGTGCTTTATTATAAATTTAAGAGATGATCCTCTGATACAGTAAAGGTCAGAGTGTACTACCTTTTTATCAACTAGGAAACTACATTTCTGTCAATTTATATACATAGTCTGTTTTTTTTTAAATGTAATATTTTTAATCGAAGGACATTTTTCAGTTTTGTTGTCATACATGAACATACTAAACTTTAAACAGTGTTAAACATTTGAAAAGTAATGTACAAAGACATTGGTGGTTTCAAAAGAATTTGTGTACGGACATATTAAGGTATGGATCTTTGAAAATAATGATCCAAATGTGATATGATGAAATGATGCATGTTTATATCCACATTTAACCAAACATTATGTAATTATTTTAAATCTAAAACACAGTGCCACAGTAAGTCAAGATGAAGTCATTCAAAGCCATTTTGAAAATCCATGCCGATGTAAAGCTTAATTTAGTCCTTTTTTTTAAAACCGATTACCTGGAATGGGATATTTTTGGATATAATCTTTGCAACTTTACATGGCAGCGATACCAATGTTGGTGCAATCTATAACCTAAACACCGCCCCCTTTGAGGTCCAAAAGAGAGTGTGTTTCCATGATTGTTTCAAAACCATTGAGCTCGCACACACAGTCTCCAGCGAGTTCACATTTGGTTCACTTATCCTTTGTAGTCTGACCATGTGGTCAGGCGTTAATCAACTACAGTGGGATTTTCCTTAGTGAAACCTCGGATATTTAGCTAAGTAATCTAGTACCTCTGACCCATTGCACTGGAACCAAACATTTACAGGGTGAACTCAAGTACATTCTAAATCAGTACTGCATATTTGACATGGGTTCCCTCCTCGGCCTAAAACCCCCCAGCAGAAGCACACAGTGTGTAATCATTACAAATACATTTCTGCATCTATGTAGTCAGGTCTCTGGAATTAACAATTTTCCCAATAACATGCCACATGCAACTAGTAAACAGGTCTCCAGTTGGTCTTTCAGAGCTGTCGGCTGAGCTTCTGTGGCTCTGCCTCTCCTTGGCGCCAAAAGCATACTTGGTGTCCTGCAACTGCTCGAATGACTTCTTTGGCCTCCTTCATGTCCTGGGCCAGCTGGTTGTACTTCTCGGTGAGCTCCTGGGTCTCCCGGCGTAGCTCCAACACCAGCTGGCTCAGCTCCTCGCTCTGCCGGCCACAGTGCAGCTTCAGTTGCTCCATCTCCACTGAGCGTGACCTCCATGCGTCTTCACCAGGGCTTCCAGTTTTCCTTCGACATGGTTGTGAGTATAAAGTTACAGAGTAGCAACTGATGAGTGGCTGTGTCCTTGCTGCCTGCGGCGTGTGTATGGCCTAATCCTCAGCGCTGGCTTGTTTTGTGTGCCATAGGACATGCTCCCTCACACGTCTGGTAATCCCCTTAGAGGAGCTATCCTTAACACATCTCCTGTAGCCTTGGTAGTGGAGGTGCTCAAGACTCACCTCCAGAATTACAGTGCCTTGCATGGCCTCAAGTAAGCCAGCTTACACCTTACTCAGGAAGTTAATGGACATGCTGTCCAAAAAAACAATAGAGAATCAAATTTAGCTTTCCCACACACTGGCATAAACAGATTTCTTTTAAAAGACCAATTTGAATTGAACCAACTACAAGTTCCACGCACGGTTTTTTGGGTGGTTGCTTATTGGCCCAACTCAAGAGTTCCATCCTCCAATCTCTGTGATGTTCTGACATCTCACATTATATTTTCATTTGCTTGCACCATATACATTTCATTCTTAAGTACACCATCCATCTTATTAAGATTCCATGCATTCCTGGGGAGTCAAGTCCACAAGCTGTACTGTTGCTGTAGAACCATACTCTACTGTAGGGTTCCTCAGACACAGCTCTGGAGAGCTAATCAAGGTCTTTAGGATCACTAGAAACTTCCAGGCTAATGTGTTGGAGCTAAACTGCAGAAGTTCTCCTGTGCGTACAAATACAAAATAATCCACGAAATTATTAGTGAATAAAGCTATGTTTACACGGAAACAGTCCTGAAGAGAAAACGCAAAGTGGCGTCTGCGTCATCACTTTTTATTCTGCGTTTAGACGAGAGTTTTGTGTGGGAAATCCGCGTGCAAATGGTGACGCAAAGTGTGTGAAATTCAATGTAGTATGCACTTCAGGTGGCTAGGAGTGCATACTACAACAACACCAAGTCCACGCGCCTGCGAACAACCTTCACTGTCGAGCAGACAATTGCGTTTTACTGTTTACACGGGAACGCGACGTGGAGCGTCTTTAAGATTTCCACTCTGGAGGGTGGTTTCACTTTTGCGTTTTCAAGCCTCAAAACGCTGTCGCGTGTAAACGAAAGGCACATCCTGATAAAATATTTTTACGCTTTCACCCGCGAGCGCTCTCGTGTAAACAGGGCCTAAGACCCAATGTTCTCCACCAATCCTGATTTCTAACACACTCTCACAGCATTCGCATCTGTACTGAGAGGTTCTCACAGCAGGCACCCGAGACCTGTTTCGACCCGGGACCCGTATCGGGTTCGGGTCTCATATTTCAAATGATCAGCCGGGTCCGGCACGGGTCCGAATCATTACTTCGGGTCCTGGGTCTGTTTAACATTGTGTGGAATACCCGGTGTCACCAGAGTGCAAAGTGCAATCTCAAGCGCGTGTCATGTTTCTATGGCAACCAGAGCAGAGCTTCTGCCAGACCGCGCTTTACATTTTCTCCTATTTTTATAATAGTATAAATGAGCCGTCTTGTTTAATCTTAAAGTTTTGGTGGTTCAGATTTAGATTTAATGAAGAGCAGAGAGCACAGATATGATCAAGCCAAATGCAACCTTGCACATGCACATTCTTTAACTGTTAAAGAATGTGCATGTGCAAGGTTGCATTTGTCATCCATCACCGTGACATCAAGTGGACATTTAAAGCTGAAATAATGAGTGGATTAAGCTTGGAATAACGAGAGAAATAACATGGATAGAACTTTCTTGTCGGTGGATTGTAATGCATCACAGTCAGTCAGGTAGTGAGACGACGGCTACTAAAATGAGGTAAGACAAAAAGTTTTATTTTTCGCAACTCGTGTGAAATAATATGTGACGACAATTCGAGTCCAGTCGGTGTTTGTGTCTTTCTGCCGGGTTCAGTTTTCAAATAATAGACAGGTCCAGGCTCGGGTCGGGCAGTACATTTCTCGAATCTGCACGGGTCCGGGTCCAACTTTTGAAATGAACGACGTGTCTGGGTTCGGCTTCGGTGTAGCACATTACGGGTCTCTTTCGGTTCAGGCATGAATTTTTGGACCCATGAAGACCTCTAGTCTGTACTACTGCGGTGTGCTGTATTGAGCTCATTTTGCCCATTAGATCAAAATATCTGAAAAAGCCCATACATAGCTCCTTTCCCTCAAAGAAATCAGGACAGAAATGGTCGAAAGTGGACAAAAGAGACGGATTAAAACACCAGGGGCCAATTTCACAAAGCTATTCTAGACCGGTCTATAGTGTTAGACAAGTTTAAAATTTGCTCTAGACTGAGTCTGAATGCAAGATAGACTGTTTCACAAAATAGAAGACTGACTTAAAGGGTAACTAAACCCCTGGTCAGAGCCCTGACTCCACCCACTGGCAATATTTTGAAAAATGCTGAAAAAGTGGGCTGACCCCAGCGAGACAGAGAGGGCGAAATAAGATGCTAAAAACACTCTATCCTGATCGTTTTCAATACTCATATTCCAACTCCTGACTCGCTACAGTGGTTTTGACCAAACAAGCTGGTTTTTATACTGCCAATGGGAGTACTCGTGCCAAGAGCGGTGAGTTAAAACATGCGTACGCCACGAAGAACCGCTAACATCCAATAGGAAAAATCAACTTGCAGTAGCCATTGTTCAACCTGAAGAGGGCAGCACTAAGAGATGTTTTAGCCGTTGCGGGAATACTGTTGCGTTCCTCTATTTAGCCCATAAGTCCCATCAAACATTCCACAGCCACACACATCACAATGACGATGATTATTTTTTCTATGAATAAATCACAGATTATCCAAAAGCGTCGCGGCATAGCCTCGCCTAACATAGGGTAATATTTGTACAACCTTTGAGCTCAAAAAAGTGCATTCATCTTTTGCATGACGCAAGCCATAAAATGAAGGCCAATGGGCCGGTATGCGCACCGCGGGCAACAAGCAGTAACAATCAGTTACAGTACCAACAGCCGAAAGAAAAAGGAAAATGGCTTACTCGATTTTTGTTTTGAAAAGTGTCTTATTTTACCCAGAATGCATTGCAGTATTCCTACTTAGGATAGATGCTGTGTTCGAAATCTTCCACTCAAAGCACTACTCCCTACCCCCTATGTTGGGGGCAAGAGCAGAGCACTATATAGTGAGCTCACCAGCATAATAGAAGCCACTTTCGGACACTACTTCGATCGTTTCTCGGCGCCGTTCGATTACATCATCAGTCAGCTGGTGCCCGAGTCGGCTCTGGGCTAAATAGATTTTTAAAAATAAATACATTACATTATATTGAGCTTATTTCTCCAAAATTTAAAAACTAAAAGTGATTTCTGGCCGTTTTTGTTATAAAGCGCTACTCCACATGATTATAACTTATTTTTACGATCAGCGCAATGCATGATGGTATGTCGGGCTTAGGTTAGGGACCATTGGTTGTACACTACTTTTCAAAATGCATTCTGGGATACATTGAGTGGACTATATAGGGTATAATAATCATCACTATACATTCGGACAGCACTACGAATTGGGGGAGCTCACTATATATCCAGTAATGGGTGATTTCTGGACACAGCAAGAGTCTCAAGTGCTTTGTGCAACGGTCTGATTTAGACGTCTATCTGAAGTCTGTCTATCTACTATATCTAAGCCATAGTCAAAGACTATCTTGGTGAAGCCGGCCCGACGGAATGCGTCTGCCCTCGTCTACTTGTGATCCGATTGACCAAAAAAAAACACACCTTAATACCAGGAGTAAACAGGGCCAAGATGTTGAGAACTGCCAAATCACAGACACAGGTGGGTTACATTGAGATTGGTACATAAGTCTGACTGGCATTGGCTCTCCAAGACTGGATTTGAAGAGCTTCAGTACCGTCATTCCATGCAAATCAGCCATTTACTGTCCACCAGGAAACATTCCGACAGCAATCTTGAGGCATCACGTTTATAAGCAAAAACACATGCCCATTGTGTTTTTGCAAAATAATCTCTGTTGATTAGATTAGAACAAAGGAATTGTAGACTTCAGGTGGAACGTGAAGGCTCTAGCTTGAGACTAATCGCCAAGGTCCAATCACAAAGGAGAGTGGCCATCCCAGCATGCCATGCCAAGCCATTCCCATGGAAACTACTGCTACCTCCAGGGTTTCAGGTAACATGCCAGTCCCAGAGGGTCAGGGAGCCAGTAGAAGGGGAGACGCTCCCACAATGTTCAGGAATTTCTGAAATGTTCCCACCGTTTCAGGCCCTTCGGCATCAGGGAGACTGAACAATAGGTCAAAAACAATGAGCCCCCACAGTGATCCACAATCACGTGAGATTAGGGGACAGTCAGAAACACACACACTATTTCCTCAATATTGGAGAGTTCAGATAAACCCTACAAGAGAAGGCTACAGGTAAACAAATCTGTTTGGTAATAGTACGGTGTACTGAATTAACAAGAATGGTTCACAAATGTTAAATAGAGCAAACATCTTAAAGCAGTATGTATGTACACAACTGAATGCTCATTGGTCAACAAACGGCTATGTCCGAGTGCATTGCAGGAATACTGTTTTCACATTTTGACTTCCTCCAAACGTGATGCGAAGTAATTGGATCACAAAATGGTTTAGACCCCCAATTTACATATTTACTGTATACTCGATGTGTAATCAGGGCTGAAGACAAAAAATGGATCTATGATCCAGAAGACTGAAATTTGCTCAAATGGGCAACCCCTTTATTTGTGAATCTTTCAATTTAGTTACAAAATCTTTTCTTAAAATGACAAGGTGTGCCTAGTATGAACGTAAAAGTAACTCATAAATCATTTTGCATGTAAATAAAAAAGAAGAGAAAGCGAAACAACAAAAAATTGAACAAACAAACAGCTATCCAAACATGAAGAAAATTTAAAAGAGAAAGTTTATACATTCCAAAATAATGCTCCCATACTTTCCAGGAGAGCACAACAGTAGCTTGGATCAGCACTTAAACTAGAGCATGTGACGTCGTCTCGAAATGGTCAAACGGACTCTGATGGCGATAAGAAAACTCGAGGCCTCGAATCCAAAACTCAAAGTACCTTACCTGTGTGTGAACAGTCATTTCATTCAGAGGGCTTTGGTTAATGTTCGCTGAATCAGAGAAAAAATTAACATAATGCCTAGAGAGTGAATCCAAAGCAAGCACTGGTCCCATTCCATTCAACAGAGTTGATCCAACTTCAAATCAAGTCATAACCACTGTCATCCACTAACGGAAATGCATTCATACATGTCAGATGACTTTAGATGGTCTCTGTGTTTTCTCCAAACAAACAAAGATGTTACCAAAGCAAATATCAGTCACTGGAGAGGCACTGCAATTAATAAAGAGTCATTCAATGCCAAAAACAGCGAATCCAGTCGTGTCCAGAGGAAGGGTGTGCAAGTCTACAGGGTTCACGTTCCTGAAAGAGGGTTCTGGGAACACGCTGTAGACGGAGTGTGTGAGAAGTGACCTCTCTAGATGTAGAACTGATGAACGGCCAGCTGATCCATGAAGGGCCGCACCAGGTTATCGAGTGGCGAGTAGAACACCAGGCCGAAGGTTATGGAGATGGGGAGAGCTGGAAGAGCCTTCTTGAAGATCGCCAGGAGGAGAAGAGTTAGGCATAAACCCTGAGAAAATAATCAGAATATTGTAAAAAGCTAACCAATTGCGCATTTTTGGATGCAAAGGGATTAGGTTATTTGTATCTCTTTTTTTATAATTACATTTTTTGAATTTTCTTAAAATACAAATATATACCAAGACATCAACCCCCAAGGATGGAAGCATTTGGGTAGCAATGTTCAATTTGAAATGTAATATGCAAAATGGCAATGCATTTTTGTATTTTAATTGACATTTACCATTACATTTGTGCAATGTTGGTGCAAAAATAAAATGAAAAATCAATTATAGAATTTATAATTGCCTTTTCATACACTAGTTGTAATATGCAAATTGAATACTGATTTTAACGGTTGCAAAATAAAGTTGCAAAATTAAAATGAAAATGTATTACAGAAATACTCATGTCTAACATGTTCAAGAAAAACCTGGAGTAAAATGAGCATTTAAATGTTATTTTTCTTAATTGCATTTACACTCACATTTAAGGCATTTACGATTGCATTTTCATCGTTTCCTGCTACAGTTTTTGCTTGAATATATTAAACATCTAATCATTTCTGTAATACATTTTCATTTTACTTTTTCATGGCTCAGGTGTGCTAATACGTTTTTGGAGAATAGTACCTGAAAAAAGCCTTATTTAGTGAGTTTCCTGTGGGATACTTACAATGAGAATGGCCACAAAGCAGGCTAGAGTGGTGTTCCAGTCTCCGCTGGCTGTAGCGGATGCTTTACCCACCAGCATACTGTAAAATATGAAATCTCCCAGACCCAGCTTCACACCCCTGACAAACACAGCAACAAACATACAGTGAGGGTTTGGCTTACAGGTAACAATATCATGCAACTTCAATGCACATCCAGGGCACAAAGATCCCAAAAATGCTCTATTGGGTTGAGATCAAGAAACCAATCTGAAATGATTCGAGCTTTGTGACATGGTGCATTATCCCTGCTGGAAGTAGCCGTCAGAGGTATGGGGACATGGTGGCCATAAAGGGATGGACATGGTCAGAAACAAAGCTCAGATAGGCCCTGGCATTTAAACGACTGACCCAATTGGCACTATAGGGGCCTGAAAGTTTGACAAGAAAACATCCCCCACACCATTACACCACCACCACCAGCCTGCACAGTGGTAACAAGGCATGATGGATCCATGTTCTCATTCTGTTTTACGCCAAATTTTGACTCTACCATCTGATATGTCTCAACAGAAATCGAGACTCATCAGACCAGGCAACATTTTTCCAGTCTTCAACTGTCCAATTTTGGTGAGCTCTTGCAAATTGTAGCCTCTTTTTCCTATTTGTAGTGGAGATGCGTGGTACCCTGTTTTAGCCCATCCGCCTCAAGGTTGTGTGTGTGTTGTGGCTTCACAAATGCTTTGCTGCATAACCTCGGTTGTAACGAGTGGTTATTTCAGTCAAAGTTGCTCTTCGATCCAGCTTGAATCAGTCGGGCCATTCTCCTCTGACCTCTAGCATCAACAAGGAATTTTCGCCCACAGGACTGCCACATACTGGATGTTTTCCCTTTTCACACCATTCTTTCGAAAACCCTAGAAATGGTTGTGTGTGAAAATCCCAGTAACTGAGCAGATTGTGAAATACTCAGACCGGCCCGTCTGGCACCAACAACCATGCCACGCTCAAAACTGCTAAATCTCCTTTCTTTCCCATTCCTGACATTCAGTTTGGAGTTCAGGAGATTGCTTGACCAGGACCACACCCCTAAATGCATTGAAGCAACTGCCATGTGATTGGTTGATTAATTGCATTAATGAGAAATTGAACAGGTGTTCCTAATAATCCTTTAGGTGAGTGTAGGTCTGTTGTTGATAGCTGATTAATGAAGATTTTCATGATCTTCATATTCTGTGTGCAGTGAGTGGTAAGTTTACAGTAGGGACAGAAATACAATTTTTAATTAAGGGCAAATATTTGCCAACTTTACTGTTTTTCAGGGGCATTTTTACCTTTTTTAGGTAAATTCTTCCTTAACCTTATTATTATCCGTGATGTTGTCAAATATTACATTTAATAAATAAATCCACTGGAATAATAAGAATATAGAAGAGGTTACAAATAAAATTAAATGAGTATTAACAAAAAGCATTTTTGAACTGCAGAAAGCTGCATCTAAAACAGAATTTAGTTTAATGTGTTGAAAATCATTTAATTTTTGGAAATTAAAATTGAAATATGAATCTAAAAACCACAGCAGGTCTATGACTCAATCACAGAGCCATTCATCCTATCAAATTCATTCAACAGCAAATCAAGTCAGTCATCTTTATGAGTGAATCTTTGAATGAGTGATTCAGTCAAAAAACAGACAATAATGTGTCTAATATGTACCAATACTAACTCTTGTCTCATTGAACATTGTTTAAATCTCACATCCACATCTGCAGTCATGCTGCTATTGGGGAAAACCTCACACTTGCTCGTTGGATATTGCTTAAGTATATCCTAGCGATGTCAAGCGTAGCCCTGCCGATGCTCACTCTCGTCGCGTCGTCGGTGGCGGCGCGGGCCGTGGAGGGCATCTCCTGGATCTCTCGCCTGGTGTCGTCGGTGGACTCCATCGGACCGAGCTGGTGCTGCTGATGATCCACCCACGCCGGTGTGAAACCCCTATCATCCTCCGGGCTGGGCTGTGGGCGCCACTGCCACTGCTGAAGACAGAAGCCGCGCATCCATTACCCTTTAAATTGCGCTAATTTCGCAAAAACTCCCGTTTATTAGGGGTGTACCGACTACACAAAACTGACGGTTAGGTTTTCCCACGGTTTTGACGTCTCGGTTCGGTTCGATTTTGAGTTCGGTTTAGAAAGCTAAAATGGCTTTTTTTTTAAACAGTGGTTTAATGAAAAAAAGGTCTTTGTCTTTAAATTAATTCAGTTACAATTAAACATTTCACAAGGATTAAAACAAATCTGCTAATGCTGTGAACTATATTGAAGGCTGCACATTACTATAACATTAAATGTTGTAGCCTAGACTTTTAACCTAAATTCAGATGCCATTTATTTTTTAGATATAATAATAATCAACACACAACACATTGTATGAAAACATGTAAACTGAACATAAGGCAGTTTTTACATTAACTTGTGTTTTTACTCTAATAATTTACACAGTTGTCATTTTCATGAAAGATATTTTAAACATAAATTAAATAATCAAGATATCATTAACAGGTTAAGTAAAATATAATATACAGGCTAACATAGAGCATTTATTTAGTGCAAAGGTTCATTTATAGGAAGTTGTGGACACTGAATCACTTGCCTGTTGAGGTAAATATAATGCTAGTGACAAGCTAAAGCTTTGCTGTTTTATTGACGTCTTTCCGCGGCTAAAACACTGATTGAGCGATTACACGAGTTATGATGCCTTTCAGTAAGTATATACTGTATCTTTCAACATACCTTCAGGTGTCTTTTCTGTAACTGAGGAAGAGATGAGTCGCGTTTACTCGCGCGCCGCGCTGCTGCTTGAAATGAGGAGCCTAGTAAGCGATCTGTCACGTCACATCAAAGAGCGCCAAAACGCCATTTATTGTTTGAATTTCGTGATCAAACAGACAGAATTTGAAAGATTACACCTTGCATATTATCGAAAGTAACAAAACACGGAGCTTGTTATTTGGTGTTAATGGTGGTTAGACTACAAAACTAAATTCATTGTGTACTGTTTACATAAGACATGAGGTCCATTGAGCCGGGCTGGGCGGGCCGGGGTAGCAGCGGGGCGGGGCAGGCGTGTTCGGTACGCAATGACAGTATCGTGAATTCGAATCGCTGAGTTCAGTATCGCGTGTTTTTCGGACTTCAGATTCGAAAATTCGTTACACCCTACCGTTTATCGCAAAAAAATACGCTCGCATGAGGTGGTTTTTCAGGCAATTTGAAAAAATGAATATTAAAAGAAGAAAAAAACAAACAAACAGTTTTTGCAGATTTACAGTCACCTGACTTAGAAGAGACGCGGTGTGTTTGGACAGAAGACAAGACCAAGTTCTTTATTAAATTCATAAAAGGCAAAAGAATTGCAGGAATACTGGATTCTACACCTCAAAGAAATGCCACAATCACGAATGAGGGAGAAACACATGTGCCGCTCACAGTAAAATACTCTCTCCTTGCCATTAATGCTTGGATAACACACACATAGTCTCCTTCCATTAATAATGTCATAATGTCTAGTGTGGTGGTCTGAGACTATATATATATATATATATATATATATATATATATATATATATATATATATATATATATATATATCATGAAAAGTTCATCACAGAACAGAGCAAGGCGACCATGTGTGCTTATAAAACTTAAACTTTGTTTTTTATTTAAATGACCAATCATTTTCGCTAGATAAGACCCTTATTCATTGTCTGTGAATCGTTTAAAGCCCTTTGAAAGCTGGCAACAAAACTGTCATTTGGACCTTGAACCGTGTGGCTCCCATTGAAGTCCATTATATGGAGAGAAAATCCTGGATTCCTTAATTTCTTTCCGAATGAAGAAAGAAAGACATGGAGATCTTGGGGATGACATGGGTGAATAAGTTATCAGCGAAAGTTTTTTTAAAAGCCAACTGCTCCTTTAACGTTTCACTTTTTGAAACCCAGCAGCAACAGAATAAAACCACATAGACATATAGACCTTTATGCCCTATTGGCCTGCCATCTTGAACCGGTCATCCTCCTTAACTGTGTTGCACAGCAGCACCTAAAGATGCCGAGCACTGTGCAGCATATTCCTGCTCAAATTCGGTGGCAGACTCATCGCAAATAGGGCTCAGGGGATTACTCTTTCACAGGTAAGATCTAACAGTACCGTTTCTGTTGGTCTGTTTTGTGTATTGTACCATGTGTTCTGTATCATAGCTCCATGTATGACCTTTGCAGCAGAAAAACATGTGTGATTAACAGCAAACACTCACCCTGGTTCTCCTGTCTGAGGAACTGGAATGGCTGGAATTATTCCCGGTTCTCGCAACGTCCGCCATATTAAACAGCCACACCATGGTTGCTGACAAATCAAAGGAGCACACGTGTAAATGCGACACACAAAACTAAACAACTGAACATCGAAAAAGAGGTGTTATTACTTACAGGAGTAGATGAGCGCTGGGAAAATGGGTTCATTCTCTCTTGAGCCGTTTCTACGAGGATACGCAGAGGTCCTTTAGGGCACAACACCGCCAATAGATCTGACAGTAGTGCAAAGAACACACACATCACAGCATTAATTCACACAACTGGATTCTAATATGACGTTTATTTAAAATTTGACATTAATAAGACTCTTAGGATCTCAAAGTTCATTTTGAGTTAGACATGAACAGTTCAGAGACCCGGAGACCGGATCATTGAGTCGGTGAGTTGCTGACTCGAGAATCGCTTGCAATCAATTTGCAAATTAATCGTTCAGTGCAATTTCCAATTCAACTGGTTCATTAAAAAGAATCAGCTTGTTCATCGAATCACAGTACGGGTGTCAGTTTGACATTTTTTATGAAATGCAAAAAGTATGATATTATGCTTTGAAATGTATAGAAGCAGGTCTACCAAATAAAAATTATCCAATAAAGTACAGACACAAAAGTACGAAAGTACTGTATATTAGAGATGCACAAATATGTACATTTTGTCCGATTCCAAGAACTCTTTATATTTGAAAGCCGGTGACCAATACGTCTGGGCAATGGACATCCAAATTTTATTTAAATTTTTAAGAGCAAATACAATTTATATCCTTTTTGAGAGCTGGCTACAAAAACAAAAGTCTCACCATTAAAATCCATGACCCAAGCACACAATTTTTATTGTTCTTCATTATAATTGAATGTGGCCTATATGACAGATTGTGCTGCACATTTTTTTTAAAAGTGATTTCAATCATATTTCAAGCAATTCAAACACATCAGGTTGAACGCATCTGAAGTGTCTCAGCTCAAGGAAATAATCAGATTATTTATCGGCCTTAATATATTGGCGCTTTTCCACTACAGAGTACCAGCTCGAACTCGACTCGCCTTTGTTTGGTTTTTTCCACTGTGTAAAAGTTGTACCTGTACCTGCTTTCAGGTACTTTTCTTTGTATGACTTCCGGCGAGGTTCTGAGGCGAGCTGAGCCGGTACTAAAATATCACGTGAAAACAATGGCGACTGCTGATTGGTCAGAGAGAATTCGTCACCATTCACTGCGTAATCATTGCACGCGCCAGATGGAGTATCCAAAATATCCCGCCATTTCATGAGTAACTCGGAAGAATACCGCCTGGTCAGAACGAGGAGGTGCAGACTTTCCTTTGTTTGATTGCCGAGAAAAGGATCCAGCGAGAGCTCGATACTAGGGCAGCGAGGAATGAAAGGCGTAGCTATGACAACCAGGTACTATTTATGGCGGTACTGTCTGCAATGGAAACGGAGCGAAAAGTGAGCCGAGTTGGTACTGGTAATGAAAACGCCATATTAGCCAATAAGGCCGATAATGATGACATCAAAAATGAGCATATATCGGCCGATACTCGAAATGATGGCCGATATATCGTGCATCCATACAGTATACGAGCAAGCAATGCGGTTCGAGAGGCTGTGCTCTATCGTGAATAAGTCCCGGCTGAAGGGTGATGTATGTCAAGACGTGAAGTTAACGTGGAGTTACTTGGATCATTACTTTCATGAAGTAAAAATCACTAAAAGCCTTCCTTCCGCTGGAAAAAATAGTCCCTGCCGTAAACAGCAACAGAAGATACATACATGAAAAATAGACTCCCAATGAGATTCAAACATGTGTTTACGTTGTTAAGAGTAGGGGTGTTGTGTAGTGATACATTATTGACTGAATTAGAATCAAGGATTGTTTAATAACTGTAAACGTGAACGTGAATATGAATCTCTGACCTGACCGTAGACGGATATAGCAGCGAGGATGAGCCAGGCGGTCCACCTCGGGGAAGGACCTGATGAAGACCAGGGCCATGAGAGCGCTGATCATGATCAATGTGCGCCTGCTGGAGCCGGCAGAGGACCCTTCCAGTGGATGCCAGATCATTCCCACCACATCGAAAGCTTTCAGATGATCAACGCCGACCGTGAAGTAGTCCATGGCCACTGCTGTAACGTCTTGAACACTTCCCTGGTGTGAAGAAACAGTGTGTCTGTCATCAGAACCAACGCTCTCGTACCATAAGATGAGCACTCAGACACGGCCTTTGGGAACTACATGTGTGCTGTATTCCACACTGCCCGGCCAGAAAAATGTGCTGTTCGGATTTAAATAAGCAAATGAGTGGAAGCTTGTTTCCACTACAGAATAAAACATTTGAAAAATATAATTGTGACTTTTTATATCACAATTACGAGTTTACACATCTTTCTCAAAATTGTGAGATATAAAATCGCAATCAGCGAGTTATAAAGCTTCAAATCTATACATATGTTTATTAAGAGTCTATGACTGCATCATTATAGCAGTGATTATTATGTTTCTAGCATGTTATATAGGTTTGGCAACAGTTCTCTCTAACCCTAATTGATGGAGTGTGTAGCTTTTCATTTTCTTAAACTATCATTAAGACAAGTCATCTCTTGCCACATTACAGGATGACAACATTTAGATTTAACAGGATCAGATTGTGAAGGAATGGTTGGGAGGAGCATGAAGAATCATTTTTACACATGAATTGGAGTCCTTAAGGGATAGTTCACACAAAAAATTTAATTCTATCAGTAATGACTTCCAGTGACTTCATGTCTTTCCAAACCCGCAAGACCTTCGTGCATCTTCCAGAACACAGATTAGGATATTTTTTGATGAAATATATACATAGGCAGTAATGTCATTGCAACTTCCAAGGGCCAGAAAGTAGTAAATACATTGTTAAAATAGTCATGTGACTCCAGTGGTTCATCCTTAAAGGGATACTCCACTTTTTTTTTGTAAATAGGCTCATTTTACAACTCCTCAGACTGTAAAACAGTTGGATTTTACCACTTTCTAATGTATTCAGCCGATTTTTTTTTTTTAATATTTAGAAGAATATCAGTAACTCAGACAGTTTCTGGTCTCTATTGACTTCCATAGTAGGAAAAATATATACTATGGAAGTCAATGAGACCAGAAACTGTTGCTGGTTACTGATATTCTTCTCAAAATATCAGAAAATCGTCTGAATGGATATAAAAACGGTAAAACTCAACTGGTTTAACTCTGAGGGAGTTGTAAAATGAGCCTATTTCCAAAAAAGTGGGAGTATCCCTTTAAATGTAACAAAGCGACGAGAATACTTTTTGTGCAAATCGACTTTATTCAACAGTCTCTTTCTCTTCCATAACATCTCGCAGTACTTCCTGGTTCAACATAAACGCCCGTCACTATTGGCCAACGCTGGTCCACCGTGAGTACACCACGACACATGCGTGCGATGCTCACGCAGGAGCCAGTAGTGAGCTGCATTCTTGTTCATACACATTACATTTGAACCCCAGAAGTCACATGATCATTTAACAATGTCTTTATCCTTCTGGGTCTTGAAAGTTGCAATGACAATGCTGCCTATTTATACATTGTTGTGTTTCTTTAGAAATAAATAACGGACAAATGGAGTCTTTGGAACGCCTCAGGTGTAAGTCATTTGCTGTAGAAAGTACGGCAAAAATGGATGGGAGTCAATGGATGCTCACAGTCGGCGAAGTTCTGCTACAATGGCTTGCTCACTGCGAGGCTGACGATTAACCCCTTGGTAATTACTGACAGAAATGTCATTTTGGTGAACTAACCCTTTAAACTCATTGAAAGTCTTAGGTATGTGCTGGAGGAGACTTTAGAGAGTCTTGAACTTGATTTAAATATGTATTTATTGCTTAATGGAAATAACATTAGAACCTTTGGTGTGGCCAAAGAGAACTGTTGCCAAACATAGTAACATGCTACAGACATAATAGATTACCCTCAATGAATAGCCCTGAAAGCCACAGCCCAACGCTCGAGAGACAAGAAACGGACTTCACCCCAAATAAATGAAGGAGAAAAGAAGAGGAGGAGAAGGTTGGAGAAGAACAGCCAGGCTTGAAATGACCCTGGAAAAGCCCCAAATAAATTATGAACCTGCACGGCGTGAGTGCAAGAACCATGAGTGTGATACTAACACTAGAGGTAAAAATAACCTTGTAGCATTGTACTGTAAGCATCACCAGCACAAAGGGTCATGACCACGATCACACTGATCATGATGGTGGCGTCAGCATGGAGTTCAGACGCGCTGGCCCACCGTGTCTGTGTCTTCGCGAAATGGGGTGTAGATCTGCAAGACACACATGTTTTCTCAAGCTGCCCATTGCCTGACACACTTCAGTCTAAAGTAATCTATCTAAAACCGTTAGAGATAATAGTGATCTTTCTACACAGATGGACGGCTTCCCGATTAAATTAAAACCGATTAGGCCTTATCTAGCCGGGGAAAACCCAGACAACTTCCTGCAAATTTAGATTTGCTCTGAAAGTTAGTCTGGCAAAGAGCTCATTCAAGCCCATTTCCAATCCGTCAAATTGCCGGCACCAATCAGAAACGTTGGGCGGGCTCCACACGACTGACGACAGCGCTGGGATTTTGAAGCAGATTTTGTAGCCTACATTACAAAGATGGACGCCGCCGTCGAACATCACTCGTTCGATCAGCTATCGCCGCTCTGCATACGTCATCTCCTTTTATCGGCTCTGATTAGTCGTCCAGGCTATCCGCGACGTCCATTGGTGACGCCCCTTGGAAATGATTTGTCTTTGATGCTTTGCCAGACCATAACTCAGTTACAACTGAGAATGGTCTGGTTTTAACCAGGCTAGCTTCGATATAGAATAGTTAATCATGGCTTAAAAAATGGCTTTCTGAAATACAGATTAAGTGCAGATTACGAACACCCTGGACTACGAAGCACCTGAACTACAATAAACAAGATTCATTTAAAACCGAGGGTGCTAATACTGAATTAACATGACTAAAGTTGTCTATTAAACATGGAATGAACCAGGAAAAGCTTAAACTTGTAGCAAATCTACAGAAAACAATGGCAGGAGAACAAAGACTCATTTTGTGAAATCTGTGGGTTGACGTTACAGTTGGTTGACAGTAAAGTTGTTGTAGAAAAAATATAAAGATATACATTAGAACTCCCGATGAGAGACTGTTAAGACTGGCAGAAAGACATCACCGATGATGACCATGATCTGGAGGAAGACCATACTTCAGGACTGAAACAGTCCGAGGCTTGGATTAAACCTACCAGGAAGCAGTTTAGCTTCAGATTAAAGTTGCGTTTTAAACAGATGAAACACACACATACACACATTTGGCATCGGTAAGATTGTCTCTTCTGTCTCACCAAGGTGGCATTTTTTATGACAAATACAGTAAAGCTGATTTTCTTCAACATTTATTATTATTTTATAATTTTTTAAAAAAGTATTTAAGTTTTAAGGATTCTAAAATTTGAATAGAACGTAATAAAGAATCAGCATATGTGAAATAGAAAGCTTTTATAAAATGATAAATGTATTTACGGTTACTTAATGCATCCATTTCTTTCAAAAAAATGATCTTACTGACCCCAAAACTTTAACAGTTCTAGTGTGTGTTTAGCAAGTAATCAGGGAGGGGTCAGTGGGACATTAGCGCTGTCTAATAGGACACTCACTGCAACTGCATCATCGAGACACACTGACCTGCTTAAACAGGGCATGTGGTTTATTGCTGGTTTATTAAAATGGTGCCAGAACAACTTGATCATTTCAGACAATCAGTTGAATCTGAGAAACATATGAATCGAATGGTGTTTGACGTGTACATGCTCTAATGTTTTCTTTGTCAACATATGTCTCAGGCCTTCCCTCAATGCATGTATATGGGAGTGTTTTTCAAGATATTTTTATTATCAGACAGTCTCAAATCTTAAGCCTGATCAACACAAAAATCTGCATGATTTTAAAATTTGACGCTGGGATGAATTATGCACAGACATTTACAGCTTTTCCAAATTTGCTAAGACACATTTCTTGAAACCTTCACTTATTTTCTCAAAACATTAAACACAAATCCACCTTTTAAAACTTAACTCACAAAACCTCTGGCTCTTCTGGCAAAGTCAAACAATCACTTTTAAAATCACTTCACTTGTACTCAAAATCAAGCAATGCTCTCAGATCATACACACACACACACACACGAGTCAATAACACATGCACTATAGATCATTCACTAGACACTGAACATCACAGTTTTTTTTTTAAAGTGAACTACTGACTTTAATAGATTGGAGCTGAAGCATATGCCTCACCACGAAGCATATGCCTATCACTAGTTGCTGACTGTATGTATTGTGAGCATCATCATTCAGTGTCGCGTGTACACTCTGAATTGGCTCATATTTCTTACAGCTGGTTCCAATCACACCATTAAAAATAAGTGTGAAGATTTCTGAGTCGTGTGTAAACAAAAACAACTGTGTTCAGTTGTTTAACTTTTGTGTTTAGTGTTTTGCGACACAAATGTATCTCAGTGCGAAATGTGTTCTTAATGAATGAGAATGTGTTTCAGTCAGTCTCGGACTGCTTAAACTTTGCAGAAATAGTGATTTATTCAATATATTGGTTTGCCTTTTGAGAATTTGGTTCAGAGAATGGGATTTGGGTCTTAGCAATTGTGAAAAACTGTAATACATGGTGTTATGGCTTGTTCCAATTAACTTAATTTAACACTAACTACAAGCTAAAGTAATAGTGATGCTGTGATCATTCCTGCATTAAAGGAGTAGTTCACCCAAAAATGAAAATTGGCCCATGATTTGTCACAAAACTGCACATTTTAAGGCCTGTTCATCACTGGACAAATTTCTTTGCGCTGACATATTTGTCGACGTTTAACGCCTCGTGACTAAACAATGGGCACCAGTGTGAGCGTTCACATTGACCTTACGCTGAAAACGCTACGCGTCAAAGCGTCATTTTAAAAAAAAAAACGCCTCGGGGTTCGTTCTTTGGTTTGACGCGCTGCGTCAAAACTCATTCGAACCAATCAGATTGGGGGTTTTGCTCACGTGTCTGGTGCTTCTGAAGTTACAGTAAAGCATAACTTGGGCGCTCAAACACAAAAACGGTCTTGCCGAGCACACATACGGCGAAGAAGATAGCTGCTGGTCTCGGAGCATAAAGAGCTATGATAATATTTATATGAATATTTCTGTAATAAAAGTATCATAGGGTGACCAACAGTCCTGTTTTCCCAGGACATGTGTAACTTTGTGCTTTATAGAAATCTGAGTTGAGATGAGAACTGCGCAGTGTGAGTAGTGTCAGTTAGATTTTGACAAGTGAGGAGAGATAACCGCTCTGCTGACTCTATATTCTTTCTTTTATTTTATTTTTCTATTGTGACCAGAGTTGGATGTTTGTTTGTATTTTTCTCTGATCTTGATCCCCATGTATGAAGACGAAGTGTAAAGTTTGAGTGATTTTATTAAACGCTGGAAATACGACAACTCTCATCTCTCGTGCATCTGTTCATCCGACAACTGAGTACTATGTTTTTATCTCTGGGCAACATCTCAACTTTGCGTTACATATCCTGTTTTCACGTCCTGTCCTGGCTGTTTTTAAGTGATGAAAATGTCCTGGTTTTCAAAAAAAAAAAAAAAAAAACTCCTGGAAAAGATCGGTTCTATAGCAAAATATAGATGGGCAAACAAGGTGAGGAAGAAAAACAGGATAAAGAGGATGAAAATGAAAGATATAAATAGATTTTGTTAGTTCGTTTTTCTAAGTTTGTGAGAGCTATTTTTTTGTTACATTTCGGAGGCATTTCTTTTAGTTATTTATTATTTATATATTTATTTTTCTAAAACGGAAGAAACATTATTTCTATCATTATTTCATTCATTATTTTTTTTATATGTCATAATAAAACATGTTGAGACATGAATATGATTACCCTGAGTATAGGATTCTATTATTTTTTCTGTTTTACATTAAGCGCCATCTAATGTCATGAAAATGTCATGGAATGAATTTGCATGTTCACTTGGCTTATCGTTAGCGAAAAACGCTTGGGTATGAACACAAAAAACGCTGTCCAAAACGCAGACGAATAACGCGTGCTGATATTTCGTCCCGGTGTACGGGCCTTTAGGCTGTTTACACGGAAACGTTCTAAAAAGAAAACGCAAAAGTGGCTGTTGCGTTATAACGTCTGTGTTTACACGAGCGTTATGTGTGGGAAATCCACGTGAATATGGTGACGATGTAAATTCGATGTAGCGTGCACTCCAGGCGGCTAGGTGGCAATGTGAAGCACTTCCACACAACAACACCAAGTCCGCGCGCCTGTGTACAACCTTCACTGTCTAGCAGACTTTTGTGTTTTTACTCTTTTCACGGTGAGAGCGTTTTTAAGATTTCCACTATGGAGGGTGGTTTCACTTTTTTTGCGTTTTTAAGCCCGTCGCCGTGTAAACGAAAGGCATATCGGATAAAATATTTTTACATTTTCACCCATGAGCGTTCTCATGTAAACCGGCCCTGAGAGTGGCCATTTTTTGTGGACAGCCTAAGGCACACCTGTGCAATAATCCTGCTGTGTGATCAGCATCTTGATACACCACACCTGTGAAGTGGATGGATTATCTCGGCAAAGGGGAAGTGCTCACTAGCAGATTTAGACAGATTTGTTAACAATATTTGAGAAAAATAGGCCTTTTGCGTACAAAGAAAAAGTCAGCTCATGACAAATAGGGGCCAAAACAAAAGTGTTGTGTTTATAATTTTGTTCAGTGTATAAACCCATTATGTAATATAACACAAATATATACCCATTCACTCCATTTATCAAGCTTGGAAGAACCAGGACATTTTTTAATATAGCTCTGATTGTATTCGTCTGAAAGAAGAACGTCATATACACCTAGGATGGCTTCAGGGTGAGTAAATCAATTTTCATTTTTGGATGAACTAACCCTTTAAGGACTGCATGGAAGAATTCTAGCTTTATCCTAACAAACACATCTGTCATTCATGTCAGGTCATGGTTAGGATTTATCTTATATAAATATTTTGCTGATTTTAGACATGAACAAACTAATTCCAGGGTTTGACAGAAACTTTCAAATGAAATTCCAGGAGTTTCAAGGACTGTCAAGTTGGCCTGAAGGGGGAGAGGCTGGAAACCACTGAAGCAGGAGATGCAACTGAAATACAACTTTAAAGAGGAGCTATCCTGCTTTTACATGTTCTTGAGTGTGTAATGTTGCTGTTTGACCATGAAACAAATCTGCAAAGTTAGAAGTCATCAGTGTCAGTGTTTCTGAACCCCCGAAACACCTCCATTGTAGTCTTGAGTTTCTTCTGGGAACGAACACGTAACAATATTCTATAATTACGAGTTGAGTTACACCCTATTGGGACGGGACTAGTTTTCTAAGTGACGTTTGAGTATACATTTTGTCTCTTGTATGCATGTATCGTTTCGGACAGGGCGAACATGTCCATGTTTATTACAGAAGTGAACGTGTGTTATCTCTACGTGGCTGCTACAGAAGATCATGTGCTTTTACTTTATTATACGCTTAAAAAAACATTTAAGTAAACTTCACTAGTTCATAGCAGTGGCTGTTTATACTCAATAAATGAGCAGAGAATTTTCAAATAGGCAGTTTTCGCAGTTTCTGTGATTTTCCTCTATTTATTAATTGCATATGTTATTTTTTCATCGTAATGAAAGCATGCCAAAGATTGTTGCGCAGACAGTAGGTCAGGTAGGTCAAAAACACAGGAGGAGAAGCGTTAGGATAACACAACATCAATAAATCACAGACATTCACTTTCGGATGGGATTAGATTCTCAGAGGACTGTCTGAGCTCGCCGAAAACAGTAGGTCCTAAGTGTTGTGAAAGTAGCCTAGTTCTGCTTTCCACAGTTCTCTGCACTCACTCATCTCTCTCCTTATCCTCCTCACTATCCTCATCAGACACTCTAAGTGCCTTTGAAGTTTCTTTTTTTCCAAATATTTCTCTGCACATTCCTTGCATTTCTTCTCCATCGCTCTATTTTGACAGATTTACACTGACACTGCTGAGCTCAAAAGGGGAAGTGTTTAAAGATGTGATTGGACCAGCCCAGCGTCAATCAAGAAAATAACCAATGGGCCGCTGATCTATGCGTTTCATGTGCCGGTCTGTGAAAAAACCCCCAAAAACAACAACAACAAAAAAACCTACGTGCACCAATTAAACAAAACTAAACGCAATAGGCCGCCGATGTGTGAGTTCTATAGGCCGTGGAATTTAGCTTTTCAGCCATTTTGACAGCCCTACAACTAGGTTTGGGTATCGTTGAATTTGAACGATTCTGATTCCGATTCCTTGTTTCGATTCCGGTTCCTAAACGATTCCGAATTCTTTTAAGAGGCAGCTGTCAAAAAAGTTTAACTAACCTTGCTAACCAACGGTCTTTCTGAAGGAAATAGTCCTTCTATCACAAATACTTCTTTTGTCACAAATTTTGCATTTTGCCAAGATTTTGTTATTTTTAGAAAAGTGAAGTCACACTTTGGACCGTCGACGTAAGCTACTCATGTTCGACTCGCACGGTTATGCCAACACTTCCGGTAGACGCTTCTTCGTTGGTGTTGTTCAGCGGGTTCCTCTTCCGGTCGGCGGACTGTGAATATTGAAACTAGGAATCGAAATTTTAACTTTTGACGATTCTGGAAAAACGAAAGTTATTCCCGGTTCCATCAGATCTCGATTCTCGTATACCTAACCCTACCTACAACAAATATGGGAAAACAGTGTTTTTTTAACATTCAAGCTAGGGATGCTCCGATCAGGATTTTTGCAGCCGATACTGAGTACCGATTTCTTGTCATGGTGATCGGCCAGAAATCAGACTTAATTTTCGATGCTTAATTGACTTAATATAAGACAAATAAACAAAATGGAACAGTTTAATGCAGCTCATAAGGTTTATTTAAACATTGTCCAATACTGTGGAGGACAAAATAAACATTTAGTCTCCTAAAATGGAGAAGTCTGATGTAACTTAAACATCGTCCAATACGAGTCTGAGCAGGACAAAATAAAAAAATAAAAAAATAAAACAACATTTAAACTCCTAAAAGAACAAATTGAAGTGGTTTGATACAACTCATTAGGTTTAATTAAACATTGTTCAATGTTAAAGAGAATAAAATAAATAGAAACATTTAAACTCCAACATGGAGAAGTCTGATGTAACAAATAAGGTTTAATTAAACATTCTCCAATATAAGCATCACGTACGTCCTCATGCGTTGACGTCATCAAATCGCGATCGGCTTGTAAGATCGGCCAAGTTAGTGAGTACCGATCGAGTCAAAAATTGTTATGATCAGCCGATACCGATCTCCGGCCGATCTATTCGGAGCATCCCTAATTCAAGCATGAAAACCTATAATTTTTTTAAACAAACTTCAAGGACTTTTCCAAAACTTCCAAACACCCCTCGATTTTATTTTTATTACTGATCTGCGTGATTCACGAGGGTCATGATTTTAGGCTGAAATAACCGGAATTCACCTTTGGCAAAGCCCCGCCCACCTTAGTTACTGTTGCTACGTCCATCAAACTTTATCTGGGCTCTGGTTTGGTATCAACATGGCTTATGCTGTGACAGCTCTCCCTGCTGAAATGTTATCAAACTTTTATAAAGCAGCAAATAAAGTGTCCATAGAAGTAGGCAAAAGGGGCTGCAATATGCGTTCGAAGGCTATATTCAAGACATACAGGTGAAACGCAAGAAACAAGGCATCCAAATAGAGGCAAAAGCATAACGTTACCAGTCACAGTCAAAACATGAACCACCGCATTTCCTACTAATGGAGACGGAGGCTGGGACTAACAATATCAGGGTTCATGGCATGCAAAGCTGGGTAGGTATCTATTCACTTCTAGAATCGTTATTACAAAGCAAACGGACTATACGAGTATAACGTTGTATTTATTAGCAGCGTGTGCTAGCGTATCAACAACCGGTATGAGAACCGAAATCATAACCTAAAACATTATAAAATAGTCTAACTAGTATAACTTCACAGTAAGGTTAGAAGCAAAAAAGATGTGCTTGTTGATCTTCGAGGGGTTTAGCTGACTGAGGACGTCCACACGTTTAATCCAAAGACGACACTTGTCAGGATTTGACTTCGGTTTTGAGAAAGGGAAAAAAACGGACACCCCTCTCCAACCTCCCTGAGAAACGCGTATCTGTGTTACAAATGCCCCAGGGAGAACTGCTTAACCATATTTTCGATAAAACTACGACGGTAACAGCCTGCCAAGACCAAAAATATGAGACGCCTCTGTTGAAAGCCAATGGAGCGCTGTGAAAAAGTGTCGGATTTTGTCGGATGCATTGCACGTCACTTTCCCGCCGGACCAACCGCCCTCCGCCTGACTGAGTGGCAAAAGATCTGCTGCGTGACTGGATCTAATAGGGGAAACTGCGAAAATGCGACTAAAACAAACAATTTGATCAATTTAAACTAAATGTTGGACTCAATATAGTGTTCCTCACAACTTACTAAAGATCCAGTGATCCATGGATATTGACATGCAGCCAGGAATCGTGTTGCCTGACATTTATGTTTGCCTGATTTCCACATCGGGGAAATAAAAGCAATATAGAAGGTAAAATTTGCCTGTGATCGCTTTATATAACTACAATATAGGTCTAAATCTGGGTGATCATTTATATCAGTGTTATATAGAGCCTATATTATATATCATCATATCGTCCAGCCCTAAAACTTTATAGGTTTTTTTTTTTGGTCAGTGTTTATTAAGAAACATCCAATAATGCAGAATATGCAATGATAAATATTTAATTGATGAGTTAGTTAGTTAGTTAGTTAGTTAGTTAGTTAGATACACGGCCTCTCGGCCCACAGTTCCAAAGTCACAATAGCATGACAGATGCTCTTTTTTCATTCCATGATAAATATACAATGCCAATCTCCATGCATGCTTTGACTCACAAACCTGTGACAAATCAACACCAACATCACCCACAAGTGTAAGATCACACAAATATTTCTTACGCAGATCAGTGTACAAAGGACAATCATAGAGGAAATGTTTCTCATCTTCAATCACCAAGGTATTAGTTCATTTACAATAATTACAGATTCTCTACTGACATAGGTATATTGTTCCATCTACCCGTTTCTATGGCTAAACAGTGCCCTGAGCATCTAAACAATAACAGAGATCGTACCAACTGTATGTTATGTAAAGATGCAATGTAGCTCTCCCGTACCACCATTGACTTGCATTGTGAGTAAATGTTCAACTTTTTATTATCTAGCACTGATGTGTACCATGCATTTTGTGCCCTTTCTCTCAATCGTTGATTTAGAATAGATTTAAATGTTCTTATATCACCCACACTTTGAGCCTCCCAAGCACTAAATAAACCGTTGGTATACAATAAGACACGAATACAGGACCCCCAGGAATTTCTACCTACTTCATCTAAGTGAAAAAGCATATTATAACATTTTCTTGGATACCGGTAATTAGGCATGGACACTAATTTTATCCAGTACATGATGCACCTTTTCATGTAAGTAGTAGACAATGCAAATCTACCAGGTCTCCCAGAACAGCCACATTGCTCACACCCGTGCTGACACAAAGGAGCCTTTTACAGAAGGATACCTGAACATTCTCAATACACTCCACTGGTTCAAAACCCCATATCTCAGATCCATAATACAATATGGGTGCAACCATGTGGTCAAACAAATACAGCGCTTGGTTACAGCTAATTTTATGCTTACGAACAAACCTTAATAAAGAGAGCATTGCCTTCTTTCCTTGGTTTGCTAAGTGTTGTCGAGTTTTCCACCATGATAATTTTGGTGTAAACCATATACCTAGATATTTATAAGCGTTAACGACTTCAATCTGTTCACCAGCAAACTGCCATTTTTCATTCTTATTTAAACAGCCCCTCTTCTAAAAACCATAACCTTAGTTTTACTCAAATTCACTCTCATACCACAGCGGTTACAGAATATTTCGAGCTGTTCAATTTCCTTCTGCAATCCACCAATTGTGTCTGACACATTAACCATATCATCGGCATACAACAAGGTCTGTACTTCTGTGATACTTTCAATCTGAATACCTTTGCCTCTACAGTTTTCCTTTAGCATAGTTATATATCCGTTTAGAAAAAGAATAAACAAAAGAGGACTCACCATACAACCCTGTCGTACACCAATGGTACAGTCAAAATACTCAGTTAAACCATCTATTCCTTTCACACATGATTTTAGTTTAGAATACAGTAGATTTCAGTACACCAAAAACTTTTCCACCAATGCCATTCCTGATGAGTGTAAAATACGGGAGATTATGCTGTATACTGTCAAAAGCTTTGGAAAAATCAATAAATATACAGTACATTCTTCCTTTACGCTTTGTAATATATTTCTGAACAACCAACTGTAGGATAAAAATATTATCCGTTGTGGAGTAACCAGACCTGTAACCTGCTTGTTCTTCATAAAACATATTATTTGCTTCTACAAAAAATATATAAATTTTTGTACAAATTTTACTAAATATATTAAGCAATGAGATTCCTCTATAATTTTCAACATTGTTTCTATCACCACTCTTATATAATGGGCAAATCACAGCCTCACACCAAGCCTCAGGGAAATCACCTGTAATTGATGAGTTGTTCATATATATTAGGGGTGCACGAATATTGACAAAAATGTGATATTGCCGATATTCGATTATGAATACTGCGATATTCAATATTAATTTCTAATATTTTGAAATTCGATGTAAAAATACAAAAGTTAAAGGAAAACGCATCAAAAAAGATATAATAAGTAAAACAAGTTCTTACAACATAAGGTTTATTTCAACTGACAGTCATATAGGACTGGTACAGCATGAATAAATAAATAATAACCATGTCTCCAGAACAGGACATGTTTTACTAGTTGTGTACACTACAGTGTAAAAGACAATAAATAAATAGCAAGTCAACAGAACACACTATATGCAACATAAACGCCACTACATGCGTTTTCTTTGAACCGGATAGCTATCTGATCGTAAAAAGACCAGGTGTAAATGCCCTCTGAAACGCACTCGTGAGGTATTTGAATCTAATCGCTCAAACCACTTCAGGAGGAGGTCTGGGCCACATTTCAGTCGAAACTGAACAAACGTAAATGCATCTCGTTGTTGAAACTACATATGTAAAATGTACTCCTTCCAAAAACGCTAAAATTGAGAACGTTACAGGCTACATGTCATGTTATGGCCAGATATGACGACGCGCGCGACTGGAACACGCATCACCGCAGCTGAGCATCTCTTCATCCAACCAACGCGCAAACTATCACAAATCAAAGTGAAAGTAAGTGAAGAAATAGACTCTTTTCACACAGTTATCTTCATTAAAAGTAAATAAACGAACTGATCTTATTTTACCTGATGATCGTAAAATGCAGCTCATAACTGTTGCTTTCGGTGACATGCGGTGCACTCCATTAAATCTGCATATAGCGCGTGAATTGAAGATCATATTTAGATAAATCAGATATCTATCCGATCAGTGAAAACGCATGAAGTTGCCAGGTGGCCTGATGTTTATCCTTGTACGCTGGTGTGCGTGTCGAGCCGTCAAGTGTGTGTGTGTTGGGACTGTGTGGTAGTAGAGCAAGGGAGAAGTGAGAGAGTGACTGCGATTAGCTTTGGAGCGAGTATAGCGACTCTATATTGAGAACAACAAAGTGTCTCCCCTGTTTTTTCTGACCACTGTGGGAAATCTGTACTGTAGCATGAAAAGTTAAACCTCTCCTTGATATCATGTTGTTTATGGAGAAGGAGAATCAGGAAATGAGTCGGGGAAATGCAACAGTGCATGTTCAGACTGGACGCATCATAAACAAAATATTGCATAAATATCGCAAGACTTTCGATATGTATATCGAGCAACGTGATATCGCGAGAACGATATTGATTCACATATAGTGCACCCCTAAATACACAGAACAATACAAAATATCTGGGTATGGTTTTACAGCTAAATTCAGCATATTGACACAAAATGAACCTTTCGCTGACTGGAGTCCAGTTGTTTCTGTGAATTGCAGTGATCCATTTGCTCCTCTTTCTATAGCAGTCTGTAAAAATATACCTCCGTTTTTTTTTGTCAAATCTAGTTGTACAGTCAATCGCAAAGCTCTTTCCCACTTTATATGTGTTGTGTTTGTTTTTGCGGCATTCACGCTGAACACATATACAGCCGCTCAGTCTTTTTGCATACCCTCAATATAATCAGCATTCTAGCTTGAAAACCTATTTTACTAGAGCCCAAGAACAACATCAAGACTTTATTAAAGTATATAATAGTAAAATCTAACTCCAGTGATGATACTCACAGCTGCTGTCCGTCCTTTTGCGTGTAGAAACTGACGGATTTGATCGTTGCCACAACCACCACCATACACAGCGTGACTGGAATGAACAGCATGATCACATGTTTCGCTCCATATTTGAGAGTCAGCTCCTCATCCTCATCCTCCTCGGCGTCTGTGAGCACCTGCGGGGGTCGAGCGCTGGGCGGCTGTCCGTTCATCTCCACCTCGTTCCTGCCGGGCAGTCCGCCGTGCGCCGGATGATCTCCGCACTGTCATTAGACTACAGAGAGGGAAGTAAAACAGAACGAGAGTGAATGAAAGGCTTCTGTTTTATTGTGCTTTACCGCGCAAAAGTCTAGAGTCCTGTACGATTTTTTAAATAAGTCTCTTCTGTCCACCAAGGCTGCATTTACTATAAAAACTACAGTAACAAAAAATTACAATTAAAAATTACCATTATTCTTCTCCTTCTCCAATCCCTAACATACATAAGCAACTAATAAATAATAGTGTTTAAAATAGTTAAATCGATTAATCGCATCTAACATAAACGTTTTTAAATATATACGCGTGTGTATATACAGTACCAGTCAAAACATTTGGTAACATTACTATTTCAAAATTTTTTGAAAGAAGTCTTCATTTATTTGATCAAAAATACAGTAACAACAGCAATATCGTATTTTATTACAATTTAAAAATAATGGTTTTCTATTTAATATACTTTAAAATTAGGGCTGTCAAATCGATTAATTGCGATTAATCGCATCCAAAATAAAAGTTTGTGTTTACATAATATATGTGGGTGCACAGTGTATAATTATTTTGTGTATATACACACACACACACACATGCAAGTATATTTAAGAACAAAATATTATTTATATATAAAATAAATTATATTTATATATAATATAAATTATATATAAATCTATTTACAGTATATATATTGAAAATATTTCTTAAATATATACAATCATGTGTGTGTATATATATATATATATATATATATATATATATATATATATATATATATATAATAATTATACACTGTGCACCCATATATATTATGTAAACAAAAACTTTTATTTTGAATGCGATTAATCGCTCTGACAGCCCTACTTTAAAATGTAATTTATTCCTGTGATCAAAGCTGAATTGTCAGCATCATTACTCCAGTCTTCAGTGTCACATGATCCTTCAGAAATCACTCTAATATAATGATCTGATGCTCAAGAAATATTTCTGTGTTGAAAACAGTTGTGCTGCTTCATATTTTTGTGGAAACATGATACATGTTTCTCAGGTTTTATTTGAAATTAAATATTTTGTGTCATTATAAACATCTTCAAGGGGCACGTGACGCTTTATCACGATAATTGCTAGACGCTTTTATAGTAAGCGGTACAAGAGTGGACCTCTTCGATAAGTTATTACAACAAGAACTCTGAACCTTTAAATACAATAAAATGATACACACAAATGTACAGTAAACAAATGCTTGCAAACAGATTAAAGTGAAACCACTCAGGACAATAATTAAGAATCAGAACATTTTGCATGTCTTACTCCACATTCAAATGTAAAAATACAATTGTTTTAGTGTAAAAAAATCAAAGCCTATAATGTCCAAGTATTTGATGCTGTGATGAATCTGAAACTCTGAATCTGCTAGTAGTAAGTGCATCCAACAAATCTCTTTGAAAGAATCAATGCCATGAACCTGAGGAAAAGGACATTAACATCAAGAAATCGAACGTGTGTTATCTGAAACGTTCAGCCCCATCCCTTCAGTGACGAGGAAACGAATATTGAAAAAGTGCCAGATTTCTCCAGCTGTGAAGACTGAGTGAGATAAGTGTGGCCTGAAGCAACAAACAGTGATAAATACCTCAAGCTTTATCTGACACGGTGCGGCTTCGACCTTACGCAACTGAACACACCTCCTCTGATCTACTCCAGTGTCATCATGGGGAAATCGTCTTTCAGTAGATCTCGATGCAGAAACAACAACGCCAGCATGATGATCCATCACTAGCATTATTATCTCTGGCCAGGATATTCTACTTTTAACATCAGTCAACAACCTGGGTGTTAAAATGGATTCTTAACTGAACTTTAATGCTCACAATCGAACATCTGTGCAAGACCTGCTTCTTCCACCTTGCTAAACTCTTCCTCTTGCAGAAGCTTGTCCACACCTCTGTCTCCTCCAGACTGCACTACTGCAATGTGCTCCTCATACACAAACACAAACCTATAGACTGAACACTTCATATGCATGTGCACGCCGTTGGCGTTTTTAAAGTTTACACAGAGATGAACACATTTTTCAAAACTTTTCAACGCTTGCACCTTGGAACCGATTTCAGGGTTTGCGTTCTCAAGCACCCGACACTGTTGTTGTGCGTTAAGGGCAGAGATGAGTAAAGTCCTAGAAACCCGGACTTGAGTAAAAGTACAAGTGCTCTATCAAAAAAGTGACTTGAGTAGAAGTTGAAGTGCTCTTTAACCCTCTGGGTTCTCTAAGTACTCAGGACCTTCGGGCGGCATTCATATTTAAAAAAGTATTTTTTTTTATTGTCTTTTTATAATATTTTTTCTTTCTTTTTTGTGTTTTGAGAAAATTTCAAAAATAAGAAAATTTATAATTAGTATTAATGCAATAATTATGTACCAAATTTTCCCATTGATACATAGAAAAATATATATATATATATTTTTTTAAAGCTGTATTTCATTTTGGAGTTAAGCCTAGGCCTCATAAAAGCAATTTTTGAAACTAGATGGATGCCATCTCTTGGACAAACTGAGCTTTTTAAAAATACAAAACACAGAATTTTGGTAACGCTTCCTTTTACAGAACAGTACTTACAGCGCACTTACAGTGTACTTACCTAGAAAGTACTGGCTAATAAAGGTAAGTACATGGAACAGGGGTAGGTTTAGGGGTAGGTTCAGGGTTAGTACTAGTTATTACCCAGTAATTGTAGTTACTAAAATAAGTACATAGTATTTACATGGGTAACTGGACTGTAAAAGGAAGCGTTACCAGAATTTTTTGGTGTGTTTGTGTACAAAGGTGTGTTTGTGTGTGTGTGGATGTGCCTGTTTTACACTCATGATGTTTTATAGATTCACCCCTTCACTGTTGTGTGTTTTTTTTTCAAGATCGTTGCTGATTTGTAGTATTGTACGCACAAAAAAACTCAGTATTTTCATATTTTTGCCAATTTCCCATTCATTTCTTAATGCTGGGTCATTTTTTACCTCGAAGGTCCTGAGTGTGACAATTTTTTTTTACGACCACTTAGACATTTCAAATCCTGTCCCCAATTTTTTGGATGTTCATATAGCAAGTACCCTTAAAGTCACAAAGTTTTGGACTATTTCGATGAAGCTACTATTTTAAAAAAAAAAAATGAATGCTTCGGGTCATTATTTGACCCGAAGAACCCCAGAGGGTTAAGCACCACACTTAAGTAGAAGTACTAAAGTATTCAACATTTTTTGTACTTAAGTATTGCAAGTAGTTTGTTTTAAAATTCACTACTTAAGTACTAAAAGTAAAAGTACAAGCATTTTGTCATCTAATTATCAAAGAAAGCAGTCAAAAGTTTGAACTAGCAGTCAAATCACGCGCTTTGGCGGGATACAAATTTGCTTTGGCGGCTGCCAAAAAAATTTCATTGCAGGACAACCCCTGCATTAGTTGTCAATGTGTGTGTGTCAATCAATACCATTACCCTATAAAACTGGCGTGTGATTTAGGCAGCATGAAAGCCAACTTGCAACGAATGATTCATTCAATTTTTATAATTGAAACGAGTAACTAGCAGAATATTAAAAAAATATCAAAGTAAAAGTATTAAATTCATCGAAAATATCTACTGAAGTAAAAGTAGAAGTATGAGAAAAAAAACAATACTCTAGTAGAGTACAGATACAGCATTTTAGTACTTAAAGTAGTTCTACTTCGTCACTATACATCTCTGGTCAAGGGTTTTCTGTTAAAACAGTGTTGTGTAAGCAGTTAATAACTCAATCAATCAAAACTAACTTTAGCTGGACAATAACTTTATTCTAGACCTGCTGTAAAGCCAAAACTATCTCTGTTACTGTAATCTCCTATTTTCACTGTAATGTTGCTTCAAAACAATCCATATTGTTAAAAGCGCTGTATAAATGAAACAAGTGACTTGACTCAACAGGATCCCAGACAAAAGCCTTCAGACGTTACAGTAGATTCAGAACATTGTTTAACATTATTGCTATGTGCAAATATGACCATATCACACCATCCTCAAATCACTCCACAGGCCTCCTGTCTCACTCAGGATTGAGTCTCTCTCCTCACACACAAGTGTGTTTATGGTGATGCTCCCCCTTACCCCTTATATACATATATGTGTGTGTGATATTTTTAAGATTTTTAAATCTCTTCTGGCCACATAGCCTGCATTTATTTGATCAAAAATACAGAAATAACAGTAATATTGTGAAATATTATTACAATTTAAAATAATGGTTTTCTATTTCAATAAATTGTCAAAAGTAATTTATTCCTGTGATCAAAGCTGCATTTTCAGCATCATTACACCAGTCTTCAGTGTCGCATGATCCTTCAGAAATCACTCTAATATGAGATTTATTATCAATGTTGGAAACAGTTGTACTGCTTAATAATTTTTTATAACCTGTGATACTTTGTTCAGGATTCAATGATGAATAGAAAGTTGAAAAGAACAGCATTTATTCAAGATATAAATCTTTTCTAACACTATAAATGGCTCATTTTATTTATAAATTTAGCACATCCTTGTTGTATGTCTTTAAAAACAGACACCAAACTTCTAAACGGTAGTGTATGTTGTTAGAAAAGATCTTTATTTTTAATGAATGCTGTTCTTTTTAACTTTTTAATCCTAAAATAATCATCACAGGTTATAAAAAATATTAAACTGATTCCAACATTGATAATAGGCCTAATCATCATATTAGAGTGATTTCTGAAGGATCATGTGACACTGAAAACAGTAATGATGCTGAAAATTCAGCTTTGATCACAGGAATTAATTACAGTGTAATGTATAATATTAAAATATGAAATCATATTTTAAATTGTAATAATATTTTTACATTCAACCATAAAACTAGAAATGTTTCCAAACTTTTGACCGGTCACTTACTCTACATACATACAAACTTTATGATGCTAGTTTCAAGCCATCACAATATAATATGCCTCAGAAATCAGCCTTACCACATTATTGACCGCATTTTCTCACATGATCGGCCATTGATGCTGTGAAGGGACCCAGGGATCATAGAAACACCAGGACCTGTGGACTGACAACACACAATAACCTCAATAACAGCATTATAAAGTTTATGACTGAGGCCAATACAAACCTCACACTGATTACCTCTTTCAGTTTAAGCCTATAACTTTCAGAAAGAACAACTCATAGTTCATAATATCAAGATGTAATCTCTTTTCAGGAAGTACTGTGGTTGCACCAGGGTACAGTGATGATATCAGATGACAATATTTAATATAAATGCAACGACTGACGTTCCCATCTTCTCAGAAGCGTGGTATTTACATAACTCTCCAATGGTAACGTTACCTCAGAGAACATAGTAATACTTTAGTGTTATCTTGAACCCATGCATTTACAATGCTATTTGATTTAACCACAGACACACACAGCAGAAAAGCTTCCTGAATCTGGTTATGCGGAAACCGCTTCATTAACCACTTCAAATCGAGAGAAGCCGATTGTTTTTGTTTATTTATTTCGGGTTATAGAACTTTTGAACTAAATAAACGAGCAACGCTTTATTTCATTACAATGTAGCTTCAGGCTAAATAGCGCATTCCCATAGCCATTTGATTGTCTACTGTAACTCTATATAAACAACACGAATTAGATGTAAGTAAAAACTTCACAGCCAAAAGCAGACATCCATATAGTCGTATACCAGTTTATGTAAAATGAAGACACGGAACTGTTCAATTAACGTCATTTCTAGATGAATATCTGACCAACCTGAGAGTCTGAATTCACAATGATAAAAGCCCAAAACTGTGAAGCGCGACACGGTCAGACACAGGCGCAGCAAAAGGTCAAAACAGTTCGCTTTTCAAAATAAAGTAAATTCGCGTTCAAAATAAATTCGCGTTCAACTAAATAAAATTAATTAATTAATAATAAAAAAAAATAATAGTTTTTATTTTCACGTTATGACTTCCTTGTAGGGTCATACAAGAGTGACTTTTTTTAATCGTAATTCAGAGATATATGAACTGTGAAAAAAATAAAATAAATCCGATTTATGACTTTATTTCTTAGAATTGCGAGTTTATATCACACAATAAAAAAAGTACATTTGGAACATTTGGAGAATTTTAACTATTATTATTTTATTTATTTAATTGTTTTTTGAACAAAGCTGGATTTTTTGAAGCTGGGATATGTGGTACCCTGGTTGGTAATAATCACTGATATAGCTTGAAACTAAAATATAAAGGAACATATACACAAATCAAAAGCAATATATGTATTATTATACATATTTATTTGTATTACTATTATTATTATTTTTGTCTTATAAGCCACTTTTATTTTGAAGAGCAAAAATTCCTTTAGTATTTTCTTGGCTCCCGCATGTGATTGTGGAGTAAACGGTAAATTGGATCATGAGTGGGATGGAAGCATGGTACATGGATGAGTCCAGTGAGGACCAGAGACTCTCTCACGAGACTGAGCCCGAACCAGCCCGTGACCCGCGAGCAGCTCCAGGACATCGGCGTGTATCACTGGAAGGTTCGGTCAGGAATCACTCAGATTAATGTTGCACACACACATCACGTGATTCCAGCAGAAACTGACGAATGCAGAACAGAACCATTTTAGTAGATTTGAATTTACTTGTCATTTATTCATTGTCCATGAATGTTGCAGTACAAGAACATTTCTGAAATAAAATGTCAGCAATAACTGATATGATCCACTTTTACAAAAACATGACTTTATACAGTAAAAATATAATATGGGATGGCTTTCAAGTAGGTTACATTACGACGCTTTTTAGAAACTTTTATTGTTGTGGTGAATATTATATTTAACATAATTTAGTTTTACTGCTGTAACCTTTTTACAATAAGAGTTTGGTACTAGCATACAAATATATATATTCTTTTCAATTTTACAAAATATAAAAATATTACAAAATTACAATAATATAATAATATAAACGTATTAAATTTATATGTTACATTTTATTTCAGCTTGTTTCCAAGGCAACATTTCTAATTTGTGTTTAGTTTGAGAAGTTGAAGCACTAAAATAACGGTATAAAGTAAAAAAAAAGCTAAATCAAAATGTTAACAATAACTATAATAATATGAAGCATACTGAAATAACAGTTTTAATGCTTCTGCTCTTCTTCTTCTTCAGTTAAATGCAGATATTTATGAGAATGACCCAGAACTGCAGAAGATCCGTGAGGAAAGAGGTTTTTCCTATATGGATATCATAACTATCACCCCGATAAACTTCCTGATTATGAGAACAAAGTAAGTTATGCAAATCTTCATTGATTTGGGATAAAATGAGAATAAGTTTCAGCATCAGTAAATCTGTATTTCGTTTCCAGCTGAAAATGTTCTACGAAGAACACCTTCACCTTGACGACGAGATCCGCTATATTCTGGAAGGGTCGTGTTACTTTGACGTGAGGGACAAAGACGACCGCTGGATCTGATTGGCCGTGTGTAAAGGTGACCTCATCACACTACCGGCGGGAATCTACCACAGGTTCACCGTTGACTTAACCGTACGTGTCTTCATGATCCACTGAAGTATTTCATTTAGCAGACGCTGTGATCAGACACAACGTTTCTCTCCTCAGGACTACACTAAAGCCATGCGTCTGTTTGGTCGGGGAGCCGGTCTGGAAGGCTTACAACCGTTCCGGCGATGACTTTGACGTCCGTAAGACCTACGTCAGCTCCCTGAGATCCTCCTGAGACGCCACATCTGATTGGTTTAGAGTTAACGAAGGATCTTAATCAGAATGAAACTCTGTAGTGCCTTTAACAAACACCCTTGACAGTCGCTTATGTGTCATTGCTGATGATATACAGTATATTTAGTGTTTTTATAGTTATGACGATAAATCGTAGAGTTTAAAACTCACGTTTTGTAGAATTGATTTATTACTTTCTATTAAAAGATGTGGAAGAAACTAGCATACTTAACTGTTGTGTTTTCATGTTTCCATCCAAACTTCAACTCATGCAAACTTTTTAACTTTCAATGCATCACTTCCTAATAAACTAGCGCAAAATATCACTAAGGAAAATATTGGCTGCTTCTTTTCCGTTTAATCCAGTGTGTTTTCATGCAACAACATCCCAAAATGTGCATAAAAATATGTGGATGGAAGACATGGATTTGCATCATAAAATATATTTGAACAAATTATTATATACAAATACTGCACAGAACAAAGTCATTATACTGAAGACTAAATAAATGGAATAATTATTGATGTTGGCTATATGAGAATGAGTGGTCTGTATGATTATACTTACCTGTTTGCCGTTTCGTTTGTTATTTATATCTTAACAGTAAATGAATATCAATATAGAAATATTATGCTCAAAATGGCATGTTGGCAAAATATTATTGAGGTGTATAGAGGTCACTTGAACATTAAGTGATCTATAAACATTTCACACAGATTTCATCATGAATTATATAAACTACTGACAGTACATCACAGTTTGGCAACATTCACTCAAACGGATTTGATAGGGTACAAACGTAACTTCATCAGTTGATTGATTACCATTAAGAGTAGCAAAGTGCATTGAAATGCAGCTTTTAAATATGCAAATGAGACATTATCTAATTAAATGTCCACTGCATTTGCATACATGTCATAACCAGAAATCTGAACATAGGATAAAATCAGATTAAAAAATGTAGTTGAATTTGGTTGACATGGAATTTGAATAAGTCATTTTGTGGATTTTGCATATCTCTTTATCACTCCATAAATCAGAAAAAATAGGAATAAAATGATGTATAAATCAGGTGAATGATGCATAAACAAACCTATTAGTAAAAGCCCTTCAGGATATATAGATAGGGATATAAAGTTTGGTGTATGTACAGTAAAGTGGAGATTTGTGGTTCAGTGAATGAGAAAGAAAAAATTCAATAAATAATATTTCCACTCTCAAATAGCCTTAAAAACTCACACCTGACCGATGCATGATTTGTTTTTATGTGTTGTTGTCAGTAGTGTCTCATCCTGTGTGCTCAACTGTGAAATCAGTGTTATTTATGAAGCACATCTCAACATCAGAACAAGTTTTCATACATTTATTCACAAGATTTAATTTTCTCATTTTCAAGAAATACACAGTACAGTTGTAAGTAGCTTACACTCTTTGAAAACAATCATTTAATGTGCTTAAAAGCATTTCTCTTTTGATTCCTGAAACGGGGGAAAGCGTGTAACCCTTTTTTTCTGTCCTGTGCGGAGCAAATATCGACATATCAAGTTAACTTTGGTCCTGTCTGTAAGACTCGGTAAAAGCTTTAAATGCGGAGCACTATTCTGGCTGGCTTGGGTTTGGTCCAGCGGGCCTCACACCAGCTTGAGGCACTGGATGTTGAAGCTGTCTCCTTCTACCAGCCGTGGCCTCGAGCAGAGCCTGCTTCTTCTGCGTGCTGCTGGATCAGACTGCAGCTCGTACATGGTGGTGAGGTTGAACAGGACGCTCTCGTGCAGGTACAGCGCGGGTCCTTGTGCACCAGGCTCTCCAGCTGGCCCAGGGACTCCTTCAGCCGGCCCAGGTACAGGAGACACACTGCTGCGTTGTTGTTCGCCTGAGGACAAAAAGTTGACGCTGTTAGAACTGGCACATACAGTTTTTCTAAGTGGTAAAGTCCCATGAGATGAAAAATGATTGTCTGATTTAACTACGGAAGAGGATTAGGGCCAAGCAATAATAAAAAAATAAAAACCATCTCGAGATTAAAGTCATTTAAAATTAGAAATTAAATTCAGAAATACTCATTAAATTTCCAGAATAAAGTCGTGATTTCGAGAAAAATTCTTGTTGAATTTAAAGAATAAAGCAAATTGTTTCAAAGAATAACCTCGTTAAATTTAGAGAAAAGTATCAAAATAATCATGAGAATAAACACACAAAATTTCAGGAATAAAGTCATTGTGTTTTGAGAAAAATACTCGTAAAATTTCGAGAATAAAGTCGTTTGTGTTCAGAGAAAAATACTTGTTAAATTTAGAGAAACAAGTCAAAATAACAGTGAGAATAAACGCAAAAAAATTCAAGAATAAAGTTGTATTCCGAGAATAAAGCTCGTTGCGTTTTGAGAAAAAAAAACACGTTAAATTTCAAGAAAAAAGTTGAAACAATAAATAAACTTGAGAATAAAGTTGTGTTTAAAAAAAAAAAAAACTGGTTAAATTTCGAAAATAAAGTCATTGTTTCGAGAAAAAAAATCTCATTACATTTTGAGAAAAAAGTCGGAATAATCGTGAGAATAATAAACTCATTAAATTTCGAGAATGAAGCTCGATATTTAAGAAAAAACACTTTTAAATTTCGAGAAATAAAGTTATTATTTTCAAGAAAACTTGTTGAATTCTGAGAAAAAAAGTCAGAGATAATCGCGAGAATAAACTAATACAATTTTAAGAAAGTTGTGTTTTGAGAAAAAAACTGTTCAGTAAATTTTAGAATAAATTTGTGTTTTGAGAAAATTCTTGTTAAATTTCTAGAAATAAAAAGATTGTTTTGAGAAAAACCTCGTTAAATTTAAGAAAAGTATCAAATAATCATGAGAATAAAAACATAAAATTTCAAGAATAAAGTCATTAGTGTTTTGAGAAAAATACTCGTAAAATTTCGAAGAATAAAGTCGTTGTGTTCCGAGAAAAATACTTTGTTAAATTTAGAGAAACAAGTCAAAATAACAGTGAGAGATAACGAAAAAGATTTCAGAGAATAAAGTTGTATTCCAAAGAATAAAGTTCGTTGCGTTTTGAGAGAAAAAAGCACGTGTAAATTTCAAAAAAAAAGTCTGAAACAATAAATAAACTCGAAATAAAGTTGTGTTTAAAAAAAAAAAAAAAAAACTGGTTGTAAAATTTCGAGAATAGTCATTGTTTCTAGAAAAAAAATCTCTATTACATTTTGAGAAAAAGTCGGAATAATACATAGAAATAATAAACTCATTATAACTTTCGAGATTTAAGTCGTGATTTTAAAGAAAAAACACTTCTGAAATTTCAAGAATAAAGGTCTTGCTTTAAGAGAAAAACTTGTTGAATTCTGAGAAAAAAGTCAGCAGTAAGTTACGTGAGAATGAACTAAGACAATTTTGAAGAAGAAAGTTGTTTGTGTTTTTTAGAAAAAGAACTGTTAATTGAATTTCTAGAAAATAAATCTGGATCGTCTTTCGAAAGAAAATTACTTGTTAAATTTAGAGAATAAAGCAATTGTTTTGAGAAAAACCTCGTTAAATTTAGAGAAAAGTATCAAAATAATCATGAGAATAAACACATAAAATTTCAGGAATAAAGTCATTGTGTTTTGAGAAAAACATTGGTTAAAATTTCGAGAGTAAAGTCGTTGTGTTCCGAAGAAAATACTTGTTAAATTTAGAGAAACAAGTCAAAATAACAGTGAGAATAAACGCAAAAAAATTCAAGAATAAAGTTGTATTCCGAGAAAAAAACTCTTTAAAATGTTAAGAATAAAGTCGTAGCGTTTCGAGAGAAAAAAACATGTTAAATTTCAAGAAAAAAGTTAAAACAATAAATAAACTTATTAAATTTCGAGAAAAAAGTTGTGTTTCAAGAAAAAAAAACTTCTTAAATTTTGAGAATAAAGTCATTGCTTCAAGAAAAAATCTCATTACATTTTGAGAAAAAAGTCGGAATAATCGTGAGAATAAAATTTTCTTCATATTATTTTTTAACTCATTAAATTTCGGGAATAAAGTCGTTATGTTTTAAGAAAAAACACTTTTAAATTTCGAGAATTTTAAAGTCTTGTTTAAAGAAAAACTTGTTAAATTCTGAGAAAAAAAGTCAAGATAATCGTGAGAATAAACGAATAAAATTTTAAGAAAGTTGTGTTTTGAGAAAAAAACTGTTCATAAATTTCGAGAATAAGGTCGTGTTTCAAGAAAAAACGCGGTAAATTTCGAGAAAATAGTGTCGAAATACAATCTTGAGAATAAACTCATTCAATTTCGAGAATAGTCATGTTTCAAGAAAAAAAAAACGTGTTAAATTTCAAGAAAAAAGTCAAAATAATGGTGAGAATTAACTCATTAAATTTCGAGAATAAAGTCATGTTACATATTGAGAATGAAGTCGTGTTCCAAGAAAAAAACTAGTTAAATTCCGAGAAAAAAGTCTAAATAATTGTGAGAATAATTTTATTAAATTTCTAAGAATAAACACGACCTTATTGTATTTCAAGTGTTTTTTTCTCTAAATGTAACAGTTTTTTTCTCAAAACAACTTTATTCTGGAAAATGTAATGAGTTTATTCTCAAGATTGTATTTCAACTTTTTTTTTTTTAATTGCTTGGCCCTAATCCTCTTCCGTGTTATCAGTGCACATCATTTTTAATTTATGGGTCTTGAAATCTTTGAATCAGAATATCTTCCCCTCCCTCTTGCAGCGTCTCTTCTCTGATGACGAGGGCGGGGCTATAACCTGTCACTCACATGAGATCAGCCAATAACAACCACAACCATCCGATCAATTCCCCACAGACAAAATCAAGTCCCGCCCACATTTGTTCTCCGTTCCAGAAGCGTTTCACTCGGATATACGGCACGATAGGGAAGAATCGGCGAGCACAACACCCGTTTTCATGCCGATTTAAAGCATCACTTGGTCATCAGTGTTCTGGAAAGAGAAGGAGCACTCACCACTGGGTTCTTGGGGTCAAGCTTCAAAACACTGGAGAAACACTCATGTGCGTCTGCGTAGTTATTCTGGCTCAGATAAACAAAAGCCCTGTGGACATCATCACATTCAGGTTAAACAGAAGCACAGACTCTACACTACCGGACAACTTTGGAGAAACTATCAAAAATGTTTTTGAAAGTAGTCTCTTTGCTGAACTTATTTGCACACACTGCAGTAATAACAATAATATTGTGAAATATTATAACCATTTAAAATATTTTCAGCATCATTACTCCAGTCTTCAATGTCACATGATTCATATTTTTGTGGAAACAGTGATGTTTTAGTTTATATTTTATATATATATATATATATATATATTATACTGTTATTTAGCGAGGACACATTCAATTCATGAAAAGTGAATTTTATAATGTCACAAAAGATTTCTATTTCAAATAAATGCTGTTCTTTTTAACTTTCTATTAATCAAAGTAGCAAAAAAATATGAAGCAGCAACTGTTTTCAACATTGATGATGTTTCTTGAGCATTAAATCATCCTATTAGAGTGATTTCTGAAGGATCATGTTAAGACTGAAGTAATCACAGGAATACACTACATTTCACAATATATTCACATAGAAAACTAAAGTTATAACTAAAGTTATAATAACTAAAGTTACTAAATAACTAAAGTTATTTTAGATTGTAATTGAAGAGTTCAGATGCAAAAGCCTCTAAATGCCATTTGAAATTTTCTTCTAAAATGACCATTTTTATCAAGCTTGTATATTTAAGTTCAGTAATTTCACTTAAATGACAATTAATAGGTAATCTTCATTACCATTTAAGTGAAATTACTGAACTAAATATACAAGCTTGATAAAAATGAAGAAAATTTTAGAAGAAAATATTAAATGGAACTCTTCAATTCTATTTTACTGTATTTTTGATTCATTAGTGCATCCTTGGTGATCAGAAGAGACTTAAAAAAAAACCCAGAAAAATCATAATTATTCCAAATTTTCAAACCGATTTCAATATGAGCATACGTCAGTTTTACCTGTTCATCAGAACTGAGGTGTCTTCATTAGGTGCTTTTCCCTTTGATTGACAGGCGTTTTCCACATCCTGAAAATACTTCTCAGCAGTTCTTATGTCTCCAATCTAAAAATATGAACAAACAGGACATTAATTACCTTCTCTGTGTGAAGATAAAACACGAAGAGCAAACCGAGTCTTTGATTCTCTTCAAAAACAAGCAACTCTACAAAGAATAGACACCGTTCCCTCATCCAGTCGACTTCTGCAATCTCACAGACAACGGCTGGAATATAAGGTATCATTCATATCAAGGATCATTCATTTGCATAACTAAACGCAGGTTTCGTATAAGCTGCCTGCGATAAACAAGCTGCTTTGAAATGAAAAGATTAAATGGCTGTTCTCAGAGCTTCCTTTTCATGAATGTGTGTATGTGTGTGTTTGTGATTTAGTTAAATAAATGCACATCCTTGTGAGTTGACTCAGAAATCATTCAAATAGGCAGATTTTCAGGATTCTTTGATAAATAGAAAGTAAAAAAATCAACAAAAAAGGCATTTAATGAAATAGCATCTTTTTCGTAACATCATAAATGTCTTTACTGTCACCTTTCGTCGATTTAATGCATGAAAGTATTCATTTCTATAAAAAAAAATCTCACTGAAGCCAAAACAAGAGCGCATGCTAAAACATTCCTGCTATTCTAAAGCGCTGAGTCTGTGTGAGGCGGTGTGTCATGTGACTCAGCGTGTCCTCCTGACGATCTAGGTGTGTGTTGCAGTGTGTGTTCTGCTCTCAGCCTGTAGGAAGATACGTCCAATTCCACTCAGCAACTGCACGCTTTGCTCCGGCTCTCGTACTCGATGATGAGAGTGATGCGTCTCCACTGCCAGAACATAGTCCTTAACGAGACAAGAAGGAGAAATCATTTCAACAAAATGAGCTTTTATTATAGATACACTATGTAAAGGGTTAGTTCACCCAAAAATGAGTCATTAATGAGTCTCCCTCATGTCGTTCCAAGCCCCGTCAGACCTCCGTTCATCTTCAGAACACAGCTGTCACCGTCCCGTATACGGGACGCCTAAATTTACTTACTATTAAATTTAACTTCGATTTAATTCGTTTAATTAAAACGATTTATAACTATTAAATCCTAATCTAATTATGACAAACTATATATCGTTGGAAAGGTCTAAGACTCCTAAATAGATATTTGACTGCTGTTTTTTGCTACAAATTATGTAGGAAGAGTAACCAATGAAATTTTTGACAAGAGTGCACCTCTAAAAAATTGCCTCATAACGGAGCTTGACCCTTGTCACAAAAAGCCGATTGATCGACTTTTAATCATTGCAAATTATGTTTTATGCTAAAAGTTAATAATAAAACAAATAATCTAATATTTTTCAATAAAAAAATTTATAGTATAATATTATCCTCTAAAAATTATAATATGCATATATTGTCCTCTAAAATATAACATTATTTTTATCACCTTTTTTATTATATCACATATTTTAGTAGTTATCATAAATTAGGTATCATTTGAAAGCTTATAAACTCAGAATTGATCCTGTGAAAACCGTTTTATAATTGAACGTTGACGTTACCATAGAAACGGTACTTATTATATCAGGCTCCTCCCCTTTTGGGCATCATTATATTTCATAATATGATCAAAACCTTTTCTAATCTTGACAAAACACATATTGTCAGAAAGGTCTGAGTCTCAAGGTTCTTAATTTTGTGACAGAATTGATATTTGGACAGAAATGTATTAATTTGTTAAGGCAGAATGTATACAACTAACTTCAATGGAATTCAATGGCACCCGGTGGCTGTTTTTGGTACTACGCCTAAACAAAATCTCATGGGAACTTCAATTTTTGTGATATCAACTTCAAATTTGGAACATAACTTGGTTAGATTTATGGCTTTGATTTTATAGTAATTTTAGAGTAAAAATATGTTGTAAAATACATATTTTATATAAAATAAAAATATATAGTACAATATATTTGATTTACTGTATATTTAAACTTCCATAACTGTTTACATACTTTCATTTTTTGAAGTGTTTTCACTTCAGCAATAATCTGCTGAGTGTTTTCTTTAAAACAAGACCAAACTTGGGTATACGTATATTCCAAAGCATTCTTGAATTACAGCCATTTAAGTTTGAATAGTGCATTTTAACCCCCATTCTCAAAAGGGGGGTGA